>JAEIFJ010000299.1:0-600000 GCA_018903435.1 Leucophenga varia | reverse complement strand
GTTTTCTATAATAAACTTAAAGATTTAATAAAGCTATAAATTTAAAAGAAAAACTGTATAAAAATTTAAATTTAAAACTTTAAGAAAATGCATTCGAAAAATTTCATTTTCCTTTGCTCAAATGACATAAATGAAATTTAATATAAATGAATTACAAAAATATGTCGACGAAATTCTATGAAATTCTAATCAGAAAAATGGGTGGAGGCAAACTTTTTGAGCAAAAAAAAAAAAGAAAAAAGAAGATAATAAGATAAAGAAAAAACCTTAAGGCAGCAAAAATTGCATTTGGAAACTTCCAATCCGAGACGTTTTTGCAGTTTGATGGGTGGCTGGCATGGCAAGGCATTATTGTTATTTTTGTTGTTGCTTTTTGCTTTACATTGCGTCGCAAGGAATGAAGAGAGACATTGACTGGACGAAACGACACACAACACTCAATGAGAGAAAAATGAGTTGAGTTTTGCAAAAAAAAAAAAAAAAAAAATAAAAAAAAGAAGAAAGTAGCAATGAAACGCACTTACAAACACTCACACACACACACACATACATTGAGGCATAGAGACACATGCATATAATGTTCATGTTGGCAAGTCAGTCGTCGTCAGCCAATATGATTTAAAGCGCCAACCGCTATAGACTTTGCTAACACACTCCGTCGCTCCGCTCCTATCATATAACAAGCTGTAAAGCGCCAGCTCCACTCGGCTTGATTCGGCTTATACGCAAACATAGATACACACACACTCACACACATATACATATATAGAGTATTGCTTGACAATTCATCTCTTTCTTATAAACGTAATTTATCAAATGAAAACGACGAACGAGCGACAGCAAAGATGAAGATTTGAAGGCGGTGGCAACAGCAAACGTAACAGCAACAACAACTACAACAACAACGATAATAATAATAATGATGAAGATGCTGTGTAGATGAAACGAAACGAATGAAACGAAAGTTAAATTGATATGAAAGGAGCAACAACAACAAAAGCAACAACAAGAATAAATGCTGCAAGGACGAAGACGCAACATAGCCGAACAAAACAAAAACTACGAATTGTGAAAATTGGCTATGAGTAAAAAGCAAAAACAAAACATAAAAGCAGCAGAAGAAGAAAACGACGAGAAAAAAAAAATTGGCAAGAAAAATAGGAGTTGCCGTCGGCAGCGATAACAACATTTTTTCGCTCTCTCTCACTCTTTCTCTCTCTCTAGCTCATGCCTCAAGTGCCAAAGTCATCTTTTGTGGCATTTTTGTTTTTTTTCGCTTTTTTTATTTTTTGCAACTAAAAATGCTATAATCTTGACAGACAAGTGCAATGCACACGCACACACACACTCGCACATGCTCTCTCACAATTCTAAATTATTATAGCGCTCAGAGAGCACATAGATTCTCTTACGCTCAGCATGTAATTCGCCGCAAATAAAGTTTATGCTCTGCGCTCTTTCGTTTATTTTTATGCGCTCTCAAAATACCGTAAAATTTTATGGTTTGTTGTTGTTTACACGCCATTAATTTTGCGCATGTTAGAGCGAGATGTCTAAATGTGATGATTTTATTTTATAGCAAACAGCTGATTTTTATAGCATTTTTGGCCATTATTAAGTTACATTTTATTTATTTTTCTTTATTATAGAAATTTATTTATTTTTTTTTTTTTATCAAATTTTATGTTTTTGGCGCGAAAATTGTTATTAAATTTATAAATATTTTTTAAATTTTTGAATGTTTTGGTAAAAATATTATTATAAACCTAAAAAAATTTTTACCTGTTTTACTTAAAGCAATAACTTCTACCTGCTTTTCCAAAATAATTTTTATACTTACTTTAAGTCAAATATAAACAGGCTTAAACCTAAAAGGCGAGAAACTACAGCACCAACGTTGATGCACATCCTTGCAATGGATTAGTGCGTCCATTCCTTAAATCCAAAACAAAAGAAAAATCACCAGCGTTGTTGCACAAAGTCAAAATACACCCACGCAGTTTGTTGTGCGAAATTTTGTGACTTTCAACCTTTTTTTTTTCTTTGATCAAAAATGTAAATACTTAAATATGCGCATTCAAAAATACTTAAAAACTAACTTATAATATTTATACATATACTATGCTACACGAAAGGATTAAACGTCCTTGCACGCGTTATTGTCAAAGTCGTTGTTGTTGTTGTTGGTGGCGTTCTTGTTGACATGTCAAATGTGATTTTCGTCAAATCATGCAGTAAATAAATTTTGTGTGCATTGTTTTCTCTCTGCAACGCACCGCTTAAATCTCGCAGCGAGTCAATCAAAGGATGCTCGAATTTCGTCAAAATAAAATCAAATAAATGCTGGTCATCCACATGATGATGCGTTGTACTGCCTCGTTGCGGAGAGCGAGCGATATTAGGTTAGGCTCTAACAATATAAAAAAAAAAAAAAAAAAAAAATCTGTCAGCGTCATTGTGTATAGTGTCAGGCTTGTACTTTTCTGACAGTTCATTGTCAAGTCAACATCATTGGCGGCTATGGCGGAGGCGGCGGGGGGGGAGCATTCTGTATAAAACTGTTTTCGAGGTGTTTTGGTGACGTAAAATCGATAACGCGCCACATCGCGTCGAGTCATCATCAATTTTCAGTTGTTTCATTTGGTTTCGACAACAACGTTGCGTATTTTATCCTTGCTATTATTTTGTCCTTTCGTTCGTTCTTTCGTTCGTTCTTCATCAGGCAACACATTAAATTTTGCGCCTTCTAATGCGTCTGAACTTTAAATGACCCGACCTGACTATACTATATATAGTACGAAATGCCCCGCCCCTACGATCTGTCTTGTCTTGTCTTTAATGTTGCTACTCTCTATCTGTCTGTGTGATATCTTCCTTAAAATATTTTCATTCTAAGTATTTGTCATTTGTCAATTTGTCGTATCAGTCTGTCTGTATGTATGTCTGTCCGTCCGTCCTTCTGTTTGACTGTCTAACTGTCAATTTGTATGTTCTTCTGTCAGTCTGTCTGTATTTTTGTTTGTTTGTTAAATTTGTTTTGGCTTTAACTGTCTGCGCGTGCTTTGTATTTTGGCTTGGTCCCTTTTTTTTATTTTATGTTTTAAATTGGATAATTTATAAAGTGTTATGCGATTTGTTGAAAGTTTGTCAAATGTTTTAGTTAAAACTTACCTGCCTTCTGTTTTTCGCTTAAAATTAGAAACTATGCTAGTATACTTTACCTGTAAAGAGAGAAAAATATTTATATTATATATGAAATAAGTTAAAGCGGTTTAAAATTGTAACATTTCTTTAATGAAGCTTTTTTTTAAATTTAGCTTCTTAAATGCTAGTCTATATAATATCTAGAAGCTTCGAAGAAAAAAGAGATCTTTATTAACTTGGTCCATATTTCTGAAGACTTTCTACAATTAGAATCACTATGGAGAGTTCAGATAAATAACTATGATAAAAGTCTCTGAGGCTAGTCTGAACTTTATAATTTTTTTAAACAAGAACATTTTTTATTTCAGCTAATTCCGATAGTTCGGTTCGTATTTTTCAAAAATCTTTCACTTGAGTACAAAATTCCTATAGACAACTAATGTGATGTAAGCAAATTAACTCCAAATTCAGCCCCTACAAAACGCGCGATAGACATGGTCAGTACTCCTGATCAGAACCAGGAATCTTTTTCGGGTTCCTTGGCAGTTTTAATCTCCTGAACCATATTTTTCTGCTCTTAGTCCGAATATTTTATACAGCTTTTTATCCAAGTTATTTTGAATTTAAATGGTTTGCTATTGCCCTAAGAGACGAGCTCACATTTTTAGGTAAAGAAATGTAAGCAACTTAAAAAAAATTCAGCACCTTAAAAAAAATACAAAACATTTTTCTATTGTAATTTTTTAAATGCATATTAGACAATATATTTTCATTTGTGTTAAAAATAAAAGAACATTTTAAAAATGTAACTACTCCAAAAAAAAGAAGAAGAAAAACAAGGACACATACAGCTGCAATATATTTCATAGAAATTCTGCATGGTTGACCAGAAAAGTCAATTATTAAGCAGAGCATGCAAATGATTTAGACAAAGAAGTACTCAATTTACACATTTAGGAAATCACATTAGAATATAAAGCGTTCCTATATGTATATGTATGTATGTACATACGCTACAGATTATGCGTTTTTCATGCGTTCCGCCCCGCTGTTAGCAAAAGATTTGAATATTGAACGATTGAGGCTTAAGCAAAGCAGCAGCATGTGTTAAACTCATGTTGCAAAGCATAATATTCATAGATGTATGAGATGGATGGATGGATGGTTGAAATGCTGGAATTCACTAAACAAGACGACAATGCTCTGTCACATGATGGATCACATGAAAACCACTTAACGCGCAATGCATTTCGGTTAAAAATAACAAAAAGAAAAAAAATCTTTATACGAATGTGTTTTACAGCTGTATTTGTCAAAAAAAAAAAGAAAAAAAATATACATAAAATGAATAATGAAGATAATTAAGTGCAAATGAACGAATTGTATTGCTTCAAAAATATTTCAATTAAAAAAGTCAATCAGTCTAGACGTAAAATCGAAGAAATTTGTATTGTAAATAAATGAATATCGAACAAAATTCAAACTGAAAATTAACAACAAGAAAAACCAAAGCAAAAACAACAACAAAAAGAAATAATAATCTAGAAAATAAATTTATGTGCATTTCCGTTTTTGCTTTTTCTTACTTCCTTCCGCGAAAGTAAATAACAAATATTATTATCGCATGACCAACAGTCAACAGCAGCAGTAGCAGCAGCGCAACGATTGAATGGAGTTCATAAAGGAGCAAAAGGACATTCACTTCATTTCAATGTGTATGTACATATTTGTTTGAACATTTTAGTGTCCAGTAGCAGCACCAGCAACAGAGCAGAGTGCAACAGTCTCAAAACGCGACAACAAAGTAAATACGTAAGTACATATAAGCAAAAATTAAATAATGACTTGCCAGATAGACACGACTCCTTATGAAATTTCTTTTTTTTTTACGAAATTGTGTGTACACAAATATCAAGATAGACTGAAGCGATATACACAAATACATGTAATAGGTGTAGTTGTGTATACATATGCATGTATGTGTGTGCGTAGCGGAAGTTATGGCGTCCAAATATGTAACTTGCTTTTGATAAAGTTGCAAACCATTTTGAGTTTATTCACTTTATACGCTTTATATGCCAACAAAATAATCCACAACAACTAATTAAATAACTTAAAATATCCAATTAAATTTGCCCAAAATGGGCGCCTGTTGAACTTTTTCGCATGAAGTGAAAGCTTATAAATTGCAGATAGATTTCACAACAAAAAAAACAAAAAAAACTACGCCGCGTGCTGAATCCTGTCAAAAACAATGCAATATTGAATGTGCTTTAAAGCTGCTCACGATGGAGCACAGACAGTGTGTGGTGGTGAGGTATATGGATGAATGAATGAATGGATGGATGGATGGTAATGTTGTTGCTGTCATGAGTTTGTCAGTTTTAGGTTAAAATTTTTGACAAGCGTCTGCTGCGATGGCGGCGGCGGCATCGACGTACATAAACAGCGAAGACATTCTCAACTCACTAAAAAAAGAATAACTTTGCCAAATAAATTGCGCATATTTGCTTGTCATAGACAATGTTTAGGGCGACAGCCTTGAATTATACAAAAATTTATATGACTAAAAAAAAAAAAAAAAAAAAATTATAAATTTAATAAAAAAAAATTAAATTTAATTTTGTTTTATGAAACTACCGCAAAAACCGATTTCAGCAAATTATTGCATTTTTAATGTTGACATTTATGTCAAATTAAATTTAATTGTCATTTCGAGCGAATAAAAAAGCGCACACAACAAAAATTTATATATTTTTTTCTCAAAAATTTTGCAATAATCAGCAATAAATAAAATGTTGAAAAAAAATTGAAAAAAATGTATAAAATAAATAAATATATTTTTAACGAACGCGAAAAAATCCACGCCTTTGCCTACGGTTGGCCTTAAAGTGAGCTGAGCTGAGCTGTTGGGTTATAGCATATGCAGTGCAGTGCAGTGCGAACGGAAGGGAAGCTGTAGCTAAACGACTTGCAAACGACAGAAAAATTACATTAAAAAACGCATTTCAAAATGAAATTAATACACAGAACACAGCGGCGATACGACTAAATCGACATTAAAATGACCAAAACTGCTAAAGGCATTAAAAGGCGCGCAGTGGAGTGGTGGAGAAGTAGAAAAGGCTTGTGCAGTTTATTTGCTTTGCTTTAGTCCAACGCCGCCACCGCCGCTGCTGTTGTAGCTGCTATTGCCACTGCCACTGCTGACGTTGCCAATGACGTTTTTCAGGTTGTTAATCGCATTTCCTAATTATCAAAACTCATAAATTTCATTTAATGGGTCTGCTGTGTTGTTGTTGTTGCTGTTGTTATTGCATCGAAAACGCATCGTAGCACTTTGAACTTCACTCGAACTCCACACATTGCAAAAAAAAAAAAATAAAGCTAACCAAAATAATTTCCCCTTTTTCTAAAAATGCATGCAATTTGCTATAAAAAGGGGAACAAATTATACGCTTCCCCTTTGCAATAATAAACAAACAATAAAAAAAAGCATACATTCTCCATCACTCCTCTTTACAACATTACATACAACAACAACAGAAAACAAATTACAATACAAAGGCATATATATATTGTATTCACTCGCACACATGCTCCCCGCCATAGTTTTGTAACGTTGCACAAATTGTATCTGTGTTTGTTTGTGTGGGGTTGGGTTGTGGCCACCATCGCTTCGCTTTGGGAAAATTCGTAATGGCCGGGAAAGTGAAATGGATATATCGCATTTGCGCCTGCATGTAACAAGGTCGGCAATAAATCAAAAAATGTGTGGGCGCGAGAGTGAAAGAGAGTAAAATTTCTTATCAAGTAAAGATGTACTACAATAATATCAAGTGTGTGTGTGCGCGGGTTGGAGGGGCGCTGCATTGCACGCGGCGTCGACATTTGACAAAAATCAAATCAAATTGCTATAAAAAATTATGTATGTGTGTGTGTATATCATATACAGCAGCAGCACTAAAATGCATTGGCATGAATGAGAAAGCATATTCGTTGCGTAAAAAGGATAGTAAAATGCCAGCAACAACAACAACAAATGAATTATTTGCATTTAATTGAGCGCAAATTTGCAAAACGATTTCGGTTCTGCGGCCAGAATACGCCAGGATCGGAAAGGACAAGTGTAGTGTGTCGTCCGTTCGTCCGTTCGTTCGTCTGGTCTGGTCTTTATTGTGTGTTTTATGTGTGTGAATTGGTCATTCTGCGGTTGCACTCGAAATATTGTATTTATTTATATTGCATTATTTTTAGCCAATAATGATTGGCCGCTTCTGATAAGAAAAATGTACGCAAATCAGTCAGAAAATATATTTTTGTACAATATTTTTTGATTTTGATAAAACGTAGATTTGACATCATTTTTTGGGCAATTGCAGTTAAATGATACGAAAAACATTTATTACAGAATTAAATTACAAATGAAACATTTATTACAGCGGTACACACTGAGTATTTTCAAATTGTTTCAAAAGCTTTTTGAAAAATAAAACAAAAACTCTTATAATACAGTTTAACAAAAATTTTTATCTGTTAATATGACCAACAACTAAAATGTTATTTTGCCGTCGTTATGCTGTCTTTAAATAAACATGAAACTATTCTTTCAATGTCAAAAACTCCATTTGATGAGGATTTTGCCTCATTTGGTTACAATGTAATAATCTCAGCATCAAACATCTTCAGCATTTTCATTCTCCAATCGATCGTTGACTTTCGTTGAAAAACATGAATTGCTCAACACTTTTACAGTATTCTATTAACAATTGTTAGTTGGCTGTATCTGTAAATTTTCAAATGCATTGATACAAACCACAAAACTGAAGGTGTCAATTGGCCAAATTGGTATGGGGACTATACCTAAACATTTTTTGATCCTGCTCATATTGGGATATTTTATTGGGACTATCATAGGCAAAATGTATACTAATCTTAGAGAACTTAGAATAAGGAACAAAGAAGCTTTCAGGAAAAAACCCAAAATTTTGGGCTAAAATTTGTATGGTACATCTACTTCAAGTTTTCCTAAATTAAGTTTCCAAAATCGCAAATTCTGAATTTGGTTTGTGACTTTGTACTTTTTAAACTAAACAAAAACAAGATTCGACTAAAAAAAAACATTTACACTTTGATAAATCAACAAATTTTTCATTGTTCATAAAGTATAAAATATTTCACATTACTGCATGCTTTTGCACATTTAAGTGGGTAGCTACTATTTAAAAAAAAACTGATGCTTATCTGAGCATTCTGAGAATCTTTAAGTAGCCTAAAGTAATTACTACTAAACCACTTGTCGAAGCGCAATGCCAACGCATAGTATATTACTTGCCGTTGTGAGTTACTTTATATTTTATATTGTACTATCTAGCAACTACGTCTTCCACAGCTACCCTACCCACCTACAAATACCCAATTACCGCCACGAATTTATCGATCTGTCTACCCTGGCGCAATCAGTTATCAGTTTGCGCACGATCACTCGAAAAATGATTGAGTGGATTTCACATGTTGTCAATGGGTATTTTTTTATTTATTTTTTTGTGTTCTTTTTTTTCGTTACCGATTTTCACTATTCTGTTCGCTTTTACGATCTTTATTTTCGACTTTGTATCATTTTACTATTTTTAGGAAGCTACGCGATAAATGAAATTCAGCAGCAAAGTTTTGATGGCAACAAAATTAACGAGTATTAGGGCGTATGTCAATTTTTTTTTTTTTTTTTGTACGTTTGCTATCTATAAAAATAATATTATTAGCGTAATGTGGTAGTGATTACTATAAAAGTAAGTAAAAGATACGCAGATAACAACAACAGCAAATAACATTCATCATATTCATGTGCAGAGTACAAGTGAATGGGTAACCAAAAAAAATATAAATAAATAAATAATAAAATTAATAAAATAATATATCGAAACATTAATACTCTGCAGTTAAGTATTTACCTTCATTAAGTGTATGTTTTTATTTTAAATATAGTAAAAATGCAGACAGATGGATAAATTTCGTTGATAAAGTAACGGACAGGCAGACAGATTTTCTAATAGGTGCACTATAAAATATCCACGACGAGATCGCTTATCATAGAGCGACAGAACGGAGGCTTAGCCTTATTGAATGAAAAATATTTAGCGCAGTGTGAATACGTAGGACTGCAAACAGTGATTAACGCAGTTTATAAAAAATGATAGAACTACCAACTGAACAGTTTTATTGTACGCGAAGAGCTATACACAAAATCGCCGATAACTGAACATTTTCACTGAGGAACACGAAAATCACCGATCACTTTTTTCAGTCACAATGTGACACTCCGATTTTTGAATCACTGTGAAAAAATCAACGAAAGTGTTTTTTTTTTTGTCAACACCAATAAATTTAAAAAATCTCCTTAGTTTATTTTTGCGTATTACAAATTCAACAATAAAATTAATATACCACTTCAAATAAACGTGTAAAGCGTATAATTCAAAATCATTGTACAAATGTGGGAATATTTTTGGTTTCCAATAAATTTCAATTTGTAACGATATCGCATGTCCAAGTGAGGCTCAAGTGGCTTAATTAAGCTTCATGAAGTCATGAATTTTGTGAAGAAATTTTCAAAGACAAAACGTTTGCTGCAAGGTGGAACCAAAAAAAATTATTTGATAAACGACTTTAAAGGTGTTTTTATTTAGTTATTTAGTTTTGCGCGCGAGTGCCTGGCATGCGATAAGGATTAAATAAGTTAAACAAACAAAATATCAATTAAAACTAAAGTGATGATGACTGCGATGATGTTTTGTTGATATCATGGAATGCTTCACACTGTGGCGTAATAGTGACTCTTAAATTGTCTGTCTATCTACGACGATGTTGACATTTTTTATTTAAAGGGATTTTTCTTTACCCATTTCAGTTGCGATTTAAGCATACAAAAATTTTTTTTAAGAGTTGCCGCCGCATAAGAGCTGAAGCAAAAAAAAAATCGAATATAAAATATGAAGCGCAAGAAATCCTTGACGTCAATGTCCAAAAAGTATCTTAAAGGCTTATAATATGTATTTCGGTCTTATCTATGCATTCGTTACAGCTCTCGTAAGTTTGTTGTTTTTATGACGAAATAGTTGTCACTTTTGACAAGTTTGTTAATAGCTACGCTACGCTCTAAGTAAAATGCAGGTTACCTGTCTACCTGTCGCAGTCTTTAGTGTTGCTGTATGTCAGTCTGCCCGTCTAGCACTTTGCTTGCTTGCTGCTAGCTTGCTTACTTCCTTCCTAGCCAATAAATTTACTGTCCTTAACGAGTATGTCGGAATGAAGCAACCGAGTAGGTGTGAAACACTCAATTATCCTTAAATTTATGGCGCTGCACAGACTCATCCACTCATGTATATATTCGACCAAAGCGATTTGTCAGTATCTAAATTATATTAAAACAACACAAACAACCTGTTGCTGTTGCTGTTTGGTATCGTGGTGATGTTGTTTCAAGGCTGCAACAGCAGAACTCACACAAACAGCAAAAAAAAAAAAAAAAAAACAGAAAAAACAATAAAATATATTTTAGCTGCGCAGCATTTTCCAAAAAACTCTAACAAGAAGTATAGTAGATGTATCTGAACATTGAGAAGGGCAACACAAAATAGTCGTAAAACTTTCTATTCTTTCGTGCGCAACTTTACGACTTTCTGAGTGAGTTTATACTGAAATATTTTTGGGAAACTCATTGCGCTGCAACAGCAACAGCAACACCAACCAAAAACCAAAGCAACAACAACAACAATAATAAACAGCAGCAATAATTTAACAATTTTCAAACAGGCAACTTTGGCCTGTTGACTGCACACGTTGCCGCTGTCACTGCCGCTGCTGCTGCTGTTGCTGCTTGGGAAACCTATCGCTAAATGTATCTAGTAAATATGTTCCTCTCTGTATATATCCCTTTTTCTCTTTCCTTTCACTCTGTTGCTGTTGTTGTTGTTTTTCTATTTGTGTAAACTCAATGTCATAATGACACTTACTTGGCCATCAAATTGACGCATCGGGATTTTTACGAGCCTTAAAAGACCCTTTCATAAAACAGAATTTAACTTGTTGTCTCGAGCTGACTCGATTTGACTGTCATAATTTCTATTTATTATGTAATTTGTAGCACAATTTGTTGCTCGTAAAAAAACAAAAGCAAAAGAACAAACTAAATGAATATCCAAGTGAAAATCATGTTCGGCTATAAAAATCGTAAAATAATAAACTTCTTGAGCACGGATTTTCCTTCCTTCTTTTTTTTCGGATTTCTTTTCCAAATTGAAGTGTTAGCGTTGATAAGTTGACAATATCTTATACTCCAAATAGTATCTTTTTTTTTTGTTTCTGATTCTATTCATTTATATTTTGTTGATTTTTATGCGCCTCATCAGTTTGACTTTTACGACATTCTCATGACTCGTTTGCGCCTGTTCTGTGATTACGATGACGCCTCCAAATGTATCGTCGTCGTCGTAGCGCATCTTTTTCCCTGGCTTTCCCTGGCGTCGCTGGCAACAGACGACCACCACAAGCCATGATCAAGTGACTTTTACTGCATTTTTATGTCATTGTTAACATTTCTATTTACAATTCATGATATTATTGTTATATCTCTATGAAAATTGAATTTAATTCAACCAAATAATTTTATGGTTGCTTAATGTAAAGGGGAAGACATAATTTCATTGTAAAAGGAGTTTATATATTTTTATTAGTACTAAAAATAAATAAAGAATAAATAAAACAAAAAAAAAGTGTTGTAAAGTTAATGCTGCTTGTTTATTTTAGATTTATTAAGTTGTTATTTAAAGCCCAATTATTGCTGTTGAGTGAACTATGGAAACAATTAAATTGTCTTAAAAATGTTTTTAACATTGGAGCTCATATTTGGACATCTTTAGGCAGATTTGAAAAGGAAATAGCGAGGAGCTACCCGTAAATTCCAAGGTCACTTTTTTGTATTATAATAAGAACACAAGAACTGCTCAACACAGATTTAAGAATTATCCATACGAATGAGTAGTTATCGAAAAAAATCATATCTATTACATATACCAGTTGAAGTGTATAGCTTGCAGTAAAATATATTTGAGTGTTTTCAAGTTTTAGCTACACACTCAAAGCTTTGGTTAACATTTTATAAATTTAATACAATAAGTATTTCCTGTAGCTCTTATCGGAAGGAAAAAATTTCAGAAAAGATTAACTTATTAAAATTAATTGAGAAAATAAATGCAGAACAGCATTAATTACTTAAAATACTAACAAAAGTATTGCAAACATGCTGCAATGCCTGCCAATGTACTTTAAGTAATTTAATTCCGTTGGGAAAACAACTAAAACAGCAAAGCAAAACGAAATATCGAAACGAAAGCATTGCAATGTATCTGAACTGTGCGTACAAATTTTACATCTGCACAGGAAAAAAAAACCGAAAAACGTTTGCATTAGATGAGAACCATTTGGTGCTAGGTTTTGACTTTGAATGTACACAAACACACATAAATATGCTAGAATCATCAACAAAGAAATTACTCAAACAAAATGGTCGTAAATCGAAAATTGACTTCTTGTCGTCGTCGACGACGCTGAAGTCAGTACAGGACACATGTAACACTTGCATACAAGTCAAAGTCCTTCGTAGCACTTCAGGTATAAATGGAAAGCAGGCAGACAGAATTTCAACTACAGGCAAACAGGCATAAAGAGTGTGGAAAACGAAAAGAAATTTGACTAAAATTACATGGAAAATGCAGCTGAGAGTTTCACTGACTTCCCGAGAAAATACAAAGACGAAGACGAATGTGAAGATTAGGGATAAATTGTGACTGCAGCAAAAAAAAAGAAAATAAAAAAATAAAATAGGGCGCATTTGAATTGAAACAAAACAATCAGCGGCGTGGTTAATTGCATTACAGCGGGTCGGCGATCCGTCTCAGCGACCCTGAGCGAAAGAGGATGGAAGTCACTTTTACTTTTCAAAATAATTTTTTTTTTCTTTTTGTTTTCTTTGTGTATGCATTTGTGTATGTAAGATAACACCTTGCCGCTGGGAATGCAAGCAAATGTATTAAAAAAAAAAAAAAAAAATTAAGTACAGCCGTTCCTAAAAAAGTATCTCATAGTTACTCATGTAGCTACAGTTACAGATATACGATTAGCTTGTATTAGGCATATACACGATTTAATTTAATTGCTGCCTTTTTCATAAATAAACTTTTAAATATCGCTTAGGCTTTTAGACGACAGCAATAAAACAGAAAATATCATAAAATTAAAAGAAGTTGGCAAGCCTTTTGTGCGATTATAGTTGCCATAAATAGATTTAAGTTTTGTCATTGTTATACCCTACAAATCAAAAGAATAAGAATTCTTATAACTCTCATAATTTTCACAATTGCGAATTATAACGTTTAATTTTAATAAAAACTCAAGCTTATAATTTGCAAATAGTTTAATTATTTTTTAAGCAAAGTATCTTCTGGTTGTGAATGCTTATATTATTATTAGTTTTTTTCTTAATTTTAATTTATTTCTATATATTAATTCCGGGGTTCCTCGAACTGCTCTTTTAAGCGAAGGTTACAGCTTCAATTCAAGTCTGATTCAGGAACTTCTATCACCTCATGTTCATTTCCTACATATTTATAATCAAAAATTATGAAGGCCAGATTTGTGTTCAGCAATTAAAAAAAATCTATTAGATAGGCCCAGTCCGAAGCTTGAAGAGACAGGACATGATGACACCATCCAGCAAGGTAGATTAGGAAGATTAGGTGGCTTTTTAAGGTGAAAATAAGAAGAACTTCTTTTTCTGTAAGAAACTCTGTCTCCAAATATAGGGACTAACATGGTCGATAGCGTTTGCAAATATTATTTTTTATTTCACTTTTTATATACGTTTATATGTGAAAGCAAACTTTTATGCTGTGGCATTTGGTTTAGTAGCCTTACAAATATTTTAGTATCGAAATAAGAATCGTTTGAGGCACGCAGCATGACAACGCGCAACGCTTTTAATGTGCGCCAATAAAAGTTTTTTTTTTTTCGCGAAGGAGTGGCACAAAGCAGATAGTTTTTTTTTTTATATATTTTCTATAAATGGATTCGTTGTAAAATAAAAAAAAAATTTTAATTAACTTAAGCATAAAATATTAAAACATATCAATAGCGTAGAAGCCTTAAAAGCAAAAATATATATTTTTTAAATTAATTTTCTGCTAATTAAGCTGCGTTGATGCATGCAACAGTTCACTTACGTGCTCTATTTAAAACGATTATAATAATCAAATCATGCACAACAAAAAACGAAAGAAACAAAACGCAATGAAATTGCATTCAAATCATTTCGTAGTGCATCAATTTTGACGCGTCATAAAATTGCAATGAAGTGATAAGTGCCGCGTGAGTTGCAATCGATGATGTCGATACACACACATGTATGTATATATGCAAATAGTATCTGCTGCTTCATGTATACATATATACATATGTATATATGTATCTAACAAACTAACTGCGATAACAATACATTTTACAATGTACTCAAACAGAAAATCGTTTTACAACAAATAACAAAAAAAAAAAAAAAAAAAAAAAGCGCACAAAAATTTTATGAATACCGCGGGAAATTGACAGCTTGCGTCATTGAATTCGCGTCCTTGTTGTAATCGTAACTTTTTAGCAGTTTATATGTATATATTTGACTATATTGTTGCTGTTGCTGTTGTTGTTTTTCGTTGTTGTTGTTGTTGCTGCTGCTGCGCGGTTTTAGCGGTTACCAATTTTATTGCATTGCATGCAATTATTGATATTGTTATCGCACAAAAACGATAGATTGCTATAAAGATACATTTGTATCTAGATGCATTTGCATGCTACAGTTTTGTCGCTATTATTATTATTGTTATTATTATTATTTTTAACAAGCAAGCAAGCATAAAAATATTTGTTATACAGCTGCAATCAGTTTTGTGCATGTTTATGTATTGTTTGCAAAGTCATAAATTAGTTGCGCCAAATAATGTGTTAACGCAAACAAGATACAATTGTATCTTATTATGAAATTTTCTAATTTTTTTGCCGTAATGCAAACATGATTAAATTTACAATATTGGCAAAACACAAAAAAGCTTTAACATTAACACAGTTACATACAAAGAGTATCTCAAAGTGCCATAAAGTAGCTACAGCAACGAATATTTGCAAAAAAAAACAACGCACTCTATACGCAATCTGTGCAATGTAGTTTGACGTGTAGCATACAATGAACATAAATTATCTTTATTGAGGGGGCTGTCAGCTCAACTAACTGACCCAGTGTCGACACCACCAAAGCCAAAGCTAAAGTGCGGCAGTCAATACGCTGCAAATTACATAAAGCAACAAAAAAAAAAAAATAAATAAAAAAAAAAAATAAAAGAATACAAAATGAGTCTTGTTAATTGTTACACTCGCGCGGTCGCTCCCAAGGAATCGTAAATCAATGGAAATCCATCAAAATCAAGCCGCATACAATGAGATTGAATCGAAGGCAACCGCAAAAACAACAACAAATAAGCGACACAGATACATATAAATGTATCTGTAACTGTGTCGTTGTCGTTGTCGTAAACGAAATTTCAATATTTTTTCGCAACAACATTCGCAGCAGCAACAGCAACAGCAAAAGCAGCAGCAGCAGCAAAAACAACCAATTGACAACTTAATCCTGCGACATGTCAGCAAAGGCTCAAATAAGATTTACGCTGCCTCCAACTAGACATAAGCAGCATTTAGAGCGTTGTGCTGACAAAAAAAAAACAACAACAACAAAAACTTTTACTGCAACAAGCACCAAACAGCCAATCTCGTTACTGCATGATTGACAAAGTACAAAAGGTGTAATTATTTTTAATAAAAAAAAAATATTAAAAAAAAGCGCAGCATGTATCTTGTCGATTGCATTGCAGATTGAAATGCAGATTGCCAACATTTGCACTAGTTACAAGCAGGCGGTTCATAGCGGGGCAATGTAATTGAAATGCGCTCAGCTCAATACGACGACGACGACGACATAATTTGTGTTGCAGTTGTAAGCTTTCAATCAAATCGCGCTCGGCGCGCATGCAATTATGTCAAATGGCGAGCGCATAAATTACAAGATACAACCAACAATAACAACAACAACAACGAATAAACGAACGAATGCGTCTGCAATACTTTGCAGCTCAGTTAGGCATGCGCAACATAGACGTTCCGATCGGTAATGTCGCAATTCTATATTTTCAGTACTGTGTACTTAGCTAGCTAGATGCAAATTGCACTTGGACTATTTGAACATAGATGCCATGTAGATGCTGACAGTAGCCACATGATCATAAATCTTATGCGATCTCTATTAACGTTAGCCGGCCGACCAACCGGCAGGCAGACTGGCCGGCCGGCCGGCAAGTCGGTCAGTTAAGCTACTTTGTCTTTGCTTGTTTGGCTGCTCGCAGCTGGGTAATGTTTTCGTAGCGCATTTCGACTAATTATCGAATCTGGAATTATTAAACAAATGCACTTCGCTGGCGCATTTGGTGCCATAGGGAGCTGAAGCGCACATTCTAGTGTTTGAGTGGAGTGAATGAGCGCGATTAGAAGCGCGCGATTGTGTTTGCTTGTTTGGCGATTAACTAAAAAGTTTAACATTTCAGCAAGGCAAGATAGATATTTTATCTTCAACAGGAGCGGTTTTACATTAGTGAAGAATAATTTTGGGGCTCAGTTTTTAAGAGAAAAAAGAAGAGCACACAGCAGTAGTGACACAATTCAATGGAACGGAGCCATGATCAGCTGCAATGAATAGAAAGCATGGGTCAATCGGTCGAAAACTAACTCATATGGGGCTAGAATATTTGTTGGCAAAAACTGGATCAACTCTGTATTACTCTGTTTTGAAGACTTAAATTAACAAAGAAACCACGTCTGTTCCATTGATCCTTGTAAGTTATGCTGAATCTTTTCATAAGCTTCCATTTTCTCAGATTGGCACACTTGTCAAAAAATTTATATTTTTTAGGCGGGAGGCACATTATCTGCTCAAATGACAACCCTGTACTCTACCTCAGCTTATGGTTTGTTTTTTTAGAGTATTTTATTTGGCGCCATAAATCTATCAAAATCAGGCAGCGCGCGTGCGCAGAACAACTTTGTACTCATCGTTCTAAGCGTTGTCGTAGCTGGCTTTGATTCTACCTCTATCTTAACCACTTCACACACACCACACACTGAAATATTCAAGCATTTCAGCCGCTGGCAAGATTTACGGCCATGGTTAAAAAGAAATCCTCACTGACTGCTCGCTTGCTTGCTTGCTTTGTTTGCTTCCTTTTCATTCCTTTCCATTCCTTTCGATTCCATTCCTTTCCATTCCAACCAAAGTTTATGATATGCACAGCAAATCAGATTTCTTTATTGGTTTGCCTAAATGTGAATTTATTTATTTATGATTTGTGAATTGGTTTTTACGATGACGATCAGCGTTTCACATAAGCTTTATGATGTACTACTATACTCGTATATACTCGTACAGAGAAACTCATTTCATAGCGCATACAATTTAAATGATTACATTTTTATGAGCTCAATGTCTTGACCATTGCTTGGCCTGTTCGTTGGTTGCTTGGTTAAAAGTGCGAAATTGCCACTTCATTTTAGATTGTTTGCTCATAAATCAAGCTCAGAGTTATATTACATGAACGATGTTTGTGGCACTCAGTTGTGAAGCGCTGTTGGAGTTCTTTAAACCATATTGAACTTTATGGTCATCTAACTAAATGCTGCTACTAGCTGTAAAATGTGTGTATGTAAGTGTGTTTTTTTTATGATAAACTCTTAAATTAAACAAGCATTTAATTTTGATAATTAACTCAAAAGCGCACATAATCATATAAATTTTAAATTAAAGTTAACTTTGAATAGTTAGCACAACAAAAAAAAAAAAAAAAATAATAAATAAATAAATAAATAAAAAGTATATTAAAAGTGGAATTCGATAGCAGACGTTCTGGGTCTGTGTTGTTGTTGCTGTTCTGTTTATTAACCCGATGCCGTGTGTACAAATTGAATGTGGTCGTCGTCGTATATGCGCAACAAAATATTAATGACTTATCAAGGATAATTTGACATTGTGCCATAAATCAAATGCAGCGGGACGTACGGTACGGTGTGGTGTGTGTGATGTGGTGTGCAACAGCGGTAGGAGTGTCGTATACATTTCGTAATTTGCACAGAACGTCAACTTGCAAGCGTATTGTATGTATTATTTAAGGATGTAGCGGAGAAGTGTAAAGAGCGAAACAAGTTGCGCTTGTATTTGTGATTCTTGGGAGTTCATACGGGCTGTCTGTCCGACTGTCTGTCTGTCAGGCTGTCTGACTAACGTGAGTGCGAATGTCATTTCTGTCTCGTTCCGTAATAACTTAACACCTTCGCCTGACTTGGTTTGATTTTAGTTTTAAGACAGCCACTGAATATCATTTCATTTCAATAAATCCAACCGAGTTTGGTGTTCTCCGATTTCGCGCATGCGTAAAATATGATTGCACTGTCAGACGGGCTAACAGACAGACCGACTGGTGGACGGACAAAAAAGCAGCCAATTCCATAAGTAAAAATGATCGCCTGGCTTGATTGCATAGAATTGAGCTAGCTTAGATTCTATTGGCTTGTCTACATACATAAGCAGTTTTTTAACGCTGCTACCTACTTACATATTTTTTTTTTTGAATTATTTGACTTGCATGTTCAATTTTAGACGCCCTCTAGCTGTGTTATATAAGCAACTAACTATTTATAACTTAAAGTTATCAGTGTGCTGTCCGACATTCTGTCGTTCTGTCTATTTAACAATTTTTAGTATCTTGTATCTGTAAGATACAAACATGAAAATTTCTTTTATTAGTTGCAATTCGTACATGTAACTGTACGTGTGTGTGTGTGTATGTTTGTAGGTGCCATCAAGCTATTTGACTTTGTCTCATTCAAATTGTTGTACTATTTTTATATAGTTTAAAATTCTTAGCAACAGCTTCACTGCTTGTAGCGCCAAACTATTCTTGTTTTGTGGTTTTACTTTTTTTCCTTTTCCTTTTTCTATTTTTTTTTTTTTTTTTTTGTTGCAATTAAAAAACATGTTCAACGCGCACAAACATGAGATGCACCCCCGCAACCCACTTCAAGCGGCGCACTTTACTGCTTGACTCCTTAGAATCTGAATCTCTTCAGATCTTTTCTTCTTTGAAGAAGACTTGGCGCAATCTTTAGGCACAGCCAGACACGCTTTGAGTGTGCCTTATTTGGTGCGCTTGCAAATTGCTGTTATGCCCGTTGTCTGCTGAGGCTAAGAAGTCAAGCACATTCCTCACCTCTATGCCGAGGTATACATGCATACATACATATGTATGTATGTAGTATGTATGCAGAATAGGAGTTAAAGGAGCAGTAAAGTATAAGTAGTGAAGCCGCAGGACTAACACAGCTAGCTACAATTTAACAATAACAGTAATACAACATTAATTAAAATGAATATGTAAAATTTAATCAGCGCTGCTGCGGCTGCTGCTGCGACTGCTGCTGTCGACGACGACACCAAACAAATACTAAATGTCAACAATTTAAGAAAACAAAATTACGAGGTTGGTCTATACAGTTTATTTAATATATTTACATGATCGTAGCTAACAATTTTAGATGTGAAAACGTGAAATAACGAAATGAACATTCGCCACATATCCTTTTTCGTATTTTCAAACAGTCAAGCTTTTATCAAAGCTTTGGGATGTTCGTAATCAAATCAGAGCTAATTATGAGACTGAAAAAACCAACAGCTAATGAATGCCACTTAATTTCAGAGGCCTTATCCCATGAATTCTAGGGTCGTCTATATTAAAAAAAATGTTACCATAGTAGAACAGATGGCAACCCATAGAATAAAAACTGCAGAAGCTACAAGAAAACAAAAAACGCTAGAACACTTTGTTTTTTTGTGCCTATCGCAGATCCGATAAGTGTGGAGAAAAAGTAAAAATCGTTCGCGATTGTAGTTTTTTGTGGGGCCTGACTAATTGTCTTAGCTACTCGTATGTCTCTTCAAATTGAATTACTTCCATAAATCTATTAAAAATTTTGACTTTGATATGCCATGATCAATCATGGACAGAAGTTACTAACCGAGAAGTGTGGTTTCAGAACGGTTTCTTAACACTCTAGTAAAATACTTCTCTAGATGAAAATTTTGGTAAATGCTATGCATTATAAAATAAATACAATTTCAAGAACTTTTCTCACCACCCAAGAACAACCACGTAGAGAACTGGTAAGTAAAGTTATTGTTGAAATCAAAATACCAGCAATATGAGGCTCCATGAGGCATGGATGAGAAGGAACAGAAGCATGAGCTGAAGAAAAAATGTTATAATGCCGGCGCATTTGTTAAATTAAAACTTATTTTGTTGTTAGGCTCTTTTTCTTTTCTTACTTCATCGTCGTCGTCATCATCATCATCGTACGCTGGGTCTTCCACTGACTGCCAGATTGGCCAAAAGCAACGCTTTGTGCATGTGTATGTGTGTTTGTGTATGTGTGTATATTTGCATATGAATTTAAGCCAATGTGTGCAAAAGGCGAACATGTGAAGTTATTTGAAGTCATCATTAAAACGCTGCGTGAAAACATGAAGCATCCAACACGACACAAAACTCAAAATGCAAAAACCTAAAAAACTGAAAACCATTCTACAAGATTCGTCGTCGACGCAAACCTAACCGATCCGATTGACTGTTGTCCGCTGTTGTACGAGTATGTTGGTCCAGCTGTCTGTACCTTTGACCACAATGTCTATATGGGCCTTGGATCAAGTATACCGCATAACGTCGCACCACCTCGCCAGCACCATGAGCTGTGATAGTAAAAGCGAAAGAGATACTTAAGGCGATGTAATCAACATTTGCTTACTTCATTTGGCGCAGTGCGGTGCAATGCGGTTCTGCAAAAAAAAAACAGGCAAGATTGTAGAAAATTAAAAATAAAAAATAAAAAAAAATAAAAAAATACAGAATAAAGATCCGAAAAACGAATGAACATACAATCAGCGCAGGATGCAGCTTAAAGTGGCTAACCTAACCAAACCGCTTGCGTCTCATGATGTAGATTTTTTTCCTTTTTATTTTTTCAGTTTTTTTGCAGCTTCAGCTTGAGCTTGTTGGCAATGATGTATTTTTGATTTTGTATCTTATATTACCAACAGCAAACAATTACAACAACTTCAACAACAACATCGACGGCGACGAACAGTCAGCCAGCTTGATGTTGACCTGATGTTCGTGTTGTTGCTTTTGTTGTTGTTGTTGTTATTGCTATAGTCGAGTAAAGTTGATTTCAGCAATGCAAAAGTTTTCATTTTATTTCATTTTCATCTCTCTGACTCGATGTATTTAAAGATACATACATTTTTTTTTTTACTTATTTTCCGTTGATTGTGTTGATGATTGTGCATTGAAATTTGATACATTTTGGCATTGGCATGTTATTATTGTTGTTGCTGTTGTTGTTTTAGCTGTTTTTGTTGTTGCTGTTGTTGTCTACAATCATGCAAAAATCAGCAACAGAAAACGAACAACTTCGCTGAGCAATACTAACAATATTAATTTGATTGCATCAGTTATGCACCGAATGTAATTTTTCTTGCTGTGAGATATTTTTTTCTTTTTAACTCTATACAAACGGAATTTCATTAATATTTTATTTTTTTTATATAAGTTGCGGCATGCAACAGTTGCTGCTACAAGAACAATAACAATCAGCATTCTTCTTGAACAATCGATTTAATTTTCTAGTCATAAGACATGAAAAGAAACAAAAGAAATTTCAGAAGTTCATTGGAAAAAAATTTAGGATAGTCTTTATGGAGTAGAATGTTTGTATTCAATCTTTTACATAGGGAACGGGTGAGACTATCATGAGATACAATTTTTGTTTATATTTAGATTTTCTTTATTAAAAATGAATCTTAAAAACTGTAACAGTAGGCACCCATTTTCGAAATTAGTGATTTACTTTTTAAATAGATTTTTATAATTTTATAATTCTCAAACAGTTTAGGCATAACAATATAGTTTCTGCGTAATCGAATGTGAGACGTTAATGCTGGATGACATATTCCGATCTCAGAACGAATTGTGAAATTATTTTGCTGATTCGCAATTAAAGCAAAGACGTACAAATCGCAATTATAAAGAAAAGCCAAATCCAAATAAATTTGATATTTTGAATATTTGATATTCTGATAAATTTTAATTTATATTCTGTTATTTATAATATTCTGAAATCACTCTCTATGTATACGTATATAAAGATTCGAATAGACGAAAAACAAAAATGCATAGTTCGACGTTTGTAAGATCCCAAAACCTGCATATGCTAATCACAAATAATCACATTAAAGCCACGAACGAACCGCAGCGCAACGAAAGCGCTTTTCAAAATGAATGCCACTTTAAAGTTATTGTGTATCCATAGATACACGTACCTATTCAACAGTATTAGGCGGCAAATAAATCAATTTGATTAAATTCAAAACACAATAATTACAAACAATGCAAACGAACGAGCAAAGCAGCATAGACAAAAGCTATACAAAATGGGCAGACGGACAGACTGATCGACAGACAAACTGTCTTAGCGATGTACCACCTTCAAAAGAATGAAAGACAATTTCAAGTCAAATGAAACACAAACTGACATCATTTAAATAATATGTGAGCGCGCGCGCTTGAAAGCCAAAAAAAAAAAAACAAATAAGAAAGAAAAGATACGAAATGTTATTTAAATAACAAACCGTGCGACGATTTCAAACTCAAGCTGAGCCAAGAATAAAGAATAACCCATTAAAAATTACTACTAATGTGCACCTTACACAAAAAGCCAAAAAAAAAAAAAAACAGAAACAAAAAATATATCTTTGAATGCGTGGATGGACATTGGACAATGAACGAGAGAAGAAAAGCTGAGACAAGTGAATGGTAGTTTGGGGGGACAGTTATACAAAAGCGCGCTTGCTAGAGCATTGTTACACTTTGAGGATTGTATACAACAAAAAGACTACAGATCAGTTGAAAGAGGTTGAAAGGGTGCATTGAATGTGGCATGGGTCAGCTACAAATCGTAGATACATACAGATATACAGATATATATATATATATGCATATAGTATAACGTTATGCGACCCACTGCGGCGACAAAACATTAAAATTAACGACTGTCAATCCATCTTCTTTTTTTCTGATTTTTTTTTATATAAACCTTTCTATTCATTGCCACAAACATCGAATTGAATGAAAAAAAAATCAGTTAAATATGTGATAGGAAAAACGTTTTTGAAAACGCTGCAATTTGAATATGATCCATTTGTGTGTTGAGTTTTTTTTTTTTTTAATTTTTTGAACCAAAAATCAAATGCAACAATTTTTTTGAGTAATTTCTATTGATGTTGCCATACTATTTCCATACATCTTTCTTGCATTGTAATACACTTCATGACCAAAGTGAAACCACTTAATTTAATGAGCATCAAATATCTTGTTGTATACTGTCCCGATACGTATCTATTATTTAAGAGCCGAGAAACACTAACATTTCAATTAATAACCCACACAGTTGGACAGACGGACAAGTGAACCCATATCAGTTGCTGCCACCGACGTAGTCTTAGTATTGCCCCACACTCCAATAAAATACCGCCAAATGCTGCCAACCGCCAACAAACGACGTAGACAAGACAACAACTACTCGAATCAAACTACTCGTTTTAAGTATACGAGTATACACATATATATTGTACAATACAATACAATACAACAGTATAGTATAGTATAAGTATAATCACTTTGTTTGCACCTTTGGGAATATTCAGCATACTGACATAGTACAACAGCAACAACAACAATAACAACAACAATAGTAATAACAATAAGAACAACAACAAACACCATTGAATAACATGCGAAAGTTAACATTTTGCAAAGAAATACACACTCATAGATACGCACACACACACACACACACAATCGCTGCACGCAGATACTTAATGGCAAACAAACGAATTAAACGTCACGTCAGGATATGTGATAAGAAGAAGCAGAAGAAGAAGAAGAAGAAGAAAAGCTGAAATAGAAGCAAAAACAACTACAAAAAGAAGAAAACATAAGCGAGCAGCAAATTTGTAATTGATAAACTGCGTCAAGCAACAACAAAAACAACAACAACAACAACCAGAACAACAAAAGCATATCCTTGGGGAGCATTCCTTAGCATTAGCCAAATGCGTTTCGTTGAAAATTACAAAAGCGTTTTTAAGCGATTAGAATTTTGTATCTGAGTTTGCTGTTCTGCTTGTTGGAGGAAAAGTGGAAAGACTGAAGCAGCTTAGAAGTCATTGACTTTAGTGTTTAGGGTAAAATAATATTTAAAATTTATTAAAAAGACACACCTCGCATAATTTAGCACTAAAATATTAATAACATTTGATTCGGTTTAAATAATTTAATTAAATATTTCTTATGCTCTTTCAAAAAAAAAAATTGTATTTTAAACAATTAAATTTATTAATATCTTTTATCCTGCGTTACAATTCTACTGGTACATTTTAATACAATTGACGCTTCATATATTATAAAGTTGTACATATTAAACTATAGTTTTTTGGAAGAGAACTTAGAAATCTACATATCAATATAAAATAGTAAAAATGCCTCTATGTCCGCTATGGATGTTGAAACCATCCAACCGATGAGTTCCAAGCTGGTTTCATTTGAAAGGTAACAAAAAAAAAAACATATTGTGGTACTCTCCAGGTATCGCCTAGTATATGCTAAAAAATATTTATTAGGTCAAAAAACATAAAAATCAAACATTTCTACTATTTAAGAAACCAAACCAATTGAAGCAAAATATTTTGTACAAAAAAATTAAAAATATCTTTCAAATAAATTGAAGTGAATCACAAATGAATGCATTCGAATATGAATTTATGCAACAAAAAAAAATATTGCAGCAATATGTATGGTAAACCAATAAGAGCAGCACTAAGCAACGAGACGAAAGCGAGGGGTAATGGTATTGCGAATAGTGTTAAAATTGTAATAAAAGTGAAGTTTAACAATCAACGAAACGCTTTACGCTTGACATTTCACATGACAGGTTAGTAATGCGATTTAACAGGATAAAGGACAGCCGCAACTCAACTCTACTCGACTCGACTCGACTCGGTTCAGTTTGGCTTGGTTTGGTTCGACTCAATGTGGTACGCTTCGAATGAAATAAAATCGCATTGAACACAGACACAGTTATATATACGAGAGTTACGCTAAAAGTTATTATTATAAATTAAACAAGAAGCCATTACTTCTACTATTTTTATTAAACTACGAAAGATACCTGAAACTTTAATGGTAACTCTCGCTAACATACATATGTGTAACAAAACTATGCACGTCTGTCTGTCCAGCTGTCTTGCCATTTGATTGTGCAAGGCTAGTCTGTCTGTGTGTGTGTGTGTGCAGTAAATGGATATCAGGCGCCTCATTGTTTGAGTAAACCGCATGGCAAACGCTTTGAAGAGAAAGTTAATTAAAATAATGAGTTTTGCTACAACAGCAACTACAACAACAACAACAACGAAAATAAGTAAAAATAATGCGCTTACTTGTGTAGAGTAGACAATATCTATGGCATTGCCAGCAAGAATATTGCATATCCTTTATACATTCACTTTTAATTAAAGCTAAAAGATATGCTGCATTTTTTTATTTTATTTTTTATGCTTTTTAATAATTGCTACTTTGATTTAATTTGAAAATGCATTTAAATAAATTAAAACTCAAATTAAATACTTACCAATCACATAAAAATAATTGAACTGCAACACATGAGGAACTTTTTGTTTGTTTATTTGTTTTGAATTGCATTGTTGCTGCATATTTTATGCATAATTTTATCAATTTGTTTCACTGTTCTGACATTTGGCGTACTGTCAGATGCAAGAAAAAGAGAGAGAGAGAGAACACAAAAATTTGCTCACTGGCCACTGAATGTAAACACAAAATGCTCTCTTTAGTTTACAGTTACTCCACTCAGTGCGGCGACGGCGGCACTTTCTACTCTCTGTAGATGTTTTGCATTAGAACTTCGCGCCCCCAAATTCACAACAACAGCAAATATGCCCAACTTGAGAACTCAAACTCCGAATTATTTTAAATACGCGAGACTTTGAACTTAGCTGCTGCTATCTGTGGGCAGCAGCATAATATCCTCGAGCCAACTCTATTGGGGCGCAGCTGCAGTTCCATGTCCGGAGGTGTCATTATTATATAGATTGAAGGTAATACTGGTGACAGCAAATAAACGAGTTAACCGCATACTTGTGGCCAGGATCTGAGACAGAATTTACACAAAACACGCGCGCGGCAGCGGCAAGATAAATCGCCGCCAACAATGAAGACGCCGAGAACGACGATACTGAACGCGACGACAACAGCATCAAATTCTAATTTCAAATATTTCGATTTTTGACTTTTGATGTTTTCTTTTTTTTTTTTTCGTTTACATTTTAGTGCGTGCAAGTAAAACTAAGCTTTAAAATATACATTTAATTTATTTAGTAGAAAATTATCACAATTTGTTTTTATTGTTTTAGAAAATTTGTTTTTTTAAAGAAATTATTTTGCAAATTCGTTGCGTCGCGAAAAAAACACGCAGAGTGCTAACAAACAGCACCACACAGCGCAGCGCAGAATAGAACAGAACAGAGCGGAGCAAGGCAGAGCAGAGTAAACGGCGACAACGATGACAGCGACAGCGACTAGAACGACAAAAGCAAAAATATCTCACATCATCTCACACAGTAAAGGACCAACATACTGGCTCTGGCTGCTGCTGCTGCTACTGCTGCCAAACTATCGCTCCTGTCTGTCATAGTAGATGCCTCCACTGTCCTGTCGTCTGTCTGTCGATTGTCAAAAAGTTAGCGAGCGAGCGCAAAAAAAGTGAGCATCAAAGCACACAACACAAACTTCACAATAGACGACCCACTTGAGCGCCCACTAACAGAAAATCTCCAACTGCCTCCAACTTTCTGCAACAGCAGCAGCAGCATCAAAGTCCGCCGCTGGCATTCAAAATTGCAAAATGTTTTGAGTCTTCTAAACTGCAAACTTCGCCAACAGCATGCGTTGACATTTACGCTCCAAAAAAGAGACAAAGAGAGAGCGACGGAGCGAAAGTAAAGGAGTGCGCTCGCGGCATCAAAACAGCAGCGACATCCTTTCATAGCGTACATTCTGTGGGTTCCGCTCATCTCATTTATGCCGATTTGGCCATGTTGTAAACAAAGGTCGCCCGCTCGTCGCCACTTGACTTTGCTACTTCAATTGTGTGTGTGTGTGTGGTCCATGTATAGTACTCTCTACATCTCTCTGACTTTTGTGCGATGACAGCCGACGCGCAGCTTTCAAAAATGACATTGATGCCGTTGATGTGCAACCGCCAACATCCAACATACTCGTACTCTCTCTTGCTCCTTGAAGCTTTTACACGCAAAGCTGTCGCCATATTGATTTTTCCCAAAGTAGTAGCGCAGCATCAAATGTAGCAAATTTTGACAGCTGTCATTATTTGAGCGAACTTACAACGAGAGAGAGCGCCGCTATATAACATCTAATTTTCTACTAAAAATTACCAAAAAAAAAATTGTTACTCTTGGTTCCTTTGAACATTTTAACTTCATACTTAAGAAGGTATTAATAACCTAAATAAATAGGTTTAGCCTGCGGCCTAAAAAATAATGCAGTAAGAACGCAAAACGCTTCATCAACATCATTTCAGGCCTATCGCAGATAAGCGCGCGACAGGACAATTAAACAATGTCAGAAATAGTTAATAGAAAACAAACGAAATGTCAAAGCCAAAAGTGTTCAACATTGTAAACAGGAGGCACAAATGGTAGTGGAAGCCACCGCCAAATAATTAATGAAACTGACCAAAAACTAACGCATTACATATGTAGAGCACTACTCTCTCTCTTGATACAAAAAAAAAAAAAATATGAAGCAACTAAATAAGTTGAAGGGGCTGCTTTAGCTCAATTGTTGTAGCCTACACAGTAGCATCCTGCCATCGCAGGCGTTGCATGAATTTTTGATAATTTAATTACAGCTGCAATATTTGACGCTAAGTTGTAAAGCAGAAGAAGAAGAGAGAGCGAGCGGGAATGTTGTTGTAATTGCGAGGAACGAATGTGTTTGCGTTAAGCGTTAAGGGCCGGCCGGCATATTAAAAATGTAATTGCTTGTAAAAATGCGTCAGCAACAAAGCTTAGAGCAAAATGTGCGTTTTTTTAACGAGAGTGGATTGAAAACATTTGATTGTAATAAAGTTTATAAATTTACTAATCCTGCTGCAAAGCCTAGTCAAATAGCTACTGGATCTGTTTTAACTCAAAGTTTTTTTTTTGTTAACCAACACTTTCCATGTTTGAAGAGATTTGAGACCACTCTCTTTCCACTCTATGGCTAGTTGAACAACTAGAAAATACGCTAATATAGTTTTTACGTGCAAGCACGCACCGCCCTTGTAATGAAATGAAATGAAACTAACTTGGTCAAGAGATCCTCTGTATTGTTCTGTTTGCTGATTATGTCCGAGCAAAAGGAATTTTCATAATTAAGCAATTACGCATTTTACTTTGCTGCTTTTGGTCTTTTCAGTGTCTGTGCGCTGCGCCCTCCGATGCCATTTTTTTTGTGGGTGTATAGTAAACACTTAGCGGCGTGCCCACAAAAAATAAAAACAAAACAGAACTATAGTGAAAGGAACGGGAAGGAAACCTATTCGGTGTTAATATAAATGAAGTCACAATTTTTCGCTACGCCAAACTCATTTGTATTAATTTTCAAAATGACCCCGACCGACCGATGACAGAACGAACGACCGTTTGTCCAGTAGTCCAAGTGAATGTCATAACTGTTTTGGGTCATCTTACAGTTTCATTTTTTGTTTATTTTTTTTTTTTTCCATTTTCCACGATTTGCCACCTAACGAAGATGAATTGGTTTTTTATTTAAATTTAATTTGCCTAAAAATGTCCCAGAATAAAGAAGACAGAAGGCAATAGTTGAGGGTGTGGAATATATTTGATACTCAAATATTATTATGAGGTATTGCTTTGGTCATCTTTTGCTAGTTTTATTTTTTTTTTTTTTATGAACTACTTGGCATGCCATGTTTGAGTTCATTAAAATCAGCGAAACAATTGACTCACGTGATTTTTATGCGCGAAATTCATAAATGCGTGCCGCAGTTTGAGTTGGAGTGGTGTTGTGTTGTTCTTCTTCTATCGTTCGTGCGTGAGTAGAGTTCATAATGTAAACGCAATCGCTGTCTGAGGAAGTAGCTTTGAGATACAAATTTATATCGCTGATGTTAACTAATATCATCGCCTTCTCGCTTTGCTACTACTTGTAGATGATGAAGATAGTGTCGCTCGAAATTAATTGAGAGAATTACGGGGATTGTATATGAGGTGTGTAGTAAACACATTAGATAACAAATGTAACAAGCTCATTAGCCTTTTCTAATAATCTTAATTATGTTTTTTTTTTTTTTCATTACAATTTGCTCTAATTTCAATTTAAAATATTTTTGTTATATATTTTTCCCTGGCGGAGGCACTTATGGCACCCATTGCATTGTTTTTATGGAAGAGCACTTTACTCTTTTGCTTCAAATTAATGTCACATCTATTCAATAGATCTGCATAATATTCGCTAGTTATCATTTTATCATTTTTAAGGTAATCATTGTGATCGACAACGCGTACATCCTTAAAAAAGGTGTAGTCATGGTCTTATTGACAGACAGACAGACTGACCATGTTTTGTCCGCGGTTATAAACTTTTGAGACTTGTTTGAATTGCGGTTGAACATCGCAAAACACTTCTTTGTAGTGGTCACCATGGTTGCGGTTATGATCAATTGTGATCATAGAAAATTCATTTTTATTAAATTGCAAATACAAAAACAATTTGATTTTAATCAAAAGAAACGGAGAGATATTTTTGGCCCTAAAGTATTGCTTAAGTCGCAAGAAAACCTAGAAAACTAGTAATTTTGATAAGTTTAGCTGTGTAACAGGCAGAAGGATCCATGGTAGACTCCATAAAGTATATACATTCTTGATCAGCATTGATAGGAGAGTCAATCTGTCCGTCCATCTGTCATTCTGTCTGAAATCGATTCTCGAAGAATATAACTAAGAGATAGGACCACCATATTTAAAACTTAGACGCTCCTGAGTGATCACTTACAAACGGTTTTTTCTACTAGTTTCATTTTTAAGAAGTAGCCGCCATACAAATCTACTCCAAAATTTTGGATTTTTGCTTAAAAACTTCTATGTTTATTATAGATGATCCCAATGAAACATCCCCATATGGGTAGAATTCAAGCACATTTAAGATGCATCCTACATGAAATATCCCTAATATGTGTAGAAGTCAAAGCATTACATTCGTTAGACATTGATGTTAGGTTAACGTAATATTTATGAAAGGACTTGTGAGATGGATATTTTTTTTATTTTGCTCTTTTTGTTGCCATTTCTGCTTCATTTAATTTAAGCATATAAAGAAACTGTAAATTGGAAGCTCTGTTATTTACTCACCGAATTGATAAAGCTTTGAAGCGTTTAAAATACACTCCTCAGATTTATCAAGACACACAAAATATCAAAAAAAAAAAAAACTGCGCCATTGATGAACCACAAAAGATAGTGGCAGTTGCATTTTAACAAATATTTTTTAAATATAAATTTTTATATTTAGCTTATAATACTTAAAGAAAATAAAAAGCATTTAGATACTACTGAAATTTATAACATTTTCCACTCACTTACGCTATTTCAAATAAATAGATAAGCAAACAAATACGCTAAGTAATACCTACATACGTGCAAACGTACGTACATAACTACATACTTATAAAAAAATAGACTAACTACCGAAAAAAAAATCTAATCATTTAACAAAAGACAGCAAAAGAATTTTGTGTATCTATGAAATTTATGAGCCAAATGCAGCAAATCTGTCACGAAACAAATGAAAATATTTACAAACTTAATGCGGCATTATTTGCTCAGTACAGTGCAGTAGCTGTGTGCAGTAGATAAAAATGTAAACGCAGTGATTAGCGTAAAATTATTTACAATCACAGCGATGAAGACGCAGACGATGGTGACGACGACGACGACATACATTGCAGAGAATATGTCTCCCAGTTAAAAAAAAAAAAAAAAAAAAAACAAAGGAAACGTTTCAGGAAGAACATTGAATATGAGCGACTACAGTCGAAGTCGATGGGTCGCGCAAATAAGATAAATTGTATACGCCAAGTAGACAGTTAGACTGACAGTTAGACAAACGGACATATGGACAGACGGACAAACAAGCAGGCCGGTGAGCTGATAAGATTTGTTTTGAAAATATATCTTTCTTATCTACAATATGAATATGAAGAAAATTTTAGTGAAAATGTCAAAAGACAGGTGAAGTTTAGTGCTTTTGAGTGCGGGTGGTAGAGTTTGCGCTAAAAATATATTTAAAAACAAATTTTGAAAGAGGAAATAACAGCGTCGGCATGTAAAAAACAAACAGCAACGAACTAGTTTACATAATTATTCTTTTTTTTAGTTTATTTTTATTTATTATTTTTTTTATAAATTATTGCTAATTTAGAATGCATTCGTGAGATACTTTTTTTTACTTTTGTAGCCTAAAAAAAAAAAACGCTTGGCTTTTGTATCTAATTAGTGTGGAAATGATTGCTTAAGCTAGTTGAGCAATCAAAGTGCGCTGGAAGCCACACGTAAAAGGCGTAGTAGGTGGATACACAATATACAATATATAATAGCAACGGCAGCATTTTGACCGCCGTCGGTCAAGACATAATCCCACTAATGTGCTCAAATAAATTACAGCAAAGATAGCATTGATAGCTGCAGCAGCGGTAAAGAGAAGGGCAGCGTTTAAGCCAATTAGTCCGTCCGACATTTAACTTCTTGTCAACTTAAGTTGTATGCCGTTTTGGCCTGATTTTATTTTTCTTGTATCTTTTTTTCAGCGTTTTGCGCTCATTTTGTATTTTCTGATTATTTTGTTGGTTTTTTTTTTTTGCTGTTAAGCGGCGGCCTTAGATTTGCGCTGACAATGTTGTTTTGTTGTTGCTGCTGCTGCGTTTCATTTTTTTTTTTTTTTTTTTTTTGCTTGTGCAGCAAAGTTTGTGGGATTAAAATATGCTGCCAGATACGACCCTATTACTTACTACTGCAGACTACTACAACTACTACTGTTCTTCAAATGCTCCTCCATGCCACGTTTCCCGCTTTTATGCATGCTTCATGCCCTTTTACGCATTGCTGCCTCAATTCTTTCAACTGTTTTTGGTCTGACTTGAATCAACTTAACTTAACTTAGCTCAACTTAACTCAGTTGAGCTCAGCTCGACTCACGGCATCGCTCGGTTGGATTATTGAAGTGCAATTAAGCTAAAATGTCAACGTGGAAAAAAATTAATCGTTATATTGGCCTTTTTATGAGACGCTGCCGCTTTAAGTTTATTTATCTGCCATTTGGATTTCTGATTTTTTTGCCTTATTTTTTTGTTGTTTGTGTTCGTTTGTTCCGCAGTAACTTTTTTTATTTATTTAGTTTTTTTTTGTTTGCTTGAAAGTAGTACTTGGATTTAGTAGCAAATTCATTTACTTGATTTTAGTTGGTACACGCAATTATAATGCATTATTTACAATGTTTCTGATTCCCCAAGTTTGGTTTTTATTCTTAGCCCTTTTTGATGTCAATGATCGGCGGCTTTGTAAGTTTGTTTGTTGCTTTTTTTTCTTTTGCTAAAATCTATTTCATGTTTATGTCAAAATATGGTTTCATTATGATATGAAACGTTTGAGTTGCCAATAAGTAAGCAACATTAAAGATTTTTTTCCAGGAATTCTTGCAGCGCTGTCTTTTCGAGGAGTTTAACTGAAGTTCTCATTATTAAATGACTGGCAGTATCTTAGATAGGCCTCGGCGGCATTTAATCTTGTGCTTACTTATATCACAACCCTCGCTTACTATACCGACGGTATTGCTAAAAGTATTGCTGCACCATTTGCCAACTGCGCAAACAGGTTGCACTAAGTTAAGCGCGTCTTGCTCTTACGACTTGTATGTATCATAAGTATTTGTACTTTATGTAGTCTGAGATTAAATTAAATAAAAATAAGTTTTACCATTAAAATTTAGTTTTCCTGTAGTAAATACTTTCATATAGTATACGAATGTAGTTCTCACGGTCGTGAATTTGTTGAAAGAACTTTTTGTCTTTCTGCTGCTGCTCTTGTCGCTTATAAAAATACAAAGTGCCATCGTATGGATTTTGTTTTTGTTTAAAAGAGCACCACCGCATCGATTTCACACCCTCAAAATAGAAATTATCTTTTCCATTTAAGCGACTTTAATGCTATTAGTTACATCATACATTGAGTGAGAATGAAAGCGATATAAGACAGACGGACAGACGAGCGGACGGACGGACGGACATGCACGAACAGATAAAGATTCTAACAAAATAACAAAAAAAAAAAAGAAAAAGTGTACGAAGACGACATCGACAACGCCAGTGAAATCTTTCGTTTGTTTCCCTAATACTGTTGGATTTCTTTTTTTTTTTTTTTTTTGTATTTTGAAATCAACCAAATTGTCCTTTTCCATTTGTAAGTCTACGTTTCTATTCATGGATACACTCACTCGCCGCTGCCGTTGCAACGTCCCCGGCCGTTGTCTTCGTCGTATGCACTCAACGCAATTTTGTTGGTAATAAATCACCTAAAGTCGACATTAAATCTTTTTTTTTTTTTTTTTTTCTTACTATTCTTATTTGCTGCTTTCTTTCTAGACAATCGCAGCCTGCCAGCGCTCAAGCGCACATGTCTCGCTTACTCTCTCATTTTGTCTAGCTGCTATCTGTCTGTCCAATCCAGAATATCTTTAGGTCGACTGCTTTCTATTTTTTGCTTTTTGTTCTTTTTTTAGTTTTTTTTATTTTTTTTTTTTTTTTTTTGTTAAGCTAGCTAGATTTGTTCTTATTGCTTTCACTTTGAAAATAAACACATTTCCACACAATTCCATTCACATTCATGCTGCCATTGTGTTCATTAACATTAAAGCGCAGCAAAATTTCGAAATATTTTCTCTTTATCCTTTAAATATAAAAACAAAAATTTATTTTATACAAATTTATTGAAAATACATACATATAAGCTGCATCATATCAAATGTTTGCAGCGACTTAATATAGCTCAAATTACCTTTACGGATTATAAAAACTTTTCAACCGTTTCTATGTCCGCTGTGGACTTTGAAACCATCCAACCGATGAGTCCAAAATCGGTTCATTTGAACGGCAGTATTGCAAGTTTGTTTATATTGTGTGCCCACTGCAATATACAAAAAATAAATGTATTTTTAGTCCTTTTTCGTATGTCGTAAAAGTACAAAAATGCCACAGCATATGCGAAGCGGAAAGTATCTAAAAGAGTTTTTGGCTGCTCAATTAGCTAGTAACAAATATATTTGCCGATGACAATAACTTCTTTAGCATTTAAGCTTAAGCCCTCCTCCTACTTAACATATTAGTCTATCTTTATGACGTTCATTAACCACGTACAGAGAATACATCTATTTATAGAAACTTATGTCAAATTTAATTGACAGAACTAAAAGATGAAATACTTAATTTTAATTCATTTTAAAAAAATTCTCTACTCTGTAACTTAAATTTTCAAATAAAATTTCATTAAAATTCCACAATCTAACGCATTGAATTCAATTCATTGCGATTCGTTGCGCTTCGCTTGGCTATTATTGCTGTTGCTGTTGTTGTTGTTGTTGTTGTTGATTGTTTCGATGATTCGATGGCTCATTTCAATGCGAGTGCACTTTACTTAAACAAATTAAATTTGTATTCAAATGTCAGCGGATTACATGAGCTGATCCGGTGCGACAAACAGATACTATAGACAGACGAACAGACGAACGCATAGACCACAGGATAATTGAAATAAAACGAAAAAAAAAAAAAACTGTCAAAGCGGCGAAGAGCGAGGCAAGTTCGATCCTTACTAAAGCATACGCATGAGCATGAGTTCATATATTCATTTCATTTATTTGTCCATTCGTTCATTCGTTTATTCTTACGTTCATTCATGTGTGACGCGCGTAAAGTCAAACGCTGATGAATAGCGTGCTAATTGATGACAGGCGCAGCGCTGAACTGAGCTGTACTGCGCTGTGCTTTGCTGTGCAGTGCTGTGAGATACAAAAGTCACAGCCCAATCCAATTGAATTTAGAAACCATTGCCGTATTGCCTTGCCACTCAACGATTTAGAGATGAATTTTGTTAGGTTAAGCTCTTCGTGCATGCTACAAATTGCAGCAAATGCGACAGTTATCCATTTATATAACTCCATGCAGATATAGTTTCCAAATGTGTCCCTTTTGACTTTAGCTTTGTATTTCCCTTTTTTTTTTTTTTTTGCAACGTTTTGTATCTGGTGTTATGTTTTTGTTTTTTTTTTATTGTATTTTGGTGGTTGACATTTTCAAATGCTCATCACAAATTCAGGTTTTCTGCGTCAAACGAATTCATCATTGTATCGCCGCCGCGGCAACATTCTCGTCATCATCGTCATCATCATTCTCATCATCATTACAATTCGCAATCACAATACATAGTTTCATTTCATGCATGTCCTTTTTTGTTAGTTGATTTTGTCGTCGTCCTCATCGTCCTTGTCTGTCCTTAGGTCCTATCGTGCCGGTTTGACAGGCATTAACAGTTCGCTTCAGCTGCTGCTGCCAATGCCGCAGCCACAGTTTGCCACATAAAATTTTGAATTTCAAATTGACTTTGACTTTTGACAATTATTAGTTTTACGCTTGTTTTTTTTTTTTTTTTTTTTTATTTCAATATTTTTTTTTTTTTATCTGACTTGCCATGCGCGAAATTGTTGTTTGTTATTTTATTCGATGTTGCATGTGGCAACTTCTGCTGCTGTTTCTATTCTATGTTGCTTGTTTTTTTTTTTTTGTTGCTGCTGCTGAGTGAGCAACTTCCTGTGATTGTTTGCAGTTTCTTGTTTTTTTGACAGATCTGTGACAGGCTTTTGCTTTCATTTTCATTTTCCGTTTTGGGGTGAAACATGCAACAACAACAACAGCAAAAACAAAACAAATCAAATTTTGCCACTTTGCTACTTTTGTTTGTTGTTGTTGTTGTTATTATTATTGCTATTATTATAGCAGCAGTTGCTGCTGCTACTGCTGGTGCAAAGTGTTAATATGTTTGTTGTTCTTTTGTCTATGTGCATTAAGAGTGCAAAAGTGTAAAACAGATTCCTGAGCGGCATTCATATGAAAAATTTTCTGGTTTTATCTGCGGAAATGTTTCATTTTCTGCTTGGTTTGATTTAAGATTTTCATTATAAATATCCTTAATGCAAAAATGTTGAGTTGATGTTTTAAAGAGATTATGATTTATAATTTTAAAGCACGAAAAAATATCATGCTGGACCAACCGTCATTTATAGGTTCATAAAAATTGTAGCTTACCCAATTCCAAGTATTTTTACTGCAGCATCTTTCGATTTTCACATTATATGGCAGAAGCCTATAATCCATAAGTACTACTCTATTCTCTGCAGGGAAAAAAAAATCATTCATTTATAAATTTCTTCTATGACGACTTCCAGTATTAAAACATTTAACTTAGAAGGCATTTACAGCCGAAAATTCTTGTTTTGACTGTTGCAGATTTGTTGATGAGGTTCATGCTTTTGTTGTCCAAATTGTGGTGTTCTATGGATGCTCTTATTTATCTGATTACAAATCGACAACGCCACGTGTTGGATCTACGAACAAATTACAGACACACATGTCAGATACGTATGAATTATTGCATCCCAAATTTGAAATTTGAAAGCAATGGCAAATTTGTGGGAAAAGCTCTTTAGTTGCTCTACAGCCTGAACAAGAAAAAGATTAAGTCTATATATAGATCCTGTATGTCAAAGACCTAAAATAGATGTATTTTGGATAGGTCGCAGTTTGTGTAGGAGCAGAGTTGCTGCTAAAAAACTAGCGATGCTGTACGATGTTTGCTCCTTAGGAGAAGCATACAGCGAGTGTTTTCAATTAAAGCATCTTTTCGATAGTTACTCAAATGTAAATCCAATACAAATTAAATATTCATCGAATGAAATATTTAACACCAAAAAAATGTTAAGCATTTTAAATCAAATTGAAAAGTTTTACAATTAAAATTAGAAACAACAAATGAAAATCGTTGCTAAAGAGAATCTAACACGGATTAGACACATTTAAGTGGCTCAGCCGCCCGAAAGTAGACCCTAATTCAATGCGTTACATATTCAAGTGAATCAACTCAAAATTCAATACAAACGCTACGCTCAACATTTGGCAAACAGCTCAGCCGCTCTAGAAGCGTTGACTGAAGCGAAGTGAAGGGAATTTGATTAATGTAAAAGCTGCCACTGATACGTCACACGCATGTCAAATACTGACATTTGACATTTTGCCAGTGACACAACGACGAACTAAATGCCAGCCAGCCAGCCAACCAGCCTGACTGACGACTGAGGCGCATCATGCTAGGAATGAAGTGAAGTGACAGGAGTGAAATGAAGAAAGGCACTCAAAATTGGTCTAGCATTAAAACGGCGCAACAATTTTTGAAGCTACTCCGCTACATGGCACATTCTCAACTGTTCATCAGACTCCTGCCACACTTTTTTTGTTGTTGTTGTTTTTTTTTTTGATTATTTTACTTAATGCGTTAATATGTTTGTTACACTTTTCAGGACCTCACAGGCATCTCAGTTACTGACTGGTATTTATTTACTTTTTTAATAAAAAAAAATTTTGGGTATTTTATTTACGCCTGCCCTTTTTTTCCTTATCCATTTGAAAATTTACTACATCCGAACACCATTTTGCCTCTGTGCATATATTTGCGCATGTTGACACTTGACAACGACGACATTTGTGCATGAAAAATTCAACATTATTTGACTGCGAATTAATGTTAAATTGTTGTTGCACGCTTTCTGATGTGGGAAATGTCAACTTTTGACAGAAGTACCAAAAGGAAATATGTACGAGTATCTGCAGCAGCGCTGTTGTATAAGAAAACATCAACGTTCTTCTCATATACCATATCGAGTATTTATGTAGTATGAGTGTTTGTTTGTATTTGGTTTTCATGTTTTCTGTTTGGAGAAGTGTTTCTATGTAAATTTTTAATAAATATTTAATTGTTGCTATTTCCTTATTTTTACTACGTATTCTCAATTTCTTTTGGGTTTTTGTGTTTCTATTTTGAATTGTTTTTATTGTTTATTATTCTAAGCAGCTCCTTTTATGCACAATTTGATATATCGCAATCGCAATCTGTGGCAAAAGATCAAAGCCTAACAACACTCAACTTGCGAGCAATGAAAACTATTCGCACTTTACGACATTCAAAATAAACAAACATTCACAGAAAACAACTATTTTAGCTAGCAAAATGGAACAAATCTTATGGAAATCTAAAGAAGAAAATTTGTCTAACGATTAGTAAAGTGCCAAAGAAAATTTATTGTTTAAAATGTTTCATTCGGCGTTCTGTGAAATTTCGTACAACTTTGTTTTACAATTGTTGATATCATCAAAAAAAAAAAAAAATTACCATGGTGGGCAGTTTATAAAGTCTGCCTTGTAGTGGTTTATGAGTCAGTAATTATGCGAGTTTACCGTATAGTAAATAACTTTAAATGAAACTATATAGCCTTGCATCTTCCATCTATAAGAAAAAGAAAATATTTATTCTTTATGTTTTAAACTCATTGAAAGGCGACAACTGCATTGAAGAAGATAACCACCAAATTAAGCGGTTACGTCACATTTTACATGATAATTTGTAGATCGAAGAGCGATTAGCATAATAGGTATGCCCTTATGTGCATATGGAGTTAAGATTCGCCTTAAAGATCATTAATGAAATGATTAACTGAATATATCAAGTTTAAAAAAATTAGAAAACCTTTTCTTTTTGTTTTATTCAAAAATTTAGTAACATACCAAATTGTCCTCGAATTCTTACTGCTTACTAAACTTCCCTCGTTAACATATAAAACTAAGAAAAGAAAAAATTAAAAACACATTTATTTTTATTTCTCACATAAATATTGCGTTCGAACAAATGAAATATTTGCATTTGAAACAAATTTTTAATTGGCAGCAGCGAACACATTGCGTATACTTAATATGCAAAAAATTAATAAAAAAAAAAAAAAAAAAAAATTTACAAAATTCTTTTTTCTAACTTTCAAATTCAATTTATAATGCAAACAAGACAAACAACAAGAAATGCGCTGCCATTTGCATTTGTTTTTAATTAAAATATTTGATTTGCAGATTTTTTTTTTTTTTTTTGCAAAAAGATCAAAAAAATCTAAAGAAAAATAAGTTTTGCAAAAATTTGAGGCGACATCTGGGCGCTAACTTAACGACTGATCTGTCTGTCTGTCCGTCCGTCCGCATGTCGCAGCCTTTGATTAAAAATAATGAAAAGACCGCGTCAGCATGCAAAAATAGCTGCGCTGTTATTCTGATTTCTGTCTGTCCGTCTGTCTGTTTCGTATGGCGCTGCGCAACTCCTTGCCTTCAATCGATTCAATACGTTTCGATCGTGTTTTAATTTTTTTTTTTTTGTTTTTCTAAAACACAAAATTTTTGTAATCCCAAACTGAAGTTTTTTAGCAGCAGCTGAGTTAAAGCAAAAAAAAACCAACAACAACAAAAATCTTAGTATTTGAACGCTTCATTTGAATTTTTAATTGACTTTGTTAATTTTTTTTCTGCTGTCGATTTTTTTTTCTTTAACTTCGACGTTGCCTAATGAGCAAATGGCGTTCATTGATCGCTTTAAATTAATCTTTTTTAAATTTCTCAGATTAATTTTTGTCGAAGTTAATAATATGCAAATTATTAGTTGAACGAGATACGTGTTTCTTTACTTAATTTAAATTAAAAAGCAAAAAAAAAAAAAGACAAAAAGAAAAACAAAGAAAAAAATAATCATCAACATAAGCGAAGTTCCAATTTAGTTGATGATATTTAAATTTGAATTTTGAATTATTAAATAGCTTAAATATTTATCAGCTAATTGCTTTAGTCGTGAACGATCGAAAGCGTTGCTTATGCTAACTACATAATTCATTTTACTTCCCTATCTGTGTCTCTCTTTTTTCTCTTTCTATGCGTTTTAATCGTTGGCACTAAATCAACGCATTTCGTTGGCTTTGGCGCCTAAATGCACACAACATAGAAATGCAATACATAACATTCAAAGTGCTTAGCTTTGACTAATTTTTCGCTGACCAAATTTCCACTTTAGCCATTTAGTAAGTAAGTAAGTAAGTACGTATCTACCGCATTTTGAATTGTGTCTACCTCATTGACATTGTCATAAATTCATTCCACAGCATGAAAATTATTTACTTTGGTCGTTAAGCGTTGTTGATTTATTTTTCTTTGTAGCTAGAAAGCAAAGTAGCGCTTTCGTCGAAAAATTGCTTGTTGAAAAATTATATGCCGACAATTAAATTATTGGCCTTCGCTTAAGCTGCGCTGTATGATGTGCTGTGCTGTGCTGTGTTGTGTTGTGCTGCGAGTGCGATAAATAAGCAAAAGATAAATACATTTGCTGCTGGTCTTTATTATTAATGATCAACGAACAGTCAAAGTTTCTGACTAAATGTCTAAATGACTGAATGACTGACGATCGAAATGCATAAAGACAGCCCGCATCATCATGTCAAATTGAGTTGAGTTGAAAAGTTGAACAGATACAACGGAACAGCAGCTCATCATCATATTGATCAACAGCAGCCGCAGCAGCAGATCTTTCCAAAAAAGTAAGGAAAACAATTTATTTAATTTTTTTTTATTTATATATAAACAGCAGCGTTTGTCTTCATTAACACCAAACGATTTTATTGAAGCGGACTTTTCCGCTGTGAAAAACTTAAGTAGGCGGCTTAATTAAAATTTTGGGCAAAAAAAAAAAACTAATACACATCGAAAAGGTATTTTTAATTTTATGATTATTTAAAATGCACCAAAAAGTGACTCGAACAATCGATCGATTAATTATTTATCCTCATATCGATTAATCGATAATATTTCAAACGCTTCAAAATCAATGTTGCACCATTTTATGAAGCTACGACAACCGGCTTTGGAAGAAATTGACTGAGATTTTAGGTTTAATGAAAGACAAACTATTTTTTGTGGCTTCTTAATATTTTTTTTTTTGAATCTTTTCTCTCTCATTTTTTTTTACAAACTTTTTAACATATTAAAATATACGCTTTTAAATAAAAATGAAAAAAAATGTTGAAGGTTACCTCATCCATCTTAAAGCTTACAAAGCCATAACGAAATAATTTACTTGTACGATCGATCGCCCGCTTGGAATGCGTAACTAATTTCAGTAGTAGTTGCAAGCATTAGATCTGACAAAACGTTTGCTTGTTTCCCACTGAGCTTTAATTCTTTTTTTTCTTCTTTTTTTTTATTTCTCTAAATCGTAGATCAGCATGAAATGTAGTCGCAATGGCGCCAAGACACAAATACAAAGATAGAAAAATGAAAGCACTGCCCCTGCTTGCCTGCCTGCCTCTTTAAATATATAACACAAATAACTGATCGAAATCAATAAGGTATTTATACCACCTACTTACTAACATACTCACTTATGTTTATGTATTGTTGTATATCTGTCTATCTTTCTATCTTTCAGCTGTCTAACAAAACATACATCATTATAAACATAAATCAAACTCATCATCAAAACAACAACAAAACAACATAGAAGGGAAGGCATCAAAGGCAGATCAAATCAAAGCGTATCTAACAAAGCACAAATGCAAACAGTTTGCTTTAGATACTTTATAAAGTTGCAGCTTCACTTGCATGGCATGGCATGGCATGGTATGGCGTGTGCGGTCCGTTTACGGCATTATTCGTAGAAGCTGTTGATCAACATGTACAACATGACAATATCTGCTTTAGACAGATACGATATGTATTCCAGTTTAACTCTTAACTCATCAAATCAAAGCGTTTTACGCATATTGCGTCATGATTTATTATCAAGAGTACCTATATATTTTAGTGGAACAAACTGAAAGAAAGACAAGTGTCGCCGACATAATCGCTGTGGATGATTCAGCAATTGATATAGTGCTAACCACAAATTCAAGGCGTTTACAACGAAACGACAATAAAAATTTTCGGCCCTAGAATATATTTTTATGTTTTTATTTTTTTTTTTTTCAAGTAACTAAAAATGCAGAATTCTGTTTCGTCATTGCTGGACAGACAGACAGCGAGAAAACAGACAGTCGACCAAGTTTGTGCATCTTGTCATGTTTTGATCGCAGCAAACGATCTTAAGTTGAAATCCTCTCTTGATCCTCGCAGCGCTATGACAAAGCAAATATGTACGTATTGCATTCGTAATCGTAATCGGAATTGTAAATTGATGTATTCATTTGCTCGTTGCCAAGGTGTAAGATCATTCGCCACAATGCCACAATGCAGACACAATGCAGTGCAACATGATGTCTTTTATATGAGTATTTACATTATACTATATATTCATCTTCATCATGCTGACAAACAGATCGACATCATTGTCCCTGCATATATACATATATACGCTCTCCTCATCTCATCTCTTGTCTTGTGTTTATTCTCTTATTGTCATGGCTAATTTGCTATGCTTAGGCGCTGCAGGATCAAAATATTTTGATAAACAGTTGCCGCGATAATAAATAATTTAAAAGAGAAAAAAAAAAAACGAAAACCGTAAAAGTAATAAAACCAGCGGAAATATTAAGTTTATTGCTGTGCACAGCAAGTGCAGCTGTAAAAGGTTTAGCAATTCAATGTGAAATTCAAATTGAAATGAAAATGGAAATTGAAATTGATATGAATTAAAATTATAAATGAATTGTGAGTAAAATGCGCATTGCATTCCATTCCATTCCATGCTGTGTTCAATTCAATTCAGCTCAGTTCATTTCAGTTCGGTGCATCTCATTTACTGTCAGAATATTTTAATGTCGCAAAACATGTGAATTTCATTGTAAATACAACAATAATATTCGTTGAATTGTAATGAATTATTGTTTAAAGATTAAACGTAGATAATGGTTGAGAAATAAGCAAATAAAGATCACGATAAAATTTTAAGATGAAAAATTGTTTTGTTTTATTTGCTAACATTGGCAAATTCTAGAGGCGCTTAAATAATTCTAGTTAAAATCGCTGTCAACTAAATTATTTTCGCAAAATGGGATTAAAATGTAAAATGCTTTTAAACTTTAATTTTTTACATAGCTAACCTGCTGATGATTTTGCATTCTAATTGAGTTCTTAGACAAAAACAGACATGACAACACCATTAATCTATAAATTGCTGATCAACATCGAAATCTGAAACGATATAGCTACATATGTGATGTATACCCCTCTATTCGCCCATGTGATTGTCTGTTTGCGGTTTGAAGTCGTTTATTTTGAAGATTATAAAGAACAGAGCCAACAATCTTGAAATGTATTTAGTGAAAAGTTATTTAAACAAAATGCCAAAAAAAAATTTGTTTAGAGGTATTCCAATAAGATTACTAAATTTATAGTTCCAACATTGCATAACACTAAAGTATTCATGGAAAAACTAACATTTAAGGAGTTTATATGGGGGTACCTCTTCAAATGGAGTTCGAGAAAAACGGTTTGTAAGTGATCACTTGACGGCTTAGGAGAGTCTAAGTTTCAGTGGTCTTATCTCTTATATTCTCCGAGATAATCGTTTTCATATGGAAGATAGTATAACGGGCGGAGGGCATACAGACAGGTAGACATAGCTATCAAGAATATATATGGTCTATCATGCCTCCTTTTGCCTGTTACATACATTTCACAAACTTGTTATACCCTTTTCCCTTCGGGTACAGGGTATACAAAAAAAAAAATACCAATAGACACCAAATCTATAACATAAATATAAAGCTTTCTGCGTTTTTCTCGTATTAAACCCAATTTTTTTTACATAAAAAGAAATTAAGTTTGGTTTGATCCTCTTCGTAGTCTCTACAATAAAAAAAATCAAGTGATTATGATGGGTTCAAGGGGGCTAAAAATGTTCTTAACTGTCTAATGCACAACGTTCGCAAAAACAATCACAAAACTAATTTACTTTATATCCGAAGTACCTATACATAATTCGGAATTACAGGATTTTCGTATGCATTAAGTTCTTTCTGCCGATTTTTATTTAGTATTTAATTTATAATATTTACAATAGTGTAACCAATCTATAAACATTTATATAAACTCTTTTAGTCCCTATTGACAGCTTTAATTTTAATTAAGTACAGCAGAATATACATGTAAGTATATATAAATATATGCATATATAGTAGATACTCTTTCAAAAAGAACTTCAAACAAGGCAAAAAAAACGCAAAATGTATCCAAAGCGTTGCACATAAAGTAGCGTTTATTTAGTAAAATGTTAAGCTAATATTTTGCCACCTGCAAACTGCATGATTCTCAGCAACTCATGACAACTATGGCAAAACGTCGCTAAAGATTATAAACAACTAGATACATTTAGAGTCAGACGAGGCAAAACCATAGTCAAAGTTAAATAAATCACAAATGCATTTAAGCGCAAATCAATGCATTTGCTGCTGCTGTTGCTGCTGCTCATTGTGGCAACCAACCCAAAAAGGCGTGGCAAGTAGGCAAATCTGAAAGGCAGCCAGACCCGACCCAACCAGACCATCCCAACCCAATCGGGGCGGAAGCAATTCTCACTGCCACTTTAGTAATTAATTTTACGCGCAGCGCGAAAATTTTCATATGCATTTCGTAAGTCAAATGTAATTGCGTATGACTGCAGAATGCAAACTGCAAAAGAGCAGATACATTTGACTAAACTAGAAATGACGCGCGTTGCAAATCTACGCACAGTTGGGCAGGGCTATGTGTGTGTGTGTTATTAGGTCTAGTAGTGAACTAACTAGTAGCTACTACCATTGGGTGTTGTGTATCCAACCGTGCGCAAAAATGACAAAGCTACTAAAGATGGCATTTGGGGGAGTGCAAGCGCAGCTAAATACTTTAGCGAATGAGCTCGATGAGTGATGGGCTAATAAACTAAGCATTTTCATGTGTATTTTACTACGTATTGTATTGTAGATACTTGAAGTTTAAGTTATATGTATAGATTTCTACAACATTTCAAGCTGCCAAAAAAATACAAAAAAAAAAAAAAAAAAAAACAATAACGAAAAAAGATTTTTAAGTACATAACACTTTGGCGGCAAAAACGTTTGAATTATTGAAAACAAAAAAGCCTATTTGACAAAAGACTTTACAACAAAACCGAAAATTGTATAGCAAGTATCTGCCATAACAGGCTATAATTGAAAATAGATACAATATACACATCGAGAATCTGCATATTCATGCTGTATATAGAGAAAAAAAAGCCGCCAAGTCAAGCCGCAGCTCGATGACGTTGTAAACGACGACGACAGTATTGTCCAAAGACGTCTCAGCCGTCTCTCTAACCAATTGTATGTCTGTCTAGCTGTCTTTCTGTTTGGCTGTCTGTCAGCTAGCGCTTATTTTTGAAAGCACAAAGCCTAAGTGGTCGATCATACATACACACACAAATGGTAGAAGGGATTACAGGAATGTTTCTGAAGTATCTTTGTATCTACATGTTTTGCTCTTGTGCCGCAAACTAATTGAATTTATATGCATTGCTAACAACAAATTTCGCCTGGAGGTCATAAGATCGAAAGCAAACTACTACAGCTGAGAGTGTTTCATTTGATTTCAATTTGATTCAATTCGCTTTGGTTTGCTTTGCTATGCTTCGGTTTGGTTTGGTTTGGTTTGATTTGAGCGCATGTGCCGCCTTTTAAACGCTGAGCTCAGCTCAGATACATAACGTAAATACATACTACAACAAATATCAGCTCGAATCAATCTTATCAAATACAAAGTAACATAAAGCAGCAGGAAGAGCAGAAACACAAAATAGTTTCGATATTTTGTACTCTAATAATACATTTTCTTTTTATAATATACAAAATATATAGATATATAAATGTTCTTTTTTTTTGTGTTGGAATTTTGTTTTTATATTTTGTTTGTTGTGTTCTATTCTTTGCTCGTATACATTTGCGGCTGTCACCTTAGCTATTAACCTGATTTTCTAGATTTTCAATCAAGTCAAGTCAGCCGATGCGACGCAGTGCTCCACAACAACAACAACGGCAACTGTCGAACGACAAAAGGCAACTAATCCGATATTGTATCTTATAGATACATATTGTACTATGCTCTGCACACACACACAGACATATACTAACAAAAACGTTAAGCGCTCACAGTTCAAACGCGCGCATTATAAAGTCAAATTTTTAAATGTGATCTTTCATTGAGTGTGTCCCTTTGTATCACAATTTTTTTTTCTTTGGATTTTTGTTTCTGCCGAAATCAAAAACGAAAAGAAAAAAAAAGTTAATAGAAAAATACCAATTTGAAATGATTTTCGAGGCGAAAACAAAGCGGCATACAACATTTGATTGAAATCAATTTAAATTGTTTTCTGGAAATCTAGTCAAAATACTTTGCATCGTCGTTTGGCACTCTCAGCATCTAATAGATACACGAAATGCTGTCAGATAGATACTTTTGATTATCGTTGGATATCAAAGCGCATGTGGGTTTTTCAGCTGCAGGTACTCACATTCACACAGACACATAGACAGACAGACAGACAGTCAGTCTGTCAGACAGTCGTGCTGTATAGCAGTGAAGCTATTTAAAGGCATTAAATTAAAGCCACGCGTTTTGAGCGAAACAATCGAAGAAAAAAATCATCTGAAATTGTTTCAATTTGAGGTTTCTGCCAGCATAGATACTCCGTTAGATGCATTGTTAGACTCTTAAATAGATGTCGGTACAAAGTGATGCTGCATGACAAACACAAAATGAAGATATCAAACATCAAGAATATTCATTGTCTTTTCAATTTTATAGTTTTAGTAAAATTGATTTAAGAACGAAAGATAGCAATGAGTTTTGCACGCCTTAAAAGTATTTCTCGAAATTTATTCAAAAGTCTATTCTAATGTGTTTATTAAAAGCCGAAAAATATTAAAAGGATTACTTTTGTCTCCTTTGAAAGCCGTAATTGATTTTAATCTAACTCCAGTCTATGCATTGAGCAAAGAGTACTGCAACAGGCAAGTTTTGGTGGAACAAAAGATATTTTTGATGCGAAGCGTGAAACTATCAATTCAAGCTGTCCTGATTCAAGCGCTAAACATACAGAATGTTTGTGTATGGTTCTACTACCATCAGCCGACCTGGGCCTCATGAAGATCCAAAGCAATGGCAAATGTCCTGTCGTTCCACTTCCAGTTGCTGATTATTAAATGAATTTCTATTTTTGTTCATGAAAGAAAACTTTATGTTTTGAATTCCAACTGAACCGATTGGAAGTTCATATTCTGCGTTAGCAAAACTGTTTCAATTTTCGCAACTAGGGCGGAGAAGTAGTTTCTCTAAAGCCTCCAAAGCAAGAAATATTTAATGTTTTCTTTTTGGCATTACAAACTTTAAATGAGCTCCGTAAAAAAAGTTCTTACTGAAATCACTATATCGGCTTCCAGTGTCACAAATTATTCAGCCATTTTCTTGTATCCTTCCATATATCCGTATGTCTCTCTGTCGGTTTGGCTGCTTGTCTGTGCTGTTCTGTCCACAAAACTATCAAAAGGTGTTTTTGACAATTAATTCAAATAAATAACTGCAAGCAATATTACTCGGAAGTATCTGAGTCTTTGTTTTTTTTTCTATATACTTTCACTTCACTGCAATTTTTCTTACTTCACGGAAAAGTCAAATAAATTTAAAAAAATATTTAATAATATTTATGTTTGCCATAATGAAATATCTTCAACAGGTAGCCAGCATGAAAATTTAAACACAATACGAAACGTTTTATGTTTTCATAATTAAAATCATAAAAAAAAAATCATAGCGTATTCTTAACGAAACATCAGCAGAGACCACATACAACATAAATATGTCAAATCGTTTGATAATTTCAAAACTAGTTAAAATCAAATCAAATGCGTCATCAAATCAAGCGTTATAGCATTCATTTTCAGTATATAACTTTTACTTCTCTGCTCCATGCTAGCGCATGCAACACGTGATCGATTGGAAGTATGCGTATCTATATAGATCTATGCAACAGATCTATCTGCTAACGCACGCATTAACATAAATTAAATGTAAAATTTTTCATTTTTTTTTTTTTTTTTTTATCTTTTTTTGAAATGTTGTACAATCCAAAACGATCTCATCATAAATATGAAATAAATGTGCGCGTTGATAGCGTTATACGTTATACTAGAGAGATACCGCGCGTTGGTCATTGCCCATTAAAATACTCACTATGTAAGGTCTTAAATTTAAATTTGAAACCCATAAGCAATTCATAGTGTATTCATTGTCGGGCTACCAAATGAAAAAATCAGAAAAAAAAAGAAAAGAAAATGTATGTTTTATAGAAATATATATTTTGTAGATACTTAAAGGCATGCAACAATCAATTCGTATATATCGTATAAAAGTATAGAAGTATTATATTTATCGATTCTATTTAGCGTGCTCATATACCATTCAATCTGATTTCATACGAATATGTTTGGCATTTAAAACAAAATCGTTTCAACTCGTTTTCGACGACGATTTTCTTTTATTGTGTTTTGAATTTTAATATTAAAAAATTCAGATATTTTTCTTTGATATTCTTTTGTTTTTGTTTTAATGTGACAGTTCAACTTGTTTGATAAAAGGCTATATATCTCGTTTATTACCGTTGAACTCGGCTGAACTTAAAGCTTTATGCATATTTAAAGCATATCGAATGTTGCTTGTTATTTTCGTTGGTAGTTTGTGTTTCTGTGTGTGTGTGTGTTTTTTTTATCATGCATAATTGTGCAGATACATACAAGATAAGTGAAAAGATATAAATATATCTTTAGATACAAATATCGTAGTAGATGCGCAGTACTTTTGCTGTTTTACTGCAGACAACTGATAAGATTACGCACGCGCACAGCATGCATTTTGAAGTTCTGTTCTTTGCTGTTCTCGTTGACGATGACAGCTGCTTGTTATCCTTGTATAGACGATGACGCTGTTTATTTTAACATTAGCTACGCTTTCACTTTAAAATATGCAATGAGACATGCGCAAATACACAAAATACATACTTATAGATACAAATGTATCTTTTATTTTGGTGTCGCCTATCTTCAAACAAATATTTAGTACAAGCAATGGTCACTCAATGTTTCTGTCTAGCTGTCTTGTTTATACATGAGCAACCTGCTGCTGCCGTTTTTACAAATATGTCCAATGTCTGTTTCTGTCAAAAAAAAAAAAAAAAAAAAAAATGCGCAATTCAGGGGTCAAACTGACGACAGTCCCATGTCGTTTAAGACGTACAAGAAGAAGAAGAAGACATGCGGAATTTCATTTCATTTTCATTGGTTCTCTTAAGTTTATTTCATGCTAAAGGCGCTCAAGATTAAAGCGCGATTAACATTTGTTGAAATACAATATCTGTCAGACGTGAGACTTGAATGTGGCATAATAAATCACAAAAGTTGACATTTTTTCGTGCTGCGTTTGTCACTTTATGTTATTGTATTATTTCATATGTTTTTGGGACATTCTATAGTTGTGTTGTGCACCTGTGCCATACATTGTATAAAGCAAAGATCAACGCAAGATCACTGAAAAGTTTCGTCCGCATTATATATATTTTTTATTATTATTTTAAATGTCTACAAGCCTCATTACGCATTATTTCCGTTGTTCTTCTTATTTTTAGTTTACATTTACTGCTCGTAAAAATGGCATTTTTAATTTTTATTATTCCCAAAATTGGAGCCGTAAAGGCTGCCACTATTTTTTTTTTTTTTGTTTTTGATAACCGGAAAATGACATGCGTAACTCTTGTAAGTGGCGTCGGGTGACTCACATGAAAGCTGTGTGTGTGTTCTTTGTATTGAGGAAGTAAAAAGTAGTTAGAATCTTAATATTACAACAATTTTTATTATCGTCCAAAACAATTGCTGGAACTGATAGAGATCTATTCAAAGGAAATACTAAATTACTATTTTAATTTCTAATTTGGTTAAAGTGAATTTTTTTGAAACAAAATTTAAAATTACAAGAAAGATGCTGCAGTTAAGCAAGTCAAAGATGCCGTTATTCGCTTTTTTTCTCTTTCTTACATACACATGGTGTACTGTTTCAAATATATGTACAGTCTGCCATGAATGAGTGCGAAACAGAAAGGCGAAAATGGCATCACTGCTCGCAGTAGAGCAATCTGGAACACAATCTAAATAACGATAAAGCTATAAGTCTGGCTCCCATTTTCGAAATTAGTGATTAGCTCTTCAAATAAATTCATAAAATCTTATAGTTCTCAAACAGTTTAAGCATAACAATATAGTTTCTGCTTGATCGGTTGTGAGACGTCAACAAGGGACATGAAAAATAAACTTTATAAATAATGTGAATGTACCACACGAACCTTTGAGTCCTTTCAAGACAAACTAGAAAAAGACTATCGATCACGCAGAAATTCCTATATTGATATGCTTAAACTGTTTAAGAATTATAAGATTATAAGAATTTATTTCAAAATGGGAGCCTGACTGTATGCCATTGTATATCAATTCATTAGGATGATAAATGTTCAGACTGAAGATTGATGTTAAATAAAATTATTTAAAATATCAAATATAAAAGATTGCCCATTCAAAGAAGTGTCGTGTCCAACATTGTCATCAGGACATGATTAAATATTTTGAAATGAAGTGTTTGCGGCAGAATGAAGTATTTTCGCTTTTAATAAAAAAACTACTTTGAAACGTTTTAAATCAAACTACTTTACAGTCATACCTCGTATTAAACATACTATACTATATAGGCACTTGTTGTGTCATTACGATCTCAATCAATCTAGTTGTCTATCTGAGTTATCTATTGAAATGCATACACTTACTTTTCGCTGATAATGTCAGACAAATGAATTGATAATGTATGCACATCAATCACTTAAATATATTGTAGGTACCTACTGATTTTAATAGATTATATAGTTTTATAAAGTCTAAAGGCGCATATATTGAAATAAATGTAATATGGCGCACCAAATCAAAATTTTTAATTTAAAAGATACAAAAGTATCTCATTTGAATTGGCATACATATGTACAGTATATGCATTTGAATAAATATTATTTAAGCTGTAGCAGCACAGCACAGCACACACCTTCAACTATTCCCTGCATCTACATGTCTTTTAATGTGATGCTGCTGCTGCTGCTACTTTTGCTTATTATAATGAAAACGAAGCGAAAAATAAAAATTCAAATTAAAAATCGAGCGTAAATGTGGCACAGCAGGATACGCTGCGAAAAAAAAAATGTATTCAAAAGCGTTTCAAAAAAGGCGAAGCGATTGCAAAGAGTTATTCTTAGCCAGATTTGCTTATTATTGTTGCTATTATATTATACATATGTATATGTATACATGCATATTTATATAGTATATATAACTACAATATATGTATAGTATATGCAATATATGATAATTTAAGGCTCTGAACATTGCTTTTTTGTTGATGCTTTTGTTGTTGTTCTTGTTGTAGTTGTTGTAGTTTTTGTAGTTGTTGTTATTATTATTATTTTTGTTCGAGCTGCTTCATGCATCCGTTCATGTTATTGACCATTTGCGTGTCGTGTTTGTCTTCTTTGGCTGCCCCACTGCGTGAGTATCCTTTGATGTCGATTTGATGGCGTGCGGAGTCACCTGAACACGCTTCACTTCGCTTCGTTCGCTTTAGCTTTGCTTTGCTTTGCGTTTCATTTAGTTTCGCTTTGGCTACACTTTGATTCGATAAAAAATTAAGGCGATAATGGAATTGAAGCAAATGAGCATCGAAACATTTGTACTGTGAAATGAAATGATCGCGCGCAAAAAGGTAGTATTTTTTTTCTCCGTGCAGTAAGGAGTACAGTAGAGAAGCATACGGAGCCAAGTGCATTTAAAGACAAGTAACGCTCAGTGCAGCTGTGTGCGACAAGCAAAATTGGACAGCGAACACGCAATTTATGCCAATGGGCGGCCAACAACGTCATCAGGAACATCATCATTAACATCAGATCATCATCATCAGCTTCAAATTCAACTGAGAACGTTGTCCTGCTTGAACTAAACTGCACCGAACTGAAGTGAACTGAACTGAACAGTGCTGTGCTGGATGCCATGTCGCGACTGTGTACCAAATGCAAAGACGCTGAGAAATTTGTGTTGTAATTAATAAAAATTGCATTTTAGTCGCGTAATTCATAGATCACTCAAGCACCACCCACGTAGTTAAAACCTAGCTAGCTGAGTTGAATTTAATTGAAGTGAGCTGAGCTGAGTTGAATTGTGTTGGGTGCACATATTGTATTGTATATCAAATGCTGGAAAGCATTTCACTGCTGTCACATACCTACTAAAATGTAAAGTATTATTGTTGTAGTTGTCGTTTTTTTTTTAAGCTGAACACAATGCGCAGCGCATAAAAATTATGTTAACGCGCTTAACAACTTCATTTGGCCAATGACCACAGCGTACAAGTAGTGAGTAGTAAGGCAAACATAAGGCATAAATTTACTAGACTTAAGCCTAATTTATGCAAGTTTCCAATGGCAATGGCAACGGCAAAACAAACGGCGAAGCACGAAACAAGGAGCTGTAGGAGGAGGCAGAGTGATTGTTGCTGTTGCTGTTAGGGCCACCAGCAGCAACAACTGCAGCAAAGCAGCAAACAGCGAATAACAAGTCGTCGCAGCTTCATCTGCATTCACAATTAAACAATTTCCACTAAATCTTTTTTGCTTCCTTGGCAATTTGTTATGCAGCAGCAGCAAAAGTTATGTGACGCTGCGCCATAAATTCGCAAGCCGATCGAGCCGAGCTGGCGACCAATCCAAGTGAGCGTTTAGTCGAATAGAGTAGCTTTTTTTGTTGTTGTTGTAGGCAAGGCAGACCAGATCGGGCCGGTACGGGCCACTTAAATGGCGAATTTATGTAGCAAATATACTATATGGCAGAGGTTGGCTAAGGTGTGCGCGCGCATGCGCATAAAGTGCGATTAAATGGACAGCAAGTTGTTGAAACTTTGACCCAGTGCTGCAGGCGACAGTCGGATTTAAAGCTGTAATATGTACAAGTGCTGCAAGCAGAAAAACAAAAACAACACAACTACCACAACTACCACAACAACAACGAAAAACAAAAAAACCTTGCTACATAACCACAAAAGGACCTTCACACGACAGCTCTCGACAGTAAACGGAAGCGTTTGCCGTTGTTGTATGTTCTTTTATTTTTCGTTTGGGACAATGACGTTCATAGATCAATTTCATAGTCAATCAACTTGCTTGGGCCTTTTTTTTTGCGTTTTGTAATTTTTGCACAAAAAAACGAAAAAGAAAAAAAGCTTTAGCGAAAAATAATTTTAATTTATCACTTCCGTCGGCGGCCATTGTTCCGCCATTCGCCACTAAACGACGCCATGTAAGCAACGAACGACTTCATTCTTAAGTCTTATTCGACTTTTTTTCGTTGTTTTTTTTTTCGTTTATTTGAATGGCAACAGCCTTCGGTTCGCATTGCGCTCGTTACAGTTTTAGCATTCTACTTATTTGTAATTTTTTTTGTTTTTTTTTTTTTTTTTTTTTTTTGCATTTTCATTTGTTTGTAATTTCAAGACTGCTGCAAGATTGCTATCACCCAGGCCAGGCATTTTCTATGCATGCCTGCCTTGTCGTTGCTTTGCCGCACTGTTTGGCCAGCCAGCCATATGCAAATGTCATGTATGTACCTACATATACATAACTATTATATGTAACTAGTAAATGTATCTAGGCAGCAGCAGTTGTTGGCAGTCGATAGGCTGGCTAACGGTGTGCGCGCTCTTTTGAGTTATGCGCCGCCGTTACCCGCAACGCGCTCTTTGCATACCGCTTTGCTCCAAGTCAATGCGCCGCCTCCACGCAATTGCAACAACTGCAACCGGCTGCCATCTACAGCTGACTGACCCTGTTTAGGGTAGCTTTTGTTGGTTCTGTTTTTTTTTTTTTTTTTTTATTATTTTGTCTGCCACGCTGTAATTTCTGATTACATGGTTAGATACACTTATAAGAATTTTAAGAACGACAAAATTTAAATATTTGTTTTACATTTTTTTTGCTTAACGATTTCAATTGTTAATTGATATGAAAGAAATTTTCATAACTTTGGACCTAAATCATAACTGATAAATTTGTTCAAGATTTTTGAAAAGAGAATTCCTTTTTGTATAACGAATGCGACATTACCAGATAAGTTACATGTTCCCTGAGAGGCATTATCCCACGTCAACTAGAACAGTATGGAATGCTAAGAGTGTATGAGGGAACCTTCATAAGTTTTAAGTGTTCCAAAGTTATCCGACTATCGGAAATTCTAGAGAAAAAAATATATATATTTTATCTGGCAGTAAACACTACAGAAGAGCGTAAAAGGCTTTAGACTCTTTATTCTTGTGTAAGTAAGGCTAGGAAAGTGGAGGAATGACACCCCCTATAAAGTGTATTGAAAGAAAGTTAGAGACTTAGAAATGTCAGAGACTATAAAATGTAGAGATTTTTTAAAGCTTGTAGAAGTTATAGAAGGTAGCCTAAAACAAAATATCCCATGAAAACATCTTTGGCCCACAATCTACGAACTCTAAATTTAGTATGGATTATGGATATCGAACAATATGGTTTCTATTCAAATATACACAAAATTTTTTACAAAATTTACATATTTTATGAAAGTTTCCTCAGTTCTTTTGTGAAAATTAAGCAAAAAATATTGTACGACATATAATAGTGTTAAAATAATAATCCTATACATTGGGTAATCGGTTCCTCATAGTATTTCCAGTTCTCAGTAGTACCCACTTTAACATCTTTATAAAATTCATATGAATATTTTTAAAACATTGTAGGTATAAATTCTTTAAGTGTAACTTTTGTAACCCCAAATCGAAGTCATTGTTTGTACTTTGTTTCTTTTTTAGGTTTTTACTAAATGGAAAATTGCCATTCAAATGAGCTGAATGAGGTGCTTTGCAAACGTAAATGGCTGCAATAAATGCTACTACTACAACAACTACTACAACTATTGCTTTTGTTGTTTTTTTTGCTTTTTATTATTATTTTTGTTGTTGTTTTTGTTGTTGTTTTTGTTGTTGTTATTGCGCTATTGTCGGTATGTCGTGCTTCCTATCAGCAACAGCGGCAAACATTTTCGCATAACATTTATTTTGCATATAAATTTTTTTCTGCTTCCTTTTGTCATATTGAAATGAAATACAAAAAAAAAAAACAAATTTTGTTTTTCTTGTACAACTTATTTGCTTTATAAATTGCAAAAATTTCGCTACATTTTTTATTTATAATTAATCAACGATTGATATCTAAGAAAACTCACATGACAGGTGCTATAAAAACTATTTAATGTTTAAAATGTTTTTTAAGCACTAAATTAAAGCCAACCAAAAGAAATTTTTGTTGGTAATTATAAAAATTTATTAAACAAACAAAAAAAACAGCAGAAATGCTCCCTCCCCATATTAAATGGATAAGGGGCATAGCGCGGAAAAGGAGCAAAGCGCGCTTTAAGTTGAACTCACTTGGAAATCTTCGTAGGTTTTTGTGTATATGTGCGTAACTTAGCTTCGAGTTTGGGCCTGTCAGTTGTCTTGATTGACAGCTTGACTTAAGATTTTTCGTAAATGTTTTATTCCGCTGAATTTTTGCGCTTTGTATAGTGCTTTACCAGACAGACAGACATACGGACGGACGCAACCAACTTTATGCCACATGCCGCTGTTGTATATTATTTTTTATAAATTGTTTTTTTTTTTTTTGTAACGCTTTGACCGGTTTTAAAAATATTTAATAAATTTCAACTTAACTACAAAATAAGTCATGAGTAATTATATAATAAATTAACACTAACAAATACATCAGTGAATGCAATAAAATATTTTTTTGTGTTGCTCATTAAGAAGAAATTCATTATTAATAAATAATAAAAATTTATTCGAAAAACAATAAACACAATTTAAAGTATTTAAATTTATTTATTTTTTGTTAACAACAATAAACTCCTAACGGCAAGTAGACGAACTAAAGTTGCTATCAACGATTTAATGCATTCGCTTGCTCATTTACTCGCATATACACAGCATAGAAATCAAACAGCCAATCAGCGTGCGCATAGCCAGAGTAAATATGGCTGCCATGCTGATTGGTTGGTTGTTTGTAGGAGTTACATTTTGTTTTTGTTCTGTTCAATTTGCAAATGAGAATTTTGCATTTTGGCGCTTATTTATTTTTTGTATTATTGTTTCGATTGCGTTGTTTTTATTATTATTATTATTATTTTGCGATACTCAATTAACATTCTAATTGCATTTTTTCGTGTTCAATTGCATGCATCATCGAGGCATCATGTCTTCTCAATTATTTTGCATTTACCGCGCAATTAGTTTCATTTTTATTTTTGTTTTTGTTTTGTTTGTTGCAACTAATTGTGTACATTTTACAAATCAAAGTCAAAACTCGCTACAGTGCAGTGCAGTGCAGTTCAGTCAAACAACAATAAAATGAATTATTAGCGTATTTAATTTGTGCAAAAAAGCAAAACACTTGTTGCACTCGAGTCTCAAGTTTGTTGCAGCAGTCAAGCGTTTAACCGCAATTGAGTAACCGATCTGTGCTGTATGTAGTATCTGAAGCTGAAACTAAAGTATTATATTATTGCAACGCCAATGGCGCTCAATTTAGCTGTCAACCATTCTTGGCCAATTAAAGCTCAAGCACGAGAGTAACTACAATAAAATTTGCGGTTTGACGATGATGATATGCGGTTGGCCTAATCGCATAAACTGTAATTACAACTTATACAAAACAATCAAATACAACACCAACAACAACAAAAATAACAACTGAGACACTAAAGTAGCAGTGTTTGTGTTTCACCTTAGTAATTTATTATTTTCTATTAGATAACTCATCATGAGTCATAAGCTTGGCATGTTTGTTTCTTGAATTGTAGCTACTTGAAAAGTTTGCGTCAGCACTTCATTCTTCTCTTTTTCTCTGTCTCTCTCTCTCTTGTTCGATGTTTAACGCTTCTTAGACACCAATATAATGCCAGCAAGGAGTTTTTCATTTTTTATTTGCCTTGAGTACAAAATTTATATCACTTTGGCAATTAAATTTCGCTGCGGGTGATTTTTTATTGAAACTTTTATGACGTTTATTGGATATGCGCCGCCATGACTTGTGTGTAAGCACATAATATTGAGTTGATATTTAAAATTTAAAAACAGAAAAAAGCGAGTAGCAAATTGCTGCTGAATGTGTGCACAAAACTTGTTAATCAACTTGATCCTTTTTGTGGGGAAAGGCAGAATTCTAGTTACATATGCTATAAACTATTATTTTTTTAATGGTTAATTCATAAGGGTTTCTATTTATCACAGACATTATATAAAAATAAGCAATCTAAAATTAGTATTTTTATCCATAGCAAACACATATTAATATAAATACTACACCATCAGCTTTAAAGATTAAGAAGTGATTATTAAATTCCATTGTAAACGTTCCAGAATAAGTGATACAGAACATTCAGGTCTTCCCAAAAAAAATGTAGTACTTTAGAAATCGTTGATTAAATTCATAGAGTAATATTAGCGATTGTAGAAAGAAAGATACTATACATCACATTTTACAGTAATATTTAAGCACAGAAAGAGAAAAGACAAACTACATAAAATCAAGCAAAAAATTCTTGATTCAAGTACGAAATTTCATTTGAAAAAGTTAAGTACGCTTTGTATTGGGTGTGACTTTAATCAAATAAATAGAGAAGTGGGTTTCAATTTTAGGTACGAATGTTTCTAAAGTAAGTAATGTATAATTAAATCTTTATTTTAAAAAAGTTGTTCCCAAATCAAACCTTTTTGAGTTTAAAAAAAATCCATTTTGTACTCAATTCGATCTTTTTCTTAAAAGTAGGCTCATTAATATCAAGCTCGATTTGGCTTAAAGATTTCTTAAATTAAGAATTTAGAGATTAAAAGAATCGAACTTGATTCAATAATTTTGTACTTGATTTACTGACTTCATCTTTGATCGATTCAAATCATGATGACTTGATTTTTTTACCCTGTTCCCAAAGTTTAATAAGGGTATCCAATGTAGTAACAGACAGAAGGAGACTAGATAGACCCTACAAAGTATATTTACCCTCAGTATTGGAAAAGGTGTCCAACTAGCTATGTCCGACCGTCTGTCATGCTGTCTGCAGTATGAAACAGATTATCTCGGAGACTATAAGAGATATAGCTTCCATATTTGGAACTTAAACTCTCTTAAGCCGTCAAGTGTGCACATGCAAACGGGTTTTTTTCTAACTCCCATTTTAAAAGGTTCCCCCATACAAATCTACCCCAATAATTAGATTTTTTGCATAAAAACGTAATTTTTTTGTACTCTAGGAAGTCTTAATTTAGTATAAATTATGCCTATGATAGTCCCAAAGAAATTTGCAGTCGAGCTTGTTCAGCATTCTTTCTTGTTTTGATATATACACGCAAAAGCTATTCGCAAGATTTGTATTGTGCGACCCCTTGCAATGTTCAAGCACAATCCAACCTAAATTTTGTGATCCAACGCAACGCACCAGAGACAAAAAAATTTCAATTAGTGGACTTTCCTGGACGATCGATACCAAAGATCGGATCAAAGATAACCAAGGTCACAAGCACATTCTCCATATTCATCCAAATGTGATTATTTTCTATTTTCAAATCTTATGGCCCATTTACGTCTTTAGATGGCTTTTTCGTCAAACTATATTCCAAAAAAAAATAAAAACAAATATAAAAAAATACTTAAAAACTATTCTTTTGTTTTCTTAAGTTTATAATTTAAAAGGTCCAAACACTTTCAACAAAGTTGCAACTAATCGATTCATTGAAATCGCAAAAAGATTTAGAAATAATAATAACACTAAAAGTCAGCTAAGCAATTAGGTAATTGTAGAAGCAAACATTTTAATATATTTACAAAACAATAAATCGAAATAAAAGCAAATTTAATCGATTATCATGAAACGGCACTAATAAAGCAGCAGCAGCAGCAGCATTTCAGCAATGTGCGATTTAAAAAAGAAAAATAATACTTCGTATGAAGGGATTTGTATATTTATTGTCTAATAGAAATTAGAAACGAGCGCATAGGGCGCCCTAAATATACACATATGTATGTATGTGTGTGTCCATGTGTGTAGTTAAACTGTTGGCGTGGTTGCCTTGCAACAGATTATTTTATTGATTTTGAAAAATGAAAAATTTATGTTTAAACAAAAACGCAAATACGAAGAACGGACAGACAGACAGACTGACGGACGGATGGAGGGACAGACGGATGAATGATTTTATGGTACCACAAGCCAAAACCAATTTGCTGGCCACAGATCGTTTAGGAGCTGGTTGACTTGACTGTCTACTATATTGGCCTGGCGCGCGTGTATGTTATGTGTGAAGCCGTTGGCGCCACCACTTAACAAAAACAACAACAAAAACATTACCAAGATGCATACAAGGCGCTTGAAGTTTTAAAGTTTTGTGCTTTGCTCTTTTTTTTTCTTTTGCTTCCAGTGTCTTGTGTAAATAAACAAATCGTGGCGGGTGCAAATGCTTCGCAACAAGAATGCAGTATACAAAATATCTGGCAGCAATTAACAACGAATCAATTGCCAAATAATCAAATACAAAGTAATCAATGTGGCGATTGAGTGCGGAATGGTAAAAGTTTGAAAGCAAATAAATAGAAATAAATAAAAAGAAAAAAAAACAAAAGACTGTACATTCGAATGCGTCTCAACTCGACTTCAATCAACCGAAAGCTGCGCGCATTTGGCCTTTTGAAATTATTAACCATTTTGCATGCCATGCCCTAGGCTGTATGTATTTCACTTGGCACTGCGCTCTTTTTGCTCTCCGCTTGGCTTTTCTTCTATGTATGTTTGTATGTAAAAAAAAAACTGAAGCGTAATTTATGCTGTCCAAAAGGAGTCATCGTCTTAGTCGTCTTCCACGTCGTCGTTGTTACAGCGGCGCCTTTGATGCTGCATTCACATATGCATATAAGCTCAAGTCAAGCCAAGTTGACTTGAATCGAGTTGAGTCGATTCGATTCAAGCGCATTCAAAATGCAAGAAATGCAACAATACAAATAAATTGCAATCATCCATCAAGCAAAGCGCAAGCTGAAGCAGTCGGCAGTCAACTGCAACATTGGAATTGTAGCTGCATCTAAAAGGACAAAAAAAAAAATACAAAAAATACAAAAAAAAACAAAAAAAATGAAAATAATAAAATAAGAACGAGTAGCTGAAATGGAAGCTAAATGTTGCAACTAAAACTGAAGCTGAAGCTGGAGCAGTGGCTGTGGCAGTAACTGTAGCCAGCCATGGCGGTGCCTCAATTGTTGCACCTTATTTGGGCAAAAGCAGCAAATGGAGACAGTAGAAGATACTTCAGCGGTCAGTTCACACACACACACACACACACACATAGACACAAAAATTTTAGCCGATCAGGAGCAGCAGCAGCAGCAGCAAATGTACACAAATGGCCTGGCATATTTCTACGAATTCGGTATGCGACAGTGGCCAACGCTCGAGCATCATAAAACGGCAAGCGACAATCAAGCATGACGAAATGAAAGCGGATTTCGATTTGGACACAATGTCTGAGAATTCATGAAAATATACGAATAAAAAGATCCAATGCTACTTACCTTCAAGTCACATGCTGTGCTCTGCTTGCCTGCCTGCCCTCGGTTGAGTCGATGTGATATGCAAATGTCTCGACAAAAGGCAAAATAATGCGCTCGGTTTTGTTTAGCTGCAGCGCACAGTTTGTCGTTCGATCGTCTCTAGTTTAGCTTAGTTTAGTTCAATCGACAGCGACAACTTTGACTCGCTGCGGTATATATGAAAGCGCTATTGAGGCGCAAAGCCGCAAATAACAAACAAACACACACACTGACACACACAAGTAGATTTGTACATAAAGTCACATATTGAAACACTCATGCCCAAAAGTCAATTGGGGCGACCGCCGCCCCTCTCCCCCAAAAAACTCAATCCGATTCTGATCGCGCTGCTGCTGCTGATCCGATCCGATCCATGTCCAATTCTCAGTTGAGGATTAGCATTTGAGGATATTTTGCGTAAAGCGTTTAAATCAGCTCTCATGCTGTGCAATGCAACACAGTGCCGTGCTGCTTTCACTACTTTCATTTATCTTTTATTTTTCTTCTGTTTTCTTCAAAGGCATTCGGCCTAGCTAATCTAAACAAAACAAATAAAAATGACAAACTTATGGTGACCAAGAATATCACGCTCTTTACATTACCATAAACAAAACAAGTAAAAAATATGTAGAATAAAATTTAAAAGAAAAAAAAAAATACAATACAAACCTACCCTTTGCAATATAAATTTATGCATAGATTTATTACATATAAAAACAAATGATATTTCTCTCTCACATATTCATTCATTTAAGGTCACTTTAAAAATGCCACCTTGAACAACTAATGATATAATTGAAATAAGTCATGCTATATTGCATACTATATGTACATATGTATATACAGTAGAGTAATCTTGAAACACTAATACCGGGCCATGGCCAATTTTACAGATTTCTCATTGGTGAACACGAATCTGATCTTAAAAAGTTTCTATCACGGCGAGTTTTTGAGATTTTTGACTGTATTCTATCATATAAAGCAGATGAACCTGAGGTGATAGAAATACCGAATTAGGCTTAAATTGAAGGTTAAACATTCAGTTACATTTTCTCAAAATCTCGCCGTGAGGGAAAGTTTTCAAGTCCAGTTTTGTGCCCAGCAATGTAAAATCTATTAGATAGTATTAGTACGGGTTGGGTTTTATGGTCTTATAAATCCTAAAAATTTGACTGCAGAACTAGCATTATTAAATTGTAATCAGCTGCGCTCTTGAACGGGATAATATGAAGATCGGCTCTAAACACTGAACTGGATATTTAGTCTGAGTGAGTCAGATAAAAATATTGATCTAATTTATTTTAAAATGTTAGGAAAAAAATATTTTGATCTCTCTTCGCTCGCTCCCCAAGCTTCTCTTAATGGGTTCTGTACAGTGTAATAAAAATCAAATTTAAATAGTTGTATTAAGAATATTTATATACAGATAACTTACGACTCACGCTTGGATTTCCGTGAGACAAAACTTTAAAAAATTGGTCAACTGGGTCCATTTATTATCTTGCAGGCAAATCGCATCAGAGAGATTTTAAGATAACAAATTTAACAATTATTCTAACTTGATTTGAAACTTCCAAAAGAACAATTGAAAAGGCATTAAATTTCTGTAAACAGAAGTCGAGTTTGAACATAAATATATTTTATAGGTTTTTCAATTCAATAATATTTAGTCATGGTCTCAGTATACTAAATCTTCTGTTGCTGCATTTTCGAACTTGTCGGTTATGATTGCTTTCTCTCACTTGTCTAGCATATTTGTAGACTTCTAAATAAATATTTTGATTAGATAGGCAGTCAGGCTGGCTGGCAGCCGTTGTTTGTGACGCAGGAGACGCAGGTTTGTGTATAGGAAACGGAAGAGCATAACATGCAGTCTATGCATGTGTGTGGTCCCAATACAAGCTACTTATACATGCAACAGTGAAAGTACTTGAGAAAGCCATTAACCTACCGCAGCTCATGCCACTGTTGCTACTTTCTACGCCTGTTCTAAATATGTACATACAAATTATTTAACGCTTTGACTGTAATAAAAAAAATGTGCTTCCTTGAGTTTAAGTCAAACTGTTAAACGATTTACGACTTGAAGTAACAATTTCGGAAGCTGATTTGACAGTGCTTGACAGCTGTTTATCAGCGCGTATCCACCCTACGAGTATATAGATTTTTGTTTGTATGTACTAAATATATTTTTGTGCATACAACACTACCACTCATTAGAATACCGAAAATCTGTTAGACAACATTTTCATACGATCAATATCTTGAGTAGGGTCAGATTGCTGCTCCAATTATAGACATTTCAACATAAAACGACAATCGCAATACGCAAATCTCAGCTCAAATTGAACAAATTAGTTTGAAAAGAAAAAAGTAAAAACGACTTTGATAGATTTAGTCAGCCAGCTGCCATTTTGTGGACTAATTATGTACTTTCGAAAATAATTCAGCGGAGACTTCAAAAAATGGCAAAACAGAAGCAAAGCAGTCTTTTAGGTGGGCAGTCAAAGGCAAAAACTTAAAGAAACTTTGCTGGGATCCATCGCTTGTTGCATGGCGGCAGCATCGCAACGTTTGTCGGCGACAACTGCCCTTTTTTTCTTTCTTTTTTTTTTTCTCTCTCACTTTGAGCGTTTTTTGTCACAGAAAGGCATCTCATCCTTCAATGGGCCAGGCCATGCCAGGCCAGATCTGCCTGCTGCGCTAAACAATGACAATGCTAAAATCTGATTCGCATGCAACGCTCTCACTCACTCCGCTCTTTCGCTTACTTAAATAGTGCATTGTTCTGGATTGAAGCTAACAATCAAAAGACAAAAATCAAGCGTACGAAAAGCAAAAAAAAGCCGGCCAGAAAACTACGATTTCAACAATGACGACGACGACGACAATTCACAAATGTTGTACGAAATGTCAATTTTGTGATTCCACGAAATAAAAAAAAAAAAATACAAACAACAAAAAAGCGTACAACGAGTGATGGTGACGTCGTTGTTGTCCATGTCGTCCTCGTCTTGATTCGATTCAATTCAATTCTCAGCTGCAAAAAAAAAAAAAAAAAAAAAAATGTCGTCCTTAGTAGCTTTTGCATGCAAGCAACCAACTTGGCTGAGAACTGCGTAATACAGTTGCAGCTAACTAAACTACAATAACAACAACAACAACAAAATATTGGATACAAACACAAACTTACATACACATACACAAGTAAGTGCAGCAATCAAAAACACAACAACAAAAAACCTTAAAAATTGCAACAACAACAAAAAAATGGCTGTCATCAGTTTAGCTTCAACATTGACGTAGTAAGACAACTTTTTTTTGGGGGGTTCATTATGACAATATTACAAGCAAAAGGAGCCATGAGAGAACCCTCAATGAATATATGTATACCGTCGGTTTCTCCTCCTAACTAACTGCCCTAAAAGAGAACCGATCTCAGAGACTATAAAAGATTGAGCCTCTAAAAATGAAACATAGATACTTTTAAGGGGGAGCCCACATACAAACGTCTTCGCAGGTGAGCCTAATCAACTGTAGCGTTCCATATTATTATTAAGCCTTTTTCTAGAATTTAACTTTTCGATTTTCTCCATAGATTCTGTCTTCAACGATTTTCAAAAGAATTGTTGTTACCCATATCAATTGGAGTAGCAAACCGAGACCTCAAAAATCCCTCCATTGTAGACGTTTATGAAACTGCGCATGCCCCTTCGCATCTCTCTAAGTTACATGCAGCTCAATTTTAAGCCAAGTGCACACTGGCATCTTTTCAATCTGCTGCGTCGGCGGCAGATCAAAGCTTTCGAGTTGTTTCATTCTCATCATCAAGCGCGCAAGGAGTTGTTGCTCTAAGCTGGCGAGTGTGTAAAATTACATTGAAAACGAATTCAATTCAAATTATTTCTTTTGAATTTTCCGTTTTTTTTTTTTTTTTATTTTTATTTTTTAGACTGCAATAACAATACAGCCTGGTTTGCCTTTGTTGCTGCGCCGATTGTTGTTGTTGTTGCTGTTGCCAATTGTGGCTGCAAGTGCGGCTAATTTGAATAAGGATTTCGCGTGCTCTCTGTTCGGCGGTGGCGCATTTTTGCAAATTACGTAACCCACAAACGGTTATGATTGTTATATAGTAAAGTTAAGTAAAGCCTAGTAATGTTTTGAATCTATAGAAATATCAGCAATAGCAACAGTTGTTATGCTTTGAGTCGTGTTGTTGCAGTTGTTATTGGGCAAACGAAACAATTGCATTTGCATTTCAACGCGACAGTAGCAAGGCATGCTTTAAGTATTTTGCATGCAACATAGCGCACGAGTTTCAATTGGATGCCAAGATACAACAAGAACAACAATCAAATGTGGCTACATTGCCGCCTAGACTATGTTTGTATGTACGTAAGCTCCTATCTCTTTAGTTTAATAGACGCTGACAGTTACAAAGTGCCAAGCAATTGTGCAAAAATACCAAAAAAGCCATTTCCAGCAACGTCTGAGCTTAGTGCTTATTGGCAGCAAAGCAACCAAAGCAACCAAAGCAGCCAAGCAGCCAAGCGAAGCGTGCGAGTTAAGATGTCGTTTGCGGCGCTATCAGAAGGCGGCAACTGCATGCATTCATGCAACAATTGCAACAAGTAGCACTCGAAGCAAAGAATTACTTTGTCAAAATCAGCAAGCCAAGCCAAGCCAAAGCAAAAGTTAAAGCCAAAGAATGGGCACATTGAATTGCAATCAATGAATGCAATGCGCATTCGCAGCCGTCGCCTCCGGAGGCAATTCAAGCATTTCCGCACGCTGCACGCTGTACACAATCAGCCAAGCTTTGCATAAGCATCATAATTTTTTATTGCTAGCCGGAAGATCTTTAATTTAATACTTAATTCAAATTCAGCATATAGCAATCTTCAGCTCACTCAATCCCAGCCATGATCACGTTGCAGCACATGTTTGTATATTGTCACTGGCACTGGATACGGTTTGGGTATAGGAATTCTAATTTGCTTAACCACCTCGACAGGATACGGACGCTCCACTTCCACTGGATAAGGGCGCTCCACGGTGAACGGTATACGACGTTCTGTAATTTCGGGAACAATGCGATACATGGGCACCTGTATCTCTTGTTGTACTGGAACATGCACCGCATAAGGTTCTGGAATTTGTATTTTAATGACATTGGGCACCTGTACAGCGACCGGATGTGGTATGGGTAGCGGCACCTTTTCGATGACATGTACTGGCACTGGCTTCGAGATTTCCGAATAAGTTGTGTGAGTTTGATGTGCTGCACCAGCGGCAGATGGCGCTGAATAGTGTGCCGAGCCGGTTGAATGTATGGAACTGTCACCATGTGCTGTAATCTCAGAAGCCGTGCTGTGTGTTGCCAAATAAATGCTGTAGATTGTTAGTAAGAGCTGAAAGAAAGAAAAAAATTATCTTTACTAAAAATAAATATTGTAAAAATTCTTTGCACATACCAGCTTTCGCATCCTTGATGCATATTCTGTATAACAGCACAACATATTTAACGATCTTTTGTGTTTTTTTTTTTTTTTACTGTTTTTTGGTGCTCCGCGTGTATCTTAACACTTTGTGCAACTATCCTAGACTATTACCGCATTTGCACAGTTCCAAAGACTTTTATACTAACCAAGACAATGGAATTGGGCAAGCGTAACAATATCGAGTGAAAAGTGAAAGATATTTCGCAATAATAAGACTAAAAAAAAACAGACAGACGGACAGACAGACAGTAAGAAAGTTACAACAATATTTGGTCAAATCAGCAAAGATGATGAAGTAACCGCAACATTGAAATAGAAAGTCATACTCGTACTATGCACTTTGCAGATTTTATGCAATTACTTTCAAGGAAATGCATCAATTGATATCAAGTAACTAACTTAACTTCAAAGTCATTTGAACAAAGTGAATGTTGCATTCAATTCAATTAAAAGGCATAGCGCTGCGAAGTAAAGTATGAGCGAAGTAAATGAACAAGCGTAATGCGCCCTGTAATCCTTTCGCCAGAGTCAAACAAAAATTAACTGGCTGACATCATTTTTGGGTTAAGGTTACACCAATGCACACACCACAAATTTTTTTTATTTTTTATTTTGATTTTATTATTTTTTTTTTTTTTTTTTTTTGCTACCGCCCGCTGCAATTTGAACTAATTGCATTACCTCAACTTAAACATGAAAAGCACGTCTTGCCAATGAATATTGTTGAGAGTGTATCTTGTTGCAAGTGAAAAGTGATAGTACTGATAAATTAAATGCAACAACAACAACAAAATAACAATAAAAAAGTTGGCAACAACAGCCGTAGCAGCTTAAACAACTTAATAGCAGACAACAGCAGCAACATCAGCACCAGCAGCAACATCAGCACCAGCAGCAGCAGCAGCATCACATTTAAAATAACAATGCACTCGAATCGAATTGCCATGAACATGAACAGGAACCGAACGACAGACGGACGGACATTTCTGCAGCTGGCAAACTGTTGCTGCGACTTCATTTCAATTGCCGCTGTTGCTACTCAGGTGCCGATCTTGAGCTCAGGCGTGCCGCTGCAACTTGAAATCTGCAATGTGATACACTCGACTTGCAACAATTTAGCTTTCGAAATTGAAACGAAGCTGCCCTGAAATGGTCTGATCTGGGCACAGACGAATTAACTTCCGCACGCTTATAGCTGAATTTTAAGCTGTAGCACATTTAATTGCAATGGCATTTGGATGCGCTACATAGTAAAATTGATACTTTTTATTCTATCAAGTATTTTGCTGTCAAAATTTCAAAACTCGATTAAACGTTTTAAATGTACAAATACCTGTTTTTAAAAAAAATATTTATTGAAGAATGTCTCAAGGCTAGAGATGCAATGATTCGAATTAACTAGACTCTAACTAGGCCAAAAATTCTTACAAGTACCGAAGTATCTAAATCTCAATTACGCCCAACACCTACTTATCCGATTATGTCATGACCCATGCCCGTAGAGCGTCTTGTAGAGTTTAATTTGTGATTCTCTGGACAGAACTCTACGTCTACAGCCTTAAAGCTAAAGTTCTCTGTCCTCAAAGACTGTCTACGTCGTGTTAATTGTCTGCGGGTGGATACCAAGTACTTCGTCTTGCTCTCGTTCACCGTTAGTACCATTAGAAGACCTTTTTACCTATATCTGAGAAAAGGGGTCGGAGAGATCATTACAAAGACAAAGCTTTGTCAAAGCTTTGAATGTTTGTTAGCGTCATCATACTGAGGCGAACAATCTTTGCAGGGAGACCAATTTCAGTCAGTGCTTTATAGAACCTGATTTTATTGGCGTATCGAAAGTGGCTTTGAAGTCGACAAATATGCGGTGTGTGTCGATTTGTTTTCCTTTAGTCTTCTCCAGGATTTGACGTAGTGTGAATATCGGGTCAATGGTCGACTTTTTCGGCCTGAAACCGCAATGGTACTGTCCAACTAAAAAAAAAGCGAAAGTGGTATCACTGTATAGGTGTCCTTAGATCTTGGCAATCAGACACACAGATGGTAATCGATACTCTTGTCTGTACGGGAGTGTTCGAAATAATTTGAATAAAGCTGGTGAAATCTCAAGATGTTCATTTGGAAGTTTCGAGAAGAGCAACTATTAGAATTACAAAGCGCCACACAAAAATATTTACTTCTCGCATTTTCTATAATTTCCAGCTACATTCAACATTGAACTAAAAATTCAAGAAATTCAATCAATTCTACAAAAGTAAATAAAACCCTTTTCATCAAAACTCCTTCACAATAAATGCTCAAATCCTTTGCATGTCATTCATATCAAAAAACGAATCCCACGATTCAATTTCGTACAAAAATTAAGTCCATTTCAGCTTATAAGGCGGATATAGAACACATCTCCGGTTAGCAGGCGGACATTTCCGGGCGCACGGACGACAATGACAAGCGAATGAATGAAATAACCAATGAACTGGCAGAAAAAAATATACAAGGATTGCGGTTGAGTGTGTGTATGAATACACATTTCCGTTATATGAAGTAACAAAACAAAACGAAACGAAACTGATCTGATGGATAGGAAAGGATAGAATAGGATAGGATACTCAATTCAAGCACAACGCAACGCGAACGGAATGGAACGGAATGTAATCTAACGTAACATTACGTAACGGATATTATCAGGATAAGCTATTCACGTGTGTGATTTGAATGGAACAACAACAACAACAACAGTAATAACCACAATAACAAATATATAGAAAGTAACGTAAATGTCACTGTCATTTAAGTGGCATATATGAAGGACATACTTGATTTTAGTGTTGGTGCGTGTGTATGTATATAGCCGTGTGGGCGTTTTTAGTTTAATACTTACTGCTACTGGTACTGCTCGCAATTTACGTTTTACGTCTGATTTAAATGCAATTTCTTCAAGTGACAAGCTGCTTCGCACTTAGGCGCCATTAAGTCATCCAAAAATTGATGTACATGGGTAGCCACCAAGTGTCACCTGAGCAGAAAATAAAAATGTCAACGGTAACACGAAACGAAATACGACAAATGGACCGACGGACGGACGGACAGACAGACAGACAGAACAGACAGGTTACTGCTGCTGTTTCTGTTTTGAGATAATAAAACTGACAGCGACCAAATGAATTTGGAGTGCGCGCATGAGTCAAGTTGCTCCTATCCGAGCGAGCGAGCGAAGCGAGTTAAGTTAAGTTAAAGCGAGTTGAGCTAAGCAATTTAACTGACAAATGAGACAAAGTGACACGAGTCAATCAAAGCATCACGCAGAATGGACACTTGCACAAAACGTGGCTTATAAATTCCATTTAGTAGCTTACTTTATGGGCGACAAAGACGATGAAAGACATCGAAGCGACCGCCCAAGAATGCCCCAAGGGGCGAAATATATTTAAATGAATTCTGGCGCGGCAAACACAAGTGATGGACGCGACGCATTTAAACTGTCAATACGCATTGGCTTAGCATCGTCAACAACAACAACAACAGCAACGCTGGAGAAGACGAAGAACAATCGAATCAATTCAATTTGAATTGTATCTTTTCAAAACAGCAACAACAACAACAACAAAAAACGCCAAAAAGGCATTCGAATGTGAAATTTCAAAGCGCAGTCAACTTGAAAATTTTACAGCGCACCAACGAAAGCTGCCTAATTCAATTTACTCTTCACAACATAACCGTGATTGCTGCCAAAGTGGCAGAAGGGGCAAAAATACAAGACGAAAAAAATATTTTAGCACTGCCTGAATCGAGAGGCTTATTAAATTATCGAAAATGCTTCAAGAACAACGAAAGACGACGACAATGAACTGAAGCTGCAGCTTCGCTGACCTTAATTCAATCTTGACTTGGCAGTAGCTTGCCGCGTGAGTGATGCGAATACCAGGAATTTGAATATGTCTCAAAGGCTGCGAACACAGGACGACAAGGAGGATATGGACAACAACAACGACAGCGACGATGACGATGACTACGACTGCGACAGGTGACATAAATCGTCAGTGACATTGACAGCGTTGTTGCTTTGATGTCTTTCGCCTTTATCGCAAACGGACACCAAATGAAATGGAAGATATGCCACAGCATCAGCAGCAAGAGTAAAGGACACGGATCCAAAGGAGCAGAAGATGCAAAAAAGAAACAGCGCTGCGTTGTATAGCGGATAGAGTAACGCGTTCTGTCAACGCTTTCAAAATCAATTGCATTTGGATTGGATTTGCTGCGACATTTTGACAGGCTTTATTGGCAGCATACGCGTGCGTTTCTTGCCAATGTCAATCTTGGTATCAGGTATGCAAACGTTAAGTAAACTAAAATTCCATCAAGGATTTCTCTTTTGAACAATTTCTTCTTCTTCTTCACCCAATTTAAATGTGTTGTGTCAACACTACTTTCTGCGACAACAACTCACTCAATTGCAAAAGTAATTAAAATCGCAAAAAAAAAAAACTAAAACCAAATAAAAAGCATTGAACATTTTCATTATCCACTTCGTTCAGAGAGGGAGAGAGAGGAGAAGAGCCTGTATACGCGTTACCTTAACCACTGTCGGACGTCACATTAAACAAGCTCATAAATCTTCAAGCCAAGCAAATCGTCGATGTCTTCGCCTTTGCCGGTGTCTACGAATGCAACACATATTAAAATGCCCAAGAGCACCCAGCAGACTCAGCTTTAAGACAAACAGACGAGCGGGCGAACGGACGGACGAACGCATTTTCGTGTTGTATTTGCACAGCGTTTAATAAACAAGATTCTCATGTCGATTGCCACAAATTAGCCAAATAAATTATAAGTAAACCAAATCGTTGATGTTGGCGAATACAAGGCATTCACAGTATGAAACAATTTCCCAGCTCAACGGCGGCGTCGGCGGCGGCTGCGGTGCTTTTCAGTTGATTTGAGTTGATAATGCGGCTATTGATGTTTAGTTGCTGCAAATTTAACGAATAATCCATGCAGCGATCCATCGATCCATCGATCGATCGAATGAACGAATAAACGATCGGCTTGGCTTTGTCTATTTCTAAAGAAACTCTTTGCATGCCAACATTCAACAAACTTTTACTCCTCCAAAGGATTTGCATACGACTAAAAGCGCGCGCAATTTTGCCTTTGACTTTTCGAAAATTATGCAAAATGCAGAAAATTTATGGCTGCTGTTTTGACAATGACTACGATAATGTGGATGCGGCTGAGGAAGAGGACGACAAAGGCGCAAGTATTCAAAGTCACATTTCAATCACATGCAAATAATGCAGGGTTCTAAATTGAACAGTTTAACAAAGAAATTTCGATCAGATCTTGAATAAATTTCTTTGTTTATGAAGATTTGTAACCAAAGACTATGAAAAAATCATAAAGATAAATATTTGATTCAGATCCCGCAAATCGGTATGGTTAATATCTATTATATCTCAATCTGGTTCAAGTTCAAGTTTTTTAAATATTTAACTGTCCTGCGGATTCCGCGTCCATCCCTAGCCTAGACATAACTGTACACGGTCGCTTAAGAAAATAATTTCGAAAATCCGTGAGAGATATAAATAATTTGTGGTATAAGACACCATTTTGAGCTATACACTAAGGAGATAATTTTATACCTTTGAAGCGGCTAAGGGATGGGTTCAATATAGAATGTCAGAAGTGGTAAAGTCTAAACTTTGTTTTGTTGGAAATAAACTTATATTTTTGAACCCTGCAAAAAAAAAAGTTTACCAAAAAAACAATCCTTTGCAAATCAACAATAACAAACAGCGGCAATCCATAAGATGTAAAATGCCGATCTGCCGCGAAAAGATAAAGTAGCTCGTTGAGCTGTACTGAAACGAACTAAACTGAATGTAAGGCGTTCGGTTTTGTTGTTTTTGTATATTTATGTATGAGAATTTATGAAAATCAGTAGCTGCAGCTATAAATTTGAACAGTTTGGCTGCCGTTTGCAACTTAAAGACGACATTAAATCAAAAACTGATATCAAATGATAAGTGCGGAACATGCCTCATTTAAACAAATGCAACACATCCCTTCAATACAATTGATTTTTTTTTTTTGCTAATAAACTCGTTTGCCAACTCATAACCAAAATAATTGTTAACTTTTTTTTTTTCTCTTTTTCAAATATTTACTATATAATTAAATATTTACTTATCGCCAAAAGTTGATCCGCTGCAGTTTATTTTATTTTTCTCATTTTTTTTTTTTTTTATTTAGGCCATTGTTCTCGTTTGTTGCTCGAGCTTCGAACGAAAATCAGTTTAAATTCCTCAAGTGCAGCTTCCTACAACATTTTTGACTTTTTATTTTGGATAACGAAGCCGCCGCCACCAAAAACTTGGCTCAAAAAAGAAAAAAAATGAAAACAGTAACTAAAACATACAAAGGTCCTTTGCGCTTTTTAATCAGATAATTCAAGCCGGACGAGCTTTGTTTGTCTACCAGCGACGATGGCGATTGCTCAACGTCGTCGCCATTGTGAACATGGACATTGGCATTGTCATCAGCAGTAGTAGCAGTAGTAGCAGTAGCAGTAGCTAAATAGGAGGGTAGAAGGAGTATTGCTTCTTCTTCTGCTGCTGCCATTCTTACAGACATTTGTCCAACTCGATCTCATTCGGGAGTGGGAGCTTGCAACATTCTACAGTAGCCAAATCGTCTTTACTACTTCTGTTGCTGTTGCTGTAGCTGCTTCTGCAGTTTTTTTTTTCCAACCTTTTCAAACTTTTTGCTTGCAATTCACTTTTGCTCATCAGGTGCAACACAAGCCTACACCGCTTGGGTGCTCGTTACTGTGACAAAAAGCATGTAAACTGCATTGGCGACAGCACTGAGTACAGAAATAAAGTTTAAAGATAGTCTATAGAGCGGCTTTCTAGCTTTGAAGCTGATGCAACTGAAGATTATTGGTGATGCTGATCAATTGTTGTTGTGGAATAATGGCATTAATTATATCATTAAGCTACATCAAACAATTTATCTCTAACGTTGTTCTATGAGAGATGCATTTTATTATGACAGTTATTTTTAAACAATTTTGCTCGCACTTTTCAGTCTTTTTTAAATGGACTTCCACATAATTGGCTAAACATTAGACTTCGTTTATAATTCGCAAACAGTTTTAAAAAAAATGATGTTTTTTTTTGTTATTGTGTTTAAGGAAAATGGGTGGAGGTTTCGTTTGGGCAATCTGCGACAGTTGCAGTCAATGATTCTGACTTCCATCCATGACATCAGTTTTTAGTCGCAGATGTGGGTTTTTTTAAATTTTAAATTATTTATGCGATTCCTAATTACCGTCTAAGATAAACAACTGCTAGGCGCCTTAAGTATGGTTCTAGAATATTTTTTTTTTTAATTATAAAAAAATCTTTTTACGAAACAAAAAAAATTCTATGTAATTTTTGTACATGAAATCACCTAAGACGTAGTATGTAGCTACACTTCAATTTTTTACAAAACGGCTTTGCCGCACTTGAGGCACCCAACATCATGCTAATTAAGGCCTGCAACAAGCGAACAAAACAGCTTAAGGAAAAAAAAAAAAAAAAATATATACATAAATGCTGCATGGCGGATATTTCACAGGGATATATTGCAACACGACTTTGTCGCCTGTCGCTCGTCGCGTAATACATACAATGAGAATGAGTTCGCCATCTTCCTGATGTAGGCAACAGAACAGCTTTAACTTTAGCTGCATGGTCGGTCGCTCATTATTTTCGATTTGTACTATACGTAGGCAGCAGCCCAGCATCAGGAATGGATGCAGTTTAAGTTTTGGCCGCGTGTAGGTAGGTCTCATTTGTCTCCTTGTCTTCGACGTCTTTTGTCGTCGTAATCGTCGACTTCGTCGTCGTCGTCGATTTTCAAATAACAAAATGCAATAAGAATATAAGAGAGAAGAAAAAAAAAAAAAGGACGACAGCATGGGAGCAGCCGCCTTGTCGCTGTCGGCCAGGTCTCGATGACAATCGCGTTACTATCGGTAATTAGCGATTGATTGATAATTAACATGATACAGTTTTGTAAGCGTAGATCTCGCACAGAGATAATGCCGCGCAGTAAACAAGCTCTGAAGCGAAGCTAAAGCTGAAGTTTAAGTCAAAAGAGCAAAGTAGCGAGATACGAGGTAGCGAAGCGATTGTGGTACCCAGTTTATATACTATATCTGAATCTGTGCCTAAGCCTTAGTTTGAATCTTGTCTCTTTTTGCGCTCGCTTGCGACTTATTGAATAAAGCCATAAATCGTGTCCTTAAGTCTCGCTTGCCAAGCTGGCTTAATTGTGGAGCTTAAAGGCGTTGCTTGTTCAAGACTTATCACGATCGGCAATAAATCATTTTTCGCGTTCGCTCACTGAGATTCGTCGATGTCGATGAAGCTGCAACTGCAACTGGCTGTTGCTGCTGCTCCTTCTGCTGTTGCTGTTGCTGTTGATGATGATCTGATGATGCTGTTGATGTAGACGAAAAGCTGCTCAAATTCTGTGGCTACGGTGTCGGCTTATCAACACGAATGTATCGTATCGAATCGTATCGTAACGTATCGCCAGAGACTGCTGCCCTTTTGCCAATTAATAAAGCTTTTATCTGTGCGACAAATTTGCGACGAGCTAAGCAGCAGTTGGCGGTAATTAGTGGCTCAATATTAAGTAAAGATATTGATAAAAAATGCTACTGTCTTTAATTAAAACCAATCAATTTTTTTTTATATAAAAATTTTCCGAATTTCTTCTGTTTTATTATTGATTTGTTTTATAATTTTGGAAAAAAAGACGGCACAATTTCATATTTTTTATTTTATGTGAAAAATTATGAATAAGATTTGCAAAATACGGATAAACTAAAACCAATTTAATGAAAAAGGAAAATAGGATAAGTCCCCGTTGTCATAGTATTTAAATGCTAGTAATAAGTAAGAAAGGGTTATACTGTAAGGTAAAGAAAATACCATCAATTTCGAAGATTTTGTATGGAGCCTTTTTGGAATTATAGTCAGGAAAAGCAAATTTGCATATTGGTGTACAAATTTAAGAAATGAGTACATGCTGTCTTATAGTCGAAATTAAGAATTTGCTTAATTGAGATGGAATAATTTGACTACTGCAGCAAATTTTTGTAACTCTCCAAAGACATAAAATAAACTACTTCCAAGCATCTTATCGAACCGATGAATTTTTTGTATTATTTTGCTTCTTTTTTTTTTTTGTTTTATTGATTTTGATTGGTTTTAGAAGGACCAAGTTTTTCTATATTAACTCAGCTTAAATTTTTTTTTTTTTTTTTTGTAAAATAATCTAAAATGTTTCATTCTTATAAAAAAATAATAGTTCACACTACATTTAATTTGTTTTTTTTTTTTACATTTTGCCCATGAAAGCGACAATGCATTGAGTTTAATTTTTTTTTTTTAAATTTAATTTTTGAATTTAAATCATATTTAAAAAAATCAAAAATTTGGCGCGCTCTATAACTGCTGACTATTGTGAATGACTCTTATACGCCGATAAGGCAGGTGTCGATAAAGCAGTAGTTACGTCTGATGGCCAGTGCTGCCAAGTAATAAAATAACGGGTATAACCGGTTAGACCGTCCCCGCTCTTGCTCATTGGAGAAACAGAGTTAAACATAATTATCTAGTATCACGTTCGCACCTTAGTAACGTACAGCTTAAATTGAGCAGATGCATTTGAGCTAAGAGCGAGCAGTGCTACAAATAAGCCTATCTCATTTACACTACCATAACCATAGCATACTACCATACCACTAATAAATAAGAGCGCGTCTTTATGATATTGCGCCAATTTAATATTAAATATTAATAAAAATAAACAAAATATTGTATAAAAGGGAACGTATTACGTTGCAGCAGCATGGCCGACGAGGATGCAGATATTGTGCAACATGCATTGATGCCGCCGCCGCCGCCACCATCACAACAAATACCGCCAACACCAACAGCACCCAAAGAGGATGTCGCCTTCTTGCAATTCATTGAAATGGAAAATTTCAAGTCTTATCGTGGACATGTAGTCGTGGGACCATTAAAACAATTTACCGCAGTTATAGGACCAAATGGGTCAGGTGCGTATTACATTAGTACACACTCATATGTTATGTTTTCGTTAATCTGTGCTACTTAATGCAGGCAAGTCAAACTTCATGGACGCCATCAGTTTTGTTATGGGAGAGAAAACAACCAGTTTGCGTGTGAAGCGTTTAAACGATCTCATACACGGCTCTTCGATTGGCAAGCCTGTCTCGCGTAGTTGTTATGTCACTGCAAAATTTATAATAAACGGCGAACGACAATTGGATTTTCATCGCGCTGTCATCAGTGGCTCCTCGGAATATCGCATTAATAACGAAGTAAGTTTAACGATTAGCAGATGTTTTCTCCCATAATAGATGTCATTTCGTATTTACAGAGCGTTTCCAGTAATACATACCTAAGTCGCCTAGAAAAGATTGGCATCAATGTGAAAGCGAAAAACTTTCTCGTCTTTCAGGGCGCTGTAGAAAATATTGCAATGAAAACACCCAAAGAACGCACTGTGTTATTTGAAGAAATCAGTGGTTCTGGTTTGTTAAAGGATGATTATAATCGCTTAAAACAGGAAATGATAATCGCCGAAGAGGAAACACAATTCACATATCAAAAGAAAAAAGGCATTGCAGCGGAGCGTAAGGAAGCAAAACATGAAAAAATGGAGGCCGAACGTTATGCGAGACTTAAAAATGAATATGTAAGTGGTTATTACGACTTCTGGCATTATTTTTATTACACTTCTATTTCTAATTCTTTGTAGAACGAGAAACAAGTAGAATATCAGCTATTTCGTCTTTATCATGTTGAGAAAGACATACAAAAATTAAATAACGACATGGAGTCCAAGCAGCAAGAAGTTAAAACTGTAGAGCAACGCAAGGAACAAGCAGACGAAGTATTACGTGAGAAAAAGAAGGATGCTGGCAAAATTACCCGTGATTTGGCTAAGATCGATCAGGAAATACGTGAATTTGAAACACAAATGAACAAAAAGCGTCCATTATATATTAAGGCCAAGGAAAAGGTTGCGCATTGTCAAAAGAAACTGGCCTCATTACAAAAACGCTGGAAACGGCACGCGAAGCAGACAATGCACATCAACAGGACATACGCAAACTCGAAAAACAACTCAGCGATGTTGAGGCATTAAAGAAACGTTTTGAAGATGAAATAGAAAACGATTCACAGCGTCGTGGCAAAAGTGTCAATATGGAAGAGGGTCTAGTGCAGGAATATGATCGTCTGAAACAAGAGGCAGAAGCCACCGCCACGCAATATCGTTCGCAATTGGATTCAGTAAATCGTGAACAAAAGTCCGAACAGGATATGCTCGATGGTGAAACTAATCGCAAAGCTTCTATTGATGAATCATTTAAAAAGCTGACACTGCAACGTGAAGAAGCAGTTAAGCGGCGCGATAAACTTATGGATCACATTAAAACATCTCAAGCGCAACTCGAAGAACAGAATCGTATTAAAGATCAATTGCGACGTGATGTGGGCAGCTCTAAGGAAAAAATTGCTGAAATGCAACGCGAGTTGGAGGATGTCCGTGATCAGTTGGGTGATGCAAAAAGCGATAAGCATGAAGATGCGCGACGCAAAAAGAAACAGGAAGTGGTTGAGTTATTTAAGAAACAAGTACCAGGTGTCTATGATCGCATGATCAATATGTGTCAGCCGACGCACAAACGCTACAATGTGGCAGTCACTAAGGTGCTGGGCAAATTCATGGAGGCCATTATTGTGGACACCGAGAAAACAGCGCGACAATGCATACAGGTAAAACAATTGTTTAATTTTATTTTCATATAGTTTTATTGAAATGTTTTTCTTTTTTCTACTTTACAGATATTAAAAGATCAAATGCTTGAAGTAGAAACCTTCTTACCTTTGGATTATCTACAAGTTAAGCCGCTGAAAGAACGTCTGCGTAATATTAACGAACCGCGTAATGTTAAATTGGTATTTGATGTACTCAAATTCGAACCAGCAGAGATAGAACGTGCAGTACTCTTTGCAACCGGTAATGCACTAGTTTGCGAAACTCCAGAAGATGCTATGAAAGTAGCTTACGAAATTGATCGCTCACGTTATGATGCGTTGGCGTTGGATGGTACATTCTATCAAAAGTCTGGCTTAATCTCCGGTGGTAGTCATGATCTGGCGCGCAAAGCAAAGCGTTGGGATGAGAAACACATGGCACAACTTAAAATGCAAAAAGAACGTTTGACGGAAGAGCTTAAAGAATTGGTTAAAAAATCGCGAAAGCAAAGTGAATTGGCAACGGTTGAATCGCAAATTAAGGTACAATGCCAGCTGTAAAACTGAAAAAAAACAATAACAAATTATTTTTTTAGGGTTTGGAAAATCGTTTAAAATACAGCATGGTTGATTTAGAATCATCAAAGAAGTCAATACAACAATTCGACAATCAATTACAAGGAGTACAAAGTCAATTAGATGATTTTGGTGTAAGTGTATTTTGAAGCAACTTTTTAAATTTTATTTAAATTTACTTTATATTTTTTCTTTCACAAAGCCTAAAATCGCCGAAATCGAAAGAAGAATGCAAAACCGTGAGGAACACATACAAGAGATTAAGGAGAACATGAACAATGTCGAGGATAAAGTATTCGCTGCTTTCTGTCGTCGCTTGGGTGTTAAAAACATACGTCAGTATGAGGAACGTGAACTGGTCATGCAGCAGGAACGTGCAAGAAAACGCGCTGAGTTTGAGCAACAAATAGATGCAATTAATACGCAACTTGATTTTGAAAAGCAAAAGAACACTAAAAGTATTTAATGCGGGTTTACTTTAACAGATCATTTTTTAAACAATTTACTTTTTATAGAAAATGTTGAGCGCTGGGAACGCAGTGTACAAGATGAAGAGGATGCATTGGAGGGCTTAAAAACAGCTGAGGTACGCTATCTTAAAGAAATCGATGAAGATAAGGACAAAATGGAGAAATACAAACAGGACAAGCAAGCCAAAAAGCAAGCGGTTGATGATATGGAAGAGGACATCTCAAAGGCGCGCAAAGATGTTGCAAATCTGGCAAAGGAAATACACAATTTTAGCAGTCAAATGTCATCGATTGAAGCAAAAGTCGAAGCAAAAAAGAACGAGCGACACAATATATTAATGCAAGCCAAAGTACGTTTATTTCCAACAATTTTGATTTTTTTTTAATTATACAATTGTATACTTTTATAGATGGATTGCATTGCGGTGCCGCTGCTGCGTGGCTCCTTGGATGACGCTGTGCGTCAGGGCGACTCGGAGAGCAATACCACTTCAACATCATTAATATTGGAAAAAGAAAATCTGTAAGTATTTTATTTTTTAAGTGTTTAGCACTTATACTCAATTTTATTAATCTTTTTACGTTTGAAAAAGAATCGAAGTCGATTACAATTCGCTGCCACGTGAAATATGTAAATTGAAAGATGACTCAGCGTTTAAAAAGACCAATGATCAATTACAAAAAGATCTGCAAAATAAATTAGATGTGCTGGAACGCATACAAACGCCGAATATGAAAGCAATGCAAAAACTCGATCGCGTTACTGAAAAAGTACAATCAACGAATGAAGAATTCGAGAATGCGCGACGTAAAGCAAAAAAAGCCAAAGCTGCCTTTGAGAAGGTGAAGAACGAAAGATCCTCACGTTTCGTACAATGCTGTCAGCACATTTCAGACGTTATTGATGGCATCTATAAAAAATTGGCACGTAATGAAGCTGCGCAGGCATACATTGGGCCAGACAATCCTGAAGAACCATATCTGGATGGTATTAATTATAATTGTGTAGCGCCGGGCAAACGTTTCCAACCGATGAGCAATTTGAGCGGTGGTGAAAAGACAATTGCTGCATTAGCGTTACTCTTCTCTATACACAGGTGCGCATTATAACCTTATACGCTGTAAATGTGTTCACATTTTTATTATTTTTCTTTATAATAGTTATCAACCTGCACCCTTCTTTGTACTTGACGAAATTGATGCAGCGTTAGACAATACAAATATTGGTAAAGTGGCTTCATATATACGTGATCATACAACAAATCTGCAAACTATTGTTATATCATTGAAAGAAGAGTTTTACGGACATGCAGATGCTCTAGTGGGCATAACACCAGCGGTATGTATAAACATATTCATTATACAGTTTTTTATTTAAATTTATATATAATTTTTTCTTCTTATTTTTCAGGAGGGCGAATGTCTTATATCCAATGTATATCTCTTCAATCTGACATGCTTTGAGGACAAATAGTTTAGCATTATTAAGCAGCATATAGAGTGTAGAAATTTATAAATAAATTTTAAGTACAATTGTATCCAAGTGAACATATATATTACATTAAAAAGAAAAAAAATGACCACAAAAAATTGAATAAAACAGATTTCTTGCTTTTTTTCGTAATATTTTTTGTAACTTTAATAATGCTTTTTCTTTTTTTCTCTTTGTTTGTAAACATTTTTTTACTGTGTATTTTTTTACCTATTGTTGTTGTTGGTCTGTACTTGGTTATTTATTTTTTTGTAATTTATTGTGGCACAGATTCACAGATTTTTAATTTGTTTTTAGCACTCACGCATATCCTTTTTTTCGAATACGTTGAGTGGGTATATTTTAACTTAAATCATTTTATTGTTTAAAAACAAGTTGCATTTTATTTTCAGTTTTGTAAAAAAATTGTATTTTTTTATTTAATAATTTTTTCAAAAACAAAAACATTTTATTCGATTTTATATATTATTACTATATACTTTGTTTGCCATATGTAAAAACGTCGTCTATTTACGTTTCGCATCATTGCATAAATAAAATAATAAAAATCAAATAATACAAGAAAACAGTAAACTCTGATGTGCGTAGCTGTTAATTATACGACAAACAATATCAACTTTTTTAGGCTAGTATACGTAGCACACACTTACGGAAGATTTGACTTTTAAAAAGTCTACGAATGAAAATTGGGGAAAAAAGTCTCAGATAAAATCTTAAGCTACAAAAATAAGTTCCTTTGTAACAACAATTTTAACTGTTTGTGGCTAGTATTAAAAAAATTTATAGAGTCATGACTAAGATTTATGATGGAAATATGCTTTTAGGAATGGCTTGAGCACAATATGCGGTTGGCTACTGCTGCATTTTGTATGTCGATCTGTCTGTATGTATATTTTTAAGTTTTTTATGGCGCATTGATTTTTTTTGTTTTTTTTTTTTTTTAGATATTTTTTATATATACAATAGAAACTATAAGTACAAAAATATTTCTATAAATAAAAAAATATTCCATAGAAATAAATCTATGCAGCAATAAGTGCTGCAGCTGCATTAAAGAATGCAGTCTTTCTAAAGGCCAAAATTAAAATTTTAATTTTATTACTTTTTTTTTGTTTGTTTGATGTGTAGTAAATTGTTTCTGATTGTAACGTATTCTTATTGCAGCTTATTGCCCATTTATATGTTGTTATTGTTGTTGTATAATGATTTTGTTGATTTATAGTTAAATGGCTAACGCAATGTTGTATCATCTGTTTCTGTTGTTGTTGTTGTTGTGTTTATTGTTTTTGCTTTCTGTTTGTAGTTGTTAACTGAATTTCAGCTTTTCAAAGGGCCTTTATTACTGTAACGATGTAAAAAGAAGTTAATTAATTATAAAATAATTATTGATTTGTTTATATAAAAACTTACATTGAAACATATTTAAGGCTATCACAGTGTGTCTTATACTCCATTACCGTTGCTAGAGGTATATTTAATATCCTACGCAACGTGTCTCGGATACGTGTTGTACTGGCTGAATCAGTGGCAGTTCGATTCCATACTGATAAGCTATCCTCCTGCATTAAATATATTTAAAGTAATTAGTTAACATTTTTATAACGAAATTAGATTCATAACATTTTGGAATCCTTTTTTTTCGAAAGTTGCAACCAGCCAATTACATTCATTAAAATAAATAAAAGATCAAAGTGTTTTTTTTTTTTTTTTTGTTTAATAATTTTTATTTTTCAATCAATATGGAAATCATTTTATTGACCAAAGTATCATCAATCAAATTAATCAATCCAAAACGAATATTAAAAAAAAAAAATAAATAAACCTAAAAAGAAAACTATTTCAACTTTGTCATCGACGCAACTTCATTTTAGCAACATCAGCTTTTGTTTCTTAATATAAATGTTATTTATATATTTTTTAATTTATGATTTTCTTTGCTTTTTTTATTTAAATCAAATTATTTTTTTTTTCTCTCTTTCATTTGTTTTTTTTTTTTTTGTATATATATAAGACTAACACTTAATTATAATTTTCAATAACTAAATTTTCTAAAGAGAGAAAAAAATATATAATATATATTTATATAGATGCGATTTTTATAATACGCCTTTTCCAATTTGTTATATCGGTTTAAGTTATGTTTTGTTAATTTCTTTTATTTATTTAAACATTATTAACAATTATGAGTAATTTTTTTTTTTTTTTAGTTTTTATATTTTGATTCAAATTTTACTGTGTGTACTATTTATATTTTATTATAATTTAATTATTTTGTGGTTTTGTGCACACAAAATTTGTTTAATTTATTTTTAATATTTAACTTTTTTTTTATTATTGCAGAATTGTAATTTTTTAAATTCTATTTCACTGGATTTTTTTTTTATGTTTATATTTCTTCTCTAAATGCTCACTTTTAAATTGAATATAAATTTATTATATATGTTTTAAGTATTTATATATATTTATATATGTATGTAAAGGGTTTTCTGTACTTTGTATTATGTTTTTTCTTTATTAAATTTTTTTTTTTTTGTTTATAACGATTTTAAATTGCACATTGATATTTTAATATTTTTCAAATATTAAATTTTTTTTTTTTTTATACTATAATTATTATTATTTTGTTTTTTAAATTTGTTTTGTTTACTATATATGTAAATATATATGCTAAAGGTAACTATAATTAAAATAAATATTTATATATATAAATATATATAAATATGCAATTGTTTTTTTTTTTTTTTTTTTTGTTTTATTTATTAATTTTTTATATATATGTATATAAATTAATTATTTTGAATATTTTTATTGCTTGTTTGAATATATTTATATATATTGTATGTTTTGTTGCATGTTTATCGTTAGGTTTAATTTTTATTTTATACCATTTAAGCACGTACAAAATTGGCTTTGTTAATAAAAAATAATATAATCGAAATTGTCGATAAATGTGTGGCGCCTTAAATTGGAGTAGTGATGAGTTATCACATATTCACAACAACAAATTCAACACGCACGACAATCACAAAAAAAAAAAATGAAGCTTTGAACCTCAAAAAGCATTTATTACTGAGTTAAATGGTATAAAAACTTCGATATGACCAAAGTTAATAAAGTTATAACTTTTATTTCTTTAAGTACCTTTTCTTGCTTCATTTGTGTTAACATAAATAATTTTTTAAAGCATTTGTTTTTGTTTTTTTTTTTTATTTATTGAAACATTTAGAACCGAAAACTAGAAAAAAGTTCCAAGGTTAGGATTTCTCGGTATGTAAGTAATTTTATTAACTAAAAAAATAAACTCTACGTGAGTATGCGCTGTCGAATACCTGATTATACATTGAAATGCATTTGATATGCAGAGCATTTTTTAGTTTAAAAAAATTGAGTAAAAAATTTTTGAAATTTTGAAAAGAGCACACGGTAATCGTTTTTGTTAATATATTTTTAGTTTTTCTATTGATCATTTGGTTCGCATTGAATTATATTCATTTTTTTTTCTGTTTTTTTTTTTATGTTTAAATATTCTTTTTTGTTAATAATGGTAATATTATTTAATTTTGTAATTATTTATTAATATATATCTTAAAAATCTAATTTTAATTAATTGAACTTTTGCGCTTATTTTTTTTTTTTTATGAATTATTGTTTTTTTTTTTTACAATTTTAAAATAATAAATAAAAAATATATTTAAATAAAAATAAAAAAAAAACGAAAAAATATTTTTTTTTTTTTAAATTAAATATTTTTTTCATTTTATATTCTATACAAACAAAATAAAATATAACTAATTAAAATATTTATAAAATTTACATATAACAAAATACTAAATTCTAAATAAACTTAGAAATATAAAACTTTCCAATTTGCAGCACTTTTATATAGTTTTTGCATAACAATAGGAAAGAGTTAAAATAATTAAATATTAATAAATTATTTTACAAATTGAGGCTCTGTTTGCAAGCACAATTAAAAGAAACAATTATTTATACATAACTACTCTTCAGCTACTTCACTCCTTTAGGCATAAATAATTTAAATTTTTAATTAAAAAAATCAAATTAAAAGTGTTAGTTTTTTTTTTTTTTTTTTTTTTTTTTTTTTTTTTTTAGTGTGGAAGAAATGCGATTCACATAGCAAAATGAAAATTTTTATGTTGTATTAATTTTATATATATCAATTATTTACTGCTTGTCAAGACAAAATTTAATAGTTTTTTTTTTTTTTAATAATTTTTTTATTTTTTTTATTTATTATTATTTAATTTTTTGTAAGACTGCTCAAACGAACACATTGATTTTTTAATTATATTTGTGTTTATATTTCATGTATTTTATTATTTAGTTTTTACAAATGGCTTAAATAATCATGCCCATTTTTTTTATGCTGCATATGTGGGTGTAGCAAACGCAGCAGCATTGGGCGTTGTTCTTTCGTTTTTAATTGAGATTTTGCTACATTCACAGCGCGCCGCCAGAGAGCGCAGCAAAATTACTGCTGCTTTTTTTAAATTTAAATAGTTTATATTTATTATTATTATTATTTTTGTTTTATTACTAAGGCCGTCATATAATTTTATTTATTTGTAAAGTTAAATATTTTCAAGTGAAAAAAATATTATGAAGGAAGAATAAATTGAACAAGATTTTTTTATTTTTTATGCTAATTTTTCGGCATTTTATTTTATATTTTTTTAAACATATTTTGTACAAATACATGAAAATAATGAGCTTAAATTTTGTCTTGTTAGAATTTTTGTTTCTTCATTTTTATTACATTTGATGGAAAATTTTTTTTTTATATTTAGTTCACACAACATTTACATTTATAGAAAGCTAAATTTAAAAATCATTTTACAGTACACAAGTTTTTACACCTTTTATTATGCTGTAAAGTCAGTTTTGTTAATGTCTAAAACATAGCATTCTCAAAAAATGTCTAATTTGTGATATTTATGAGTAATAGGCGGCTCTGTCTACAGGAATACTTTGAATTAAACAAAACAGAAATGACTTGCAGCATATATGGATGATTTTATTCTTAAGAAGTCTCTTAAAATAGAAAACGTTTTAGATTTTTTTTTTTGTAAATTTTTTTATAAAATTTTTTTTTTTTTTGTGAAAAACAGCAAAATTCTATTTTTAAATTTAATTTTTATTTAATTCGAAAATCTACTTATTAATGAAACTTTGTTTTTTGTTTAACAATGTGGTTTTTTTATTTTTAAATTTAATTTTTTCCTTTTTGTATTTTATTTAAAACAATATTTTTTTATGGTTTACTTTTTTTTTTTTTTTAATATATATAACATCACATTATAATAATTATTACTAATAATTAGTTTCCTCATTTTTTATTTATTTTTTTATTTTTTTATTTATATATTCAAATACTAAATAAATTAATAAATATTTTAATAATTTTTGTTAAGTTTTTAATATTTTGAAAACTAATTTTTATATAATTTTTTTTTAAATTTATATTTTTGTAATTTTTATTTTAGTTTATTTGATAAATTTACTATTTACAAAAGTCGAAACGTAGTAGTAGTGTATTTTATATATAATATGTATATATAAATGTTTGTGTTTAGTTATTTTTATTTAGATACATATAAATTATACATATAAATAGGTTGAACAACAAAAATCGCACCCTTGAATCTTTATAAACAAATAAAAATAAAAAAATTAAGTAAATTCACATTTAAACGCACATCGAAATAGGAATAATACAATACAATACAATATAATATAGGTATATATAGATTCCTTTTTTTTTTTTTTGTTTTATTTATTTATTTTTGCACAAATGTCCTTTTTATGCTAATTGGTTATATGCTGCTTGCTAGCTATTTGAATTTCTTTATTCCGTCGTTTTGGTTTATCGTATAAATTTGTCGCTGCAGTTTAGTCGTAGTATTTAGTCCTTGCGCTCATTTGTATGCAATGCATTCACTCAAATGTAAACCGAGAAAAGTCTGCTAAAAAATAAATATATATAAAAATAGAGAAAATATAAAAAAATATGTAAAATATGTAAAACAAACTTTACGACGAGACTCTTGTGGTCGGTCGTAGTTGTGAATGAGTCCTTTGAACAAACTGCTTTTTTGCTGTCGTCGCCACCGATGTTTTTTTTTTTTAGAAAATTTTAATTTACATTTTTATGCGTGACACAGAAAAATTTGCTTTGTGTGCAAACACACTCCAAAACTTGTGTAGAAAAAAAAAATAAGTTGCTGCTGAAAAGTAGGCAACGTTTTTTACTCGATTACCAGGAAACGAAATTATATCCGGTCAATTTTGTGTAAATGTAAGTAGCTATATATGTTGTAGTAGATCAGCAGCATGTCCATCTATCTATAACTAAATAATACTAAACTCTAATGAAATTCAAAAGCAACAGGCCAACCAGCAACAGGAAACAAGTCAATATGTATCACTGCATTAAAGACGCCTCAACGTTTATTGGCCTGCTCAGTTGTAACACGTGTTTCTCTTTTGCCGCACTCAACCATGTAACGCCAACACTGCATGTTGCATTTCTGCTGCTATTATGTTCGTCCTGCTTAACTCAATTGAAGGTCATACATACAAACATACATGCATCGACGAACTGACCTAATGTATTTCTTGCTTTTGTGTTTGTTTACTGGCTTTTTTTTTTCTTTTTTGCTTTTATCTGACTTTGAAAAAAAATACTATATATGAAATATTTTTAAAGCTAAACAGCTGATATAATTACGTATATTTTACGTCATCTTTTGACTTTTTACTTGCAACATTTCTGAGAAATATTAATTTAAACGCTGCTATTCAAGTAAAATGTCAGTTGAAAAGTTTTGAGTAAAAAAAAAAAAACTATAAATATCACAAAGCATGCGCGTGTTCATGAAAGTCAAAACAAAAGTAAAAACAAAAAAACCAACTGTGTGGGACTCAAAACTGTGCTACTTAGCAATGATAGCAACGCTAAAGCAAAGAGTTGCTAGGCAATTTCTCAGTTGAATACATTTATAAGCCTGCTATTTTAATAACTTCTCTCGTTTAAGAATCAAATATAAGCAAGTTTTTTCTGCACAAACTTTAAAATAACACTTTTCCAAAAAAGTTCTGCGGCGCCTTTGACAAACAAAACTTTCTTGGCTTTCTTGAAGCAACTCAAAAAGCATTAAATGGTGAAGTGGGGAGTGGTTCAAGTATATAAGATTTTTTTTTTTTTTTTTGAAAATTAGCATAATAAATTGTTGAGTGTTTAAGTATTTGTAACAAGCAAACAAGCAAGCGTAGAGTTTGCGCACTTGTAAGCCATTCGAAAGGATTTACTAATGAAATAAATCCCACAAGTACTCAGATTGAAGCAAAATCAGGTAAAAGTTCGTTGTCAAGTTTTTGTGACCTTGACAAAAATAGAATCAAACTTGTTAAAACATTTTTCTGTTATACAATAATTCTCATGATATGCATTAAGTTAAGAAGCATTAGTCAAGTGTAAGAGTTGGCAAAATATTTTTTTTTTTGTTATACGCAAAAGAAAAAATTCATAAAATAAAAACATAAACAAAATGGCGTAAACAACAGTTATGTGCTTGATGCGTATCTCATCTCTCTTTGAAAACAAAATGACAATTTAGGGATTGTGTTTTGCTGTTTTTTCTTTTATTTTTTTGTGCAGTGTAATTCCTTCATCAACATAAAAATGTTGTAAAATAAATACATAAACAGCACATACATATACATATATCACATGGATTTACATATAATATATACATTTATTTGTGTGGACGACAACTCAAACTGCTGCAAATGTACATGTACATACGAGTATATAAAATCTAAACCGAGAGTTAAAAAAAAAAAACAAAAAATAGAAAATCAATTTGAAATGTCAAAAGCTACATCATCAAATGGCTAATAAAAGTAGCGCATATCGAATTGATTTCTCAGAGCAGAGCTACAACAAAATGCTGAGTGCTGAGCCACATTTAAGTTAACCAAACAACGAACGAGAGCGCTTGACGACATTGACTTTGACATGACAGTTTAATTGAGGGGCTACGTTGCTGCTGCTACTACTGCTGCGTTGGGTCTAACGCCCACAAAAAAGCCAACAAGATACAAAATAGCAAAATGAAAATAGGCCAAAATATGCAAATTAGATGCGAACGTATACAGACGTAAGGACAAACGGTCGCTGGGATGTACATGCATAAAGTAGCTACTACTCTGCTTATATTATTTAGGGAGTCAGTGGCTAAATTTTAAATTTATGACATGTGCGTGCAAATAGAGAAGTAGAGAGAGTTAAGTCCTGACAAGCTTAAAGGGTTAAGCATTTGGGATTTATGGTATTCTGCCTCTTTTTTGTTCTTTTTTGACTTTGTAAGCCTAATTTCTGAACAAACAAGCCACAGTTGAAGCATATTATGCAATATTAAAATAACTGAACTGCTAATGGTCAACAAGCGACACAAAAAGTAAAACGAAAGATCCACATAATGTGGTTTTTGTACCTGCTTCTAAGCTATCTATACAAAACAAAAACTACAAATACAGCAAAAAGAAAATTGTCAACGATAAAACGCAAATCAAAGTTCAACCCAAAAAAAAAAAAAAAAAAAAACTTTTTGCAAATCAAATTAAAAAAGGAAACGATTCTATGAACAAGATGAAATCGAGCGTTGAAGCGCACAGACAGGCAACAACAACGCCAACGACGACAACAAAACAAAAAGGATACGTACATATAGTATATAGAGAATGACGTACACAAGAAACGGAAGGAAAACACAAAATTCCCAATGGTAAAATAATGACCGGGTTTGATTGGTTTAGCTATTGCTGCAATGGCGGAAGCGGTTGTCAGGCGACATGTCAGACAGGTAAATCGCGCGCGCTCTGCTTCGTTAAGAGAAACAAGAGAATGATTGTGATATTCAACAGGGTAAACAGTAATGAACAGTGAGCAAGCAACAGTGGCGGCGTAAGTTTTTGCCATTTTGCATTATACGCTTTAGTCAAAAAAACTTGTAAAAGTTTGTATTCAGTCAAATCGAAAAAGAAATGTATTCGACAAAAATAAATTTTCCATTTTTTTTTTTTTTTTTTTTTAAATTGCTAAATTAAGACACAACGTTGTTGATCTGTGGCTATATTTACACGTTTTGTGTTTTGCATCACTGTCTGTTTGCGCCTTGTCCTTTTGATTGCATACTTTAAGGCGCTCGCGTAATTTATCAATTTATTATTTTCTCAGAAATGTATTTTCAATTTGAGAATCTAAATCTTGATTTCAAGCCAAAGATTTATGCTGTCACATAAAATGAGAAGAACAAACAAAGCCACAAAGACCACAATAAATGAACACACACAGGACAGAACACAAAATGCTTTTTGTTTTACTAATTCAGCATGTAACTCAATTAGAAAAGCAACCTCGATTGTACGGTTTCTGCTGTTATTGTTGTTGTTGTTTTCGTTGCTGCTGCTGCTAATGCTTACAAAAGCCAAAAGCGGACCACGCACATACACATACACAACCACACCCACAAATACAAAAATACCAGCATATGCACGCCCACTTACACAGCATCATTATACACATACAATGTATGTTCCTCTTGCTGCTGCTGCTGGCGGCGATAAAGTGTGCATTGCAATGTTTTTGTGTTTCAAATGTGCCCGCCTGCCTGCCTGCTTTTCTGCATTCCATAAAATTGGGCTATCAAGGACTTTTATCCATTAAGGCAATCGAATGTACGCTGCTTGGGATTTCCAGTTGTGGGAGGCAATAGTGCAATAGTTCATAGGTATATCTGTCGTCTATGTGCTTAGGATATGCAATGCATGCCTATACAGTCTGTCATAAATTGCAATACGAAAATGTTGAAATTGCTGTTCGGAAATTAGCACACACACGCACACAGGTGCAAATGCATCAACGCACGTTTTAACTTAGAGAACAGCTGCTGTAGTGGATAACAACAAAGGGCGTGGCAATTTAATGCTGGTTGGTTTCATTGTTGACAGAATTGTACGGATTTAAACCCATATTCGTCTGTCTGTCTGTCTGACTGTCTGTCATTTTATTTAGACTGCTTTTAGCTACATTATTTGATATTGGGTAATGAATTTAGTCGCAATTAACATGATTTTTGTGTTTTGCATACTCATGACATACACAAGTACATCAAGTGAAATGAAACATTAAATGGTACAGCGCACAACAATCTAGTATTCTCACATAAAATGATACAGCAATATTAAACTTCAAGCAAAGATAAACAACAACGAAGTTTTATCAAGCGAACGGACGGATGGACGGATGAGTGAGTGTAGTTCTGCAGTAACAGCAGTGCCAGCATTAGAAGCTTTATTTAGTTTATTTGCTTCAACTGCAACGCTGAAGCGTAAAGCAAACACACAGCTAGGATTAACTTGACTTGAGTAAGAGCAACAAAATATGTGTTGTAGCAATATTCGGCAGAATATACAAAACGTAAACTATGTGGCAACCCTACATCCGATTTCCGCTTAACACTATATACCACTCCTCTTCCGGCACTGCTGTTGCTCCTGCTGCTGTTTCTGAACGCTTTGACTTCCGCTCACGTAAACCAATTTTAACGGTTTTACTTTGTAAGCGCGTGTCTATCTTTGCGTGCGTGCGTGTGTCTCTGCCAAAATATAGCATCATCTTTGCTTTTCGACACATAGATACACACACACACACACATATGTACGAGTATGGTACACATGTATACGCCATGCCAGCCATGTTTGTTTATAATGCTTTTGTGTTTGCTCATCTGTTGGTTATTTCGTTTGAATGTCTCGACTGTGGCATTAGGTCGTCGTTACCCAGTTTCCCAGCAGCAACATAGTCTACGTTGTGCTATCTTCTTTATATACGTACTTGTATGTATTATGTTTGCTATTGTGCTTGCCACTTATGTACATACATATATGAATGTTGGTTCCTTTTCTTCACAACTTATTGTTATGCTGCCACTGTTCCCAATTTATGACTGTGGATGGCAACTATGAATTCTCGGTCGGTTTCAGTGCACTGCCTACGCTACGCTGCTTTCCGTTTTTTTAAGAGCGCTGCAGCTATTTTGAATTGTTCTACTGGCATATATATGGTATATGTATGTTTTCCATGTTAAGTATGCGCAACTTAACCTTAAAAAATAGCACATTCATCTAGTGAATATATTTCTCTTCAAAATACTTTGCGCTTCATCCTTCATCCTTTTGTAATCGTCGTTCTTTCTATATCTCAGCTGCCATGCAAAATTAAATGCCAAACACGAAAATAAAAAAAATAAAAAATATGAATAAAAAAAGTTTAATGTCGCCGACAAAGTTCGCATGTGGCAGAGTGAAGCACACAAAATTCAAGCTCATAGCACATTTGACAAAATCTCGCATTCATTCATTCATTCATTCATGGCTTCTCATCATGTACTGTTCCATGACGTTCGTTGTCTTCCTTTATGTCGTTTTGTGTATGCTTTCAACTTTAACATTTTTTGTTGTCACTTTGTTTTTCTATTTTGTATTTTGAAATTTTAACATTTTATATCTCAGCAACATTTTAGGATTAAACTGGATTGAGCATAAGGGCTTAACTCAAAAGCTTTAACTGCCTACTTGATAAAGCTATGTATCTTATGTATCTTAGCGATTTTCATTTTTTTTTCTTCAAAATGTTACGCTTCACTAAAGACAAAGTCGAGCGAAGCCTAATAAATCAATTTCTACAATTGCCTAAAAATGTACTCCCCCAAATTCTTACACTCTCACATTTATTTTGTATTTTAAATTGACTTTTAAGCAGGGGTAAAAATATTTATTTTTAATCGATTTTTTTTCAGTGTACATATACATACATATATTTGAAATATTCTTATTGCTATTCGCTGCTAGTGTTGCCCCTAAGGCTATGCAACACTAAATGTAAATTTACCGTTTATGCACGTATTAACAGTTCAAACTTAATACAGAAGTGTGCAAGCGAAATTTTGGTGTGTTTTGTGTTTGTATGTGTGCAACTTTGTGTATTTAACTCGCAACACAATAATACAAACAAAACTCACAACGACACTGGCGACGACGTGTACAACAGCAAAACCAACAATACATTATGAAGTCGACATTAATTTATGTTTTTTCATTTTCTTTTTTTTTTTCTCATTTGTATACCCTACTCACGTAGTTTTAAAAACGCTTTTAATTTCAAAAGGAACAGGAACCATAAAATTAGTTTTAGGCATTTTCAAATAATGTTTTAAATATTAAACGAAAAGTGTGTAGCGTATTTTAGCTTCGATTTAACTTAACTGAGCTTTATTTCAAGTTTCTATCTACTTTTGTCGCCTTTTAAAGCAAACGAATGGTTTGCATGGCTTTTCGTTTATTTTCGTTATTTTTTTTTTTTTGCGTCACCTGCTTTACCACGCCTACTGCGCGCAAACAAATATCATACATACACTCACACATTTCCATACACACTCATCCACATGCACAAGCCTTAAGCAAACTCTGAATTCGCGCTCGAGCAATTTTTCCACTGCTGCTCTTGCTACTCTTGGTGTTGTTGTTGCTGTTTGCTTCAGCTTATGCTGTAACTTAATTTTCATTTCCAAATTTAGCACGTTTCAATGTTAAAGTTTAGCCTCTACCTAAAACATACATCTCATCTCTGCCTCTTATTTGCTCTACAACCAATCAGCCAAACCGCTCATCAAGTGGCTTCTGCAACGTCTAAAGTAACAAAGTTTTCTTTCTTTTTTTTTTTTTTTTTTTGTTGTTGCTTTTTTTTTTTGCCAAAACAAAAGAAATTTTGCGCGTGTCTCGTACCTTACGCAATAGCCGTCGTCGTCGTCGTCGTCGATACTTTCCTGGTGTGTAGAGTGAGTTTGTGGCTAAAAGTTAAGATGTCCTGGCTCTGTTTGTTGCTGTTGTCATGTGCGTGTTTAATGCAAGTTTTCGATAAAACGAAACTTGAAAATCTCATACACAGCTGCGACAGCGACAAAATATTCTTTTTCAATTCAGTTAGTAGCTACCGCTGCTGTTGCTGCTGCTTTTTTGCACCTTCCAATGCCTTCTTACTACTTTATTTAAAAGTTTTATTTTTGTCGTCGTCGTATTTTGTGTTGCTTTGATAAGTCGTTTGATACAACACAACCAACCTTCATTTCTGACTATTAAAAGGAAAGCAATTCAAGTGGTAACAAGGACGATTTGTTGTTTTCAGCGACCGTTGCACGACAAAGCTGCCGCCTGCTTGTTGGCATTAATGTTGATGTTGATGATGATGATGACGCAACGTAGCTCGTAAATCACAAAATTTAAATGGAGTATAAAAAAAAAAAAATAATAAAAGAAATCCATTTTCTTTATGTGAAAATACTATACACATATAGTATATCGCAAAGTATGAGGTGTGGTGTGTGCAATTCATTAAACACTTAACGTAAAAAAAATTCAGACTATCTGATTACGTAATACATTTAAAGCGAAAAACTTTAGACAATTTAATGCAAGTTTTTATGCCCTCCTAACTAGTTGCTTCTCATTAATAATATAATAACTCAGTCTTAACAACGCCACTGCTTTTAAGCTCTATTTATTTTGTACAGTTTTCTTTTATTTTTTCATTTTAGTTGTTGCAATTTATTGCGAAAATCTACACATGTTCAACACGTTAGTGTTATGTATGTACATTTGTATCTGCAGTATTTTTCTATTTATTATTATTATTTTTTTTTTTTTTGCAAACTACAATACAATACAATACTACAATACTGACGCTCATCATCATAGTCATTTGTTGTATTTGACGTTGCTGTTTATAATGCAAATAACGTCGCATTCGACTTACGCGTATATAACAGCAATTGGGCGGTAAAGACATGATACTAGCACAGGTGTACATATATAGTATGTATATATGAACATTTAGGTTATGTAAACATTATGTCAAAATTGAAGTGGGTGCAACTTTAACGAAATGCACATGCCCTATATTATTCAGTACATAATACAACAGTTGCAGCAAACATATTTACATAATTATTGGCCTGTGTCAGTGTGCGTATTAAAAATTTAATTCAAATAATCGGACCAATAAGAAAAAAATTATTATCGAAAGCAAAGACATTAACCTTTAAACTCTATCGAACTTTAGGTTAAATAAAACGTTTATAATGCTCTGCTATCGTAATAGAAAAGTTCTTTATTTTTTTAAAAGAAAACTTCGTGGTGAAAAAATGTGTGGTGAATATAAAATACAAAACTGGGTGAAAAATGCTGAATGGTGCATATAGAATATATCGCAAATATGTCAAATCAGAAAAATGTAGTAAATATATTTAAGAAAAGCAGCTGCAGTAAATAAGTAGGCACGAACAAAAACAAATGTTTCTGTGGTGAAGATTTAATTCTTTGTTTAAAAAAAAAATTCTACAAATATTTTTCAAATTCAAAAAACAGCAAATAACAGACACGTTTAGTAAATTCTAGCTATTCTTCTATGTTACTGTTTAAACTTGTAATAAACTATCAATACTCTTTAACAAAAACTTTTAATGTTGTACTACATATCAAATTCACACTATAGTGAACGTATTTTCTACATAGAAAATAATAGTTTACAATTTTCCAAAACAAAAAAAAAAAAAAAAAACTGAACAAAAAAAGTTGAAATGAAAAAATATTTCTAGAGAAAAATCAAAACGTGCTGCACACATTAAAATGCATTACTTCCGCTGCATTCCAAGTGGGCGTGGCAATCTATGTGTAAAACAGATGCAGAAAAATCGATAGAATCAAAGCACTAGATCACAATAAATGCAAAACGTCAACAACAGAATGTGAAAAACAACAACAAAAGCTCAATTCAATGCAAATTTGTGCAGCTTTTGGATTTGCCGATTTGCAGCTTTTATATTAAAAAAAAAAAGAAAAAAAAAAAACAAACAGAAAACTGATTGAAATTTATGCAACATATACTGAAAATGAATAGACAACACCAGCAACAACAAATTCATTATCATATATAGTAGAACCAACAAACAAAAAACTAAATATATTCAAATTGTCTGTTTTTGTTTGTTTGTTTGTTTTCACATTATGTATGCATAAATAATATTTTATTATGCTCGATGTGCGGCGCGTGATAATTGTGCCATTCAAAAAAAAAAAAAAACAGCGTATTCCCCTTGAAAAGTTTGGACAAACATGAACCATACACATATGTATCGACAGAAAATAAATGAATGAATGTATGAGCAAACGACGAACTGATAAGCAGGAAATGGCAAATTATGCTTTGGCAATTTGCCAAATATTGTTGAAAAATCGATGCAATAAATGTCGCGTGGCATAACGTGCAAATATGTTGGGGGAAAACGATATTGCGTATACGCCGTGCTGTATGCACACACGACAAACAACAAGAACGAACAATTATAAACATTAGACTGGGTCACAGACACAAAATATTTGCATGGAAAACTTGTTTTTAAATTTTTCTTTATGAATAATTTAAAATTTTTTTTTTTATGAACAATATTTTTAAATTATTTTTATTATTTTATGCTTTAATGCCAGAACGCATAAATGTGTAGAAAAAAAAGGAAATAAAATAAAATTTGAACCTTTTATTATACACTTGACGCAAAATAAACGCAATTGACGTGTGTGGCAAGCAGTAAATTTGTACATTAAATAAATTCAAATTAGATGATAGCAAAACTTGTATATTCTACAAAATAATGCTTCAATGAATGCAATAAAATTTCATTTCAGTGAAAGCGATTTGATTATAAATGTAGGGGAGCAAGCACTTTTTCAAATTAATCGTATATCTTTGAAATGTTCTAGGTAAAACATAAGCTGATTCCAATGTATTTATTTGTAGCCAATTTCAAGTGGTCTTTATCCACTTAGTTTTTTTTTTTTTTTTTTTTGCTTATATACATTCTTATTAATTGAATTTTTTATTCAAGATTTCAGCGAGCAATTTATTATGTGGGCGCATACGACAAACAAGAAGAGAGAGATTGCGAGATTTATAAATAGCCTTAAAGCAATTCTTTATAAATTCAATGTGAAAACTTTCCAATAACAAGGTCAAAAACGCGCTGAAATATGTATTTATAAATAATAAATTGAATTTTTTTTTACGCAAAAACAAAAAGCGTCATTATGAATAGCAATTGAAATGTTATAGAGAGTAAGAGAGGTGGTAGAGAGAGGCGAGTATTGTGTAAACCATGTCAAAATTATTGTCGAGTGACCTACGTAAATTTTGTGTTTCTTTTTGCTACACCGCCGCATGCAAAGTCATAATAAAAAAAAAACAGAGTCGCCTCTTACTAATGAACGCAAATGTTGACTCATCTACAGCAACCCCCGCCACCAGCAGCGACAATAACATTAAAACAACAACAACAACAATAAAAAGAAAAAATGCGACACGTTCAGCGTGATTATTGTCACTCTTGTTTATTCTCTTGCTTGTTTAGTTTAAGCGATGACGACACTGACAGTTAAAAACAAACATACGCCCCCTCGTAAAAGCAAGTACACAACAGCAATTTACTGTAATGCGATACAAATGTCAACGAAAAATAGTCAAATAAAAAATATACAATACTTCTGTCGCAAAAAAAAAAAAAAAAAAATGTTGATAAAGTTATACGCTACGCTTTGTTTTTTAATTTTAAAAAATTTAAAAAAAGTGTAAATTTAAAATTGCTCAAATAATCGAACCGATGAGAGTAATCGACTATAAACATTATGATGCTTATAATTTATATTTTCCAAGCATTTTTATTAACAAAACGTAAGTTTGCAATTAGACGTGAATATCGATAGTTCGATTTATTTTATCGGTTCGATTATTCAAGCAATCGGAATCGTAAATGTAAATTGAACCATAGTGCAAACATAAATATAAAAATATAATACTATTTACCCATTTTAGGGTGTAGAGTGCAAAAAGTAGATGGCTCTGACACATGAAATACAATTTTCAGTAGACGACAATGAACAGGCGACAAACAAACACAGCATTTGCATGTAATTTAATATTTAATCTAATAGAATTTCTGTGAGAAAAGGTGGAAACTCAAAATGTAAATTAAATCAAATAAAAAGTCAAATGCAACAGAAAGACCTCATCATGCGATGGCGCACAAAATTCATCTAAATAAAGTTCAATTGAAAGGTTAACGAATTCATCAGCTTCATGCATTAGGTTTTTGTCCAGAGCAGCTCTGACTATCGAAATTTCACAATAAAAATAAATATTTTAACTTACATCACATTCCGAACATCGGACAGATGCTACATGCTGTGGCTGTGTATCACATGAATGACTAACCACGAAAACGACAACAATTAAAATTCCAATGTACTGAATAGTTTTCACTTGAAAAGCAGCGTACAAAAAAAAAAAATCACTATGCCCTTTCAGCTGTGCAAGGTCATACAGAACAGTAAATACTTTAGTAATCGCGGGTGTTAAACAAAAAATAAACAAGTCGAACAATTAAAATATTTTTCGTTATAGCTGCAACTCAAAAAAAAAAAAAAATAAAAAAAACATAAATATGAAGCTTAATTTCAATTACATACATCAATTCTCACTTAAACACAAAGGAATATCGATGAACCTCCCGATTAATATTTTACGCCCCAAATAATTGCATTCATTCAGCCATATATTCTCACATGCCCACTTATGTATTCAATCATGCATTATTGATAAAACGTTACGGATATGCAATTTTCTTTGAGCTTTCAGAGAGTGCGGTTGAAATTTTCAATGGGGCCAAAATGCATTTAATTATTGTATTGATTTTTTTTTTTTTTAACACAAACATTAGCCTATAATTTTTATCTGGGTTTTCATTCATTTTAATGAAATATTAATAGAAAAAAAGGGTCGATATTAAAAATTTTAATTACATATACCATCTATACATAAATTACTCAGAGTCATATGAAACAATAAACAATTTATATTATATAAAAATTAAAAAAAAAAATCCTGATGCAATCAATTTAAATAAAGTCAGTGAAAATACAATAAAAGTAAATTGTTCAACGATTAACTTAATCTATTGTAAAGACAGTCAAGAGAAAACGCAGAACTTGATTGATTAAATACACACAAAATACATACAATATACATAAGATACGTTTCATTGCACAAAATAAAGTGAGTAAAAGATAAGATATATATAAGATATACTAGACAAAAGAGTGTGTGTATAAATGAGAATTAAGGCAAGCGTGTATATTACATTATAAATGACAATGAATATACAATATATGTATATTGTATATAACCAAAAAGACCAACTTAATTTTCACCAACTCTTAATTTAATGGCAAAAAGGAGCTGAAAACATTTCCGGCACATTTTCATTTCATTTTATTGTTAGATTCATTCAAAAAGGAAACACACAAATACATACAAAGAAGATGAAAATAATAACCAAATTGCCAACAGAAAACTGTCATTTGTATGTGGCGTGCGATAGGCAGACCTCAGCCACTACACACACCGTGAACACCCATGCAGCGAGCATAAACGACATAAAAATCGCATTAACCCATATTTGCATCATTTTCAAGAAGAGCTGAAAGTAAGTAAATATACACACACACACATCTACAAATATTGAAAAAAAAGCACCAAAAAAAGGGGCGCAGCTCAACCAAATTACACTTATTTTTTTTTTTTTTTTGGCAAGCGACAGGATATTTGGAAGCTGAAAGTCAATACTCTTGATTTTTTTGTATAAATTCTTATTAGGATTTTTTTTTTAAACAAAATCGATATTTTTGCATTTAAATTTGAATTTTTTTGTTAGATTTTGGTAATTGCCATCATAATGCTTCTATGCAGAGCAATGTTGCCTTTCATAAAATTCGTTTAAAATTCTTAAAATTGTACGTATTTTCCTTTTCGTTTGAAAATATCAAAAAGACTAAATTTTATTCTTGTAAAATCGTACGAAACCTTGTAATACGATGCTACTTAAAATACAACGTATCTATTTTTAGTTAAAATACATAGCAAACAAATTAAAGTTAAAAGCGTTTTTGTATGCACTGAAATATTTATGAAAATTATGTAAAAATGACGACAAACAAGCTGAAAAGGTGGCATCCTCCGCCATAAAGCAATCTGCGCACAAATGATGCTCTTCTCCGGTGCGGTGTGAAGTGCCTAATTTACAATGACAGGAGAATTTGTGAAAGAGCATAAAGGAAACAGCCAACAGCGGCGTATAGATAGCGTCGGATATATTAAATATCCTGACACATGTGTTGCTCATTTTCTTTGTATAAAAAGTGTCGTCGTCGTTCGCGCGCCTAAAATTGTGCACAGAAAATAACAGCAGCAGCGTCATGTGTTGTCAAAAAAAAAAATTATTCGTGAAATTAATGTGCTTATTTGCAATATTTAATGAATTTTAATCATTAATTTTCATACTTTGGTGACATTATTTAATGAAAATTCATTTATGTATTTATGGAAAATGTCAATACGCATTAAGTGCAGCAGCAGTAGAGCATATGCGTAATATATTTTAATACTTTAAGCCAACAATAATTATGCTCATTTTTTATCTTTAATAAAAAAAAGCAACTAAATAATGAAACACAATTAATAAGTTTTTTTTTAGTTTGTTGTTCGTCGTGTAGCAGCAGCAGCAGCGCACAAGAGACTCACTAATTAAGCCACTTGATTTAATATAGAAATAATAATTAAGCATAATACAACTAAGCTCAGCTATTTTCAACGCAAAATAAATGAAAAAACGAAAAGGAAACAAACTAAAGACGAGACTATAACAACAACATGAATGAACAGTAATAACGTTGACGGCCATGGCAGCTATGCGCTGTGAATAGCCACAGGACAATAGCACAGACCGACCGACCGACTGACCGACCGACATACAGAAACATAGACGTTCAGACCAACTGACAGACACGTGCGAATGACGACGTCTTTGCATGGTATACTCGTAGACTGCAGCGTAGCAGCTTTTTCTTTCGTTTTAGTTGCTCTTAGCTATTGCTTACTTGCAGGCAAAAAGTTTTATAACAATTGTCTGTGGCAGCGTTGATGTCTACGATAAAAAAAGACAGTAAAAGCAACAGCAACAGAAGAATGCAGAATGACGAAAATGCGGCGACAGGGTAAGCTATGAAAAATGCCAAGAGTCCTTTACATCGAGAAATTAAATGCAGTAACTACAAGAAAACGACGACGACGACAACGACGAAACAGCAAACTAAAAAACTAGCTCGTTAAAAGCTAAAAAAAAAAAACACCGAATGAATGTAAGTAAAAAATAAGGAAGATGCGATGACGACAACGAACATGGCTAACAGCGGAAATTTTGTGCAGCTTGTTGCATGGAGCAGGAGCAGCCAAAGGAACAGTAAACGGAAGTGCAGCAGTGCTTTCATGTTGAGGTAATGTTGCACAGAGCGTGCAAGCAAACAATACCACAAGGAATGCAATGCGCGCGAGTGTGCAATATGACAGCGAATTTTCGTAAACGTTAACAGCACAAGTAGCACAACGACAAGGCGAGGAGTTGTAGAATGTGCGGAATACGCTGTTGTAACATGTCGTTTTATTTTATTTTATTTATTTATTTTTTTTTTTTTGAGTTACTCTTGCAATGACTACAATTGGTACAAGTTAAAAAGAAAATGCGCAAAAGATTGCAATAGTTAATGTGGCAGATCAAAATAGTATAAAACACGTGAACCATACAACATGCGCATAGTGGTAGAAATGCATTAAACAAATTTAATAAATTCTTTGAACTTGAAGAGTTAAACAAAACGTTATTTAAAGAGGTTCAGAGTTAAAAAAAAACGATTAAGGTGTTTACAAGGTCTTGCAATAATGTAAGAATGCAAAATTGCACAAACGTTGCTTTCGATAATCCGACTATTCTTATCGGTTTAGATATTTGAGCGATCGTATATTGAACGATAAATGTGAACGTGAACGCAACCCTAGTGTAAACAGACTATTACATAATTATTTACAGTAGAAATTATTGTTTTGAACCGATCTAGATTATATTGTTGCATAATCTTAAGAATAAAGCTTTAGAAATAATAGTTTTCCGTATTCTCAATTCAAGTTATATTTGTGCGTTTTATACTACTGTTCATTAAAGAGAGAAAAAACAGATAATAGCGTGGGTTGCATGCTTGCTGCTATTTCCGCAACGTCAGGCAGCAAATGTACAAACACAGAGCAGAGCAGTAGCTTGCATGCTTGCAACAAAAGTGCAAAGTTATTGCCAACAAAAATTGTAACTATTGATTTTATAGCTCAAGGATGCCTTCGACACACAAACACATACACAACGCCGGAAGTGAACAAGTGGGTGGCTTTTGGTTGTGACAATCCACCAAGTTCTAAGAAAGGCGTATAAATTTAATAAGCGCGCATTACATTTTGGCAACGTGCAGAAGCGAGCACGCGAAACTAAACTTATGATAGTATATATTAGAAGAAAAGAAATAATAAAATAAACAAACTCAGCATTATTGCAATGGACTACGTGACGTATACGTAATGTAATAAGTTAATAAATTTGTAATAGCAAAAATAACTATTTGATTCTATCAAAAAAAAAACTTAATATATTTGGCAACATGTCAATTCATTTTTCTTTTTGTGTTTCCTCAAAACGAAAGAAAAATATAAACCCAGTTTATGAAATTTTTATGACAAGCGCTTATAACGCCTTTGCCTTTGGTTGTAAAAACGAAAATGATTTAAAATCTCTAGAGGAAACGGATGTCACATGTTGCATGCACCAAAGTACATATTATTAATTGATTTAGCGCTGCCAACCAACCAAAGCAGATGATGAAGTAGTCAAGAATGTTGAGCGTTCGCGTACGTCGTCTGTCTCGTAGGAAGCATAAAATTAATGAGACCAAGCGACAATAAACTTAGTGAAGCATCAAGGCTTCAGACAGCAAGCAGCCTTTGGATGCCTGGCCTGACTGGTTGGCTGGCTGTTAAAAATGTCGTCGAGTAATTTGCAGCTGTCAAAGTTGCCATACCGATACACACACACACACACACATACATACAGGCACATATACACACGAGCGCACAAATACAAAAACAAGCAAGTTTATAAATTTAATTCAAAAGAATTTTATAAACTCAAAACTACAACTCTGAACTGTTGCTATAGTCTGTTGGATTATATTCTATGCGACGGATATGCACTTTCCGACATGATTCAAAAGTTTATACAACTCTCGGGCACAACAACAACAACAAAACTTTCAATTTGTGACTATGAACATTTGAGTTTGTCGTAAATAATGCAACTTTCACTTAAACTGCGGCACAACATATTTGGCTTTTGCTTAGAATTTATTGAAATGTATACTCTCGCTCGAGTTGGTGGTTTTGAATTTCATATTTTATTTGGTCTAACTTTTTACACATAAAAATTGTTTCCATACACTGAAAAAAAAAGATTTATATTTTTATTTAATAGTTACTAAATTTGATTAAAATTAGCGCACTTAAAACTTATCAAAAGCAAAGAGCGAGTCACTAAGATAAGTTGAAAAAAAAAAAAATTTAAATGCTGATAAATAGCGAAAAAAAAACCAAAGCTAATCTAACTTTTATCGCGCTGGCATGACACACTCATAAAAATTGTTAAATAAAAAAAGTCCAAACAAAATCTTTGCAATAAATTGTCGTACTTAAGGCGCTGAGTTTTTCTGCAAAATAAAAAATGTCTAAGAATACATTTCGCATTATATTAACTTTAAAACAAAACCTCAAACCGTTAATGATGACGACAGCGATTTTTTAAGATACATTTCAGGTAGATACATACAAGACAAAGTTTTATGTATTAAATTGCCAATAAATTGAGTAACCATTATAGCACACGCACACAAAATGTAACATAGACGATCGATGTGTTATATTTTAGCTGTGAAACATAATTTTACATTATAGAGAAACATGACAGATTTATGAGTATTCATTAAGTGTGCGAGTAAGTTATCGACAAGCAATTTGTTTAAACGTAATTTTTCAAACATTTATTTCTGCAACGGCAATAAATTTCAAAACAGCACACTTTACATTTATATAGTAGCTTTTCCATAAGATTTATTTATATACCTTGTCTCATTAACAGTATATCAAAGTGAGTAAATAAATATTTGGGAATAAATAAAAGCTTCCAATTCGTCAGAATTTAGTTTACTCAATATTAGACTGACCTTTTGAATTACCCTCGTAGTTTGAAACATTCTAGAAGCTGAAAAATATCACACATCGTAATTTCCTCTTAAAAGCCAAATAGCTAAAGGTCATAGGATATCATCATCGTGTCAAGAATGTTTACTAAAAATAAAATACGACCGAACCAAGATTACATTACAAAACGACTACGAAAAAGATATGCAACACATAAAATACAAAGCAAAAACATAAAAAACAAATCAGTTCAAACTCTCTCTGACAGCAGTCAAAGTAACTAAAACTACCCCCAAATATTTCCTAAATTTGTACCATATATTTTGATTGTATACAGCTAAGCTTTTATTTTCATTAGTTCAAAACAAATCGTACAGCAAAAACCAAACCATTTTCATTTCGCAATACTTTTTTTAATATAAAAAATAGCAAATCTAACCACAAAATAAAACTCATCAAACAAATCTACTTCAAAACATACAGATGCGTTGCATTATATTTGACTAAGCTTAAAATCCGCTAATGGTCAGTTTAAGCCAAAACAGAAGAGTGAGTGAGATGCTGTCTGTCTGTTTGTACAACGTCAAACAAAATGCTATATGATATCTACAAAAATAAACTTATAAAATGTTAGCGAAACACAGGAACGAAATTATATAATTTCAGCCGACAATAAGTGTGTAGCAGTCGTCGGTTTGCTTGTTGTTTGTTTTGCTATCATATGCTAATGCGATCCGGTACGTAATTGTGTAATCAGAAATAACCTCAGGCACAGGCGGTGGCATACTTGGGCTGTTCTCTTAGGATTATATACCACAGAATACACAAATACGCAGAATAGCATTGAAAGGCATATTAAAATGTTGTGAGCCATAACGGCAGACAAAGGCAGACACACAAACACATTTACATATATTCATAAAAATGTGCAGTGTTTAATTTGCAATGGATACCGCTCGGTCGTTCGGTCAGTCAGACAGACAGACAGACAGATAGACATATACACATGATGGGCAAGGATATGCTATACGATTTATATACATATAATATCTCTCTTGAAATTCCAACGGTTGCTGTTGCTGTTGTTGTTGTTTTGTTCAGCGTCATTTACAGAATTTCAAAATAAATCAAAATGTTGTCGAAGTACTCCTAAAGAGCGAACGAACGAGCGAACGAACTGAAACAAAAAGCTGAAAATGTTATCCTCTTTTATTTTATGTCATCCTTCCGACACGCTCGCTCTCTGCTCTTCTTGACAAATTTGCACAAATTTTTCGCATGTGTATCAGTTGGCTTCGATAGCCACAAAGACTGCCGGCCAAACCATCAACTAAAGCTTTTCTTGTTATTGTAATTTTTAGCTGTTATCCTTAAACTTGCTTGTCCTGTCGCTGCTGTGTATGAGTATATTTTCTGGCATTTTATACATTTATGCATAACAATTGTAATTATTTTTGGTGTGAGCTATTTCCGCTCACTGCTAACGATTTATTCGTTGTTCGTGTGTGTGTGTGGTTGTGGGTTTGTGTGCGTGTGTTTACTCGTTTCCGCTTTGCCCAAAAGGTTAACAAAATATTTTGCCAACATTTTTATTCGTTCATCTTGAATAATACTCTGCGCGCTTTCGCTCGTTCGTATTCGTTCTATTTGCATTTATTTGGATTTGGATTTTATTTTCGGCCGATTTTTATCCTCTTTTCTCCTTTAACTATATTATACGAGTATACGTACTTCACGAATGTGTGTGAAAGGAAGTATTCTTTTTTTCGGATAGTTTGTAACGCACTTAAGTAAAAATTTTTTCAAATATAATTAAAAGTATTTGACCGCTTTTTCGAGTAACTAATTAGAATGTGTGATATGAATGTTGCGTTGAGCCAAAAGAGAGCATGACTTTGTATATGAGAGATTTGCAGTTAAATTCAAAAGTACTCTAATACAATCAACTACATCAGCACAAACAGTTCACAGTAAATACAATAGAATGATTGCTGTGCACTATACTCACTCATTTCGCAGTACACCTAACTCACATACTGAATGTTTTTGATTTTTGACTCTTGTAGACAAAAACAAATAAAATCTAATAACAGCGTTTTCATAATATTCATGAAGCGTACAAATAATATGATTAGACCGAAGTGCTTACATACTTTATTTTATTTTCTTATTTTATTTGTTTACCAACAAATTCATTTACATTTGTGGTAATTTTCAAATATTATGCTTATGTCTGCGAAATTTTCTTTATTTCTTTTCTTTTTTTTGTGGTTTCGTTTGCAACAACCTTAATTTCTCTTATCTCTGATTTCCTGGGGAGTCTTCAGTTAGCGTTTATCTTACACAACAAAGTCGTAAATAATTTTTTTTTTTCGTTATTTTCCTTTTTTTTCTTCTTGAAACAATCGTTTGTGCCACTGCTACATATTTGAAATTGTGTTTATGATTTTACTTAAGTTATATTCAATGTGTGCCTTGGGAATTTATATTTATTTTTTTGCTCTAGAAACGATTTTTATAACGCATACTTGTGTATAGTTAATAGGCTTAACTACAGGCGCCGCAGCAATATAACAAAAAAAAATAATAAAAGAAACACAAGCAACACAAGCAAATCAATATGATTTATAAGTGTACATTTATTATTGTACATTTGATTTACTGATTTCAAGGACGATAGAGCAAAAAAGCAATAGCTGTACTACAACCAACCAAACAGACGACCTACCGACCGACCAACCAACCATCCAACCGATCGATCGAACAAACGTACAACGAAAGGACGGACATTGGAAAATTATTTCTGCAAAATGGCTGCCGAAAGCAATTTTTGTTACGCAAATTGCGTTGCAAACTAACTCAATTAAATTATGCTTTTGCGCATATTTGTTGTACATACGAATTGTAATCGAATTTAAAATCATAAAAATAAATTTGATTTGAATTGAATTTACATTCAGAGTTCGTTGTGATATTATTTAAAGTAATTTGTATAGCAACAAAACAGAGCGTTATAAATGCGCGCAGCTTGTTAAAAAAGTTATTCAACAAACGAAATTAAGTTACCTGCTGCTGGCTGGGTGTCTTGGGTGCCGTGGTACCAGTATGTATGTCTGAAAGGTTAACAAACACCTTCAGTAAAGTTTACAACTTTTTCGCGTGTAATTTTTGTCGGAATTTTGAAATTCACACAGTACAACTCTTCCTTCCTCTTCATACACATCTGCTCTTTTACTTTTACATGTACTTCGAAAAAGTTTTGAATTTTTGATTAATTGTTGTTTTAATTACAACATGAATAAAAGTAGAAAAAAAAATGTAATTACGTACAAGAAAAAGTTACTAAAAACGTAGAAAAAAAAATTCTTAACATTTTCGACTTATTTCCAAAAGATAATTTATAAGGAAACATCAGTTTATTTTTATTTTTTTGCTTATTCAAAGTTTTTGTGCTTAAGGCTGTAGTAGGCAGAAAGCAGATTGACATAGGCCCACGCCCAGAAAAAAACAAAAGTCATAGGTCGGTCAATTGAAAGTGAAAAAAAAAAAAAGCAAAATGCTCAACAACTTTATATATATAGGAAGCAATATATAGCTCGTGGCTATTAAAAAAAATGTTTATAGGGAAAATGTAGAAATGTATACACGTCCGCCTAAAAAGTATGCTATTGCTTCAAGTCAATGACGGCGCCAACGAAGCATTAAACGGAAACGGATATGTATGTGACTCATTTTGCTGATTTACGATGTCGACGAGCTGTGCTGTAGGATCACCAGCCGCTCTAGTCTATCGTTAGTGAATTTAACAAAAAATCGAAGTATAAAAATCAACATATAAAATATAACAAATCGAAATGTTATTGGAAAAACTTATTCCTTTATTTCTTTCTTTCATTTTTTTCCCCTTTTCTTTGTATTTGATGAGCTAATAAAAAAAAACAACAAAAGTAAAGAAATTTTCTTATGGTCGTCTTCACTTTCCTTACGTTTTGTTTTATACGCGTTGCGTGCGTATTAAGTTATGTGAGCGAAAAAAAATAAACGTTGCTGACTAATGGCCTGGCGTCGTCTGCTAGTAGAATGACTAAGCCGTTTTGAGCGTTCTAAATACTTTTGCGTTTATAAATTGAATATTTCTGAATGTATACGAGCGCATATCAAGATATAAAAATGTTTTTCGAAGAAAACGTGCACATATGCAATACAACTGTGGCTGCTGCGGTTGCTAAAGAACGTTGACATGCATGCAAATCAATTGAGAAATATTGCTAAAGTCAGCCACACAGATAAACGTCATGTCTCGGTTGTTACTTGCCAACATCATAATTGTCAAATAAAGCTAAGAAAAATAAAATGTAGCGCTATAAACTGAAGTTTCGTTAAGCCATATTTGCGATTAAGCACATAAAAACCGAAAAAGTCTTTTACGGACAACAAGCTTTTATTACCTTATTACCGAAAGTGCTGCTGTCAGCAGCAAAAGCAACCAAGCAAAGAAAATTGCCAAGACATAATAAGCAGGAAGGATACATTTTACGTAGAAATCATAACAAGAAGCGTACAGGACAAAAACAAAGAGATAAAGCGGGTCAAAAAGTTGCTTAAACTTTAATTTTAACTTTTATATAGAAAATATGTTTCAATCCAAGGCTACTCTTGACTTTGTAGCTATTTTTTTTTGGAACTGCTATGCAAGATTAGTAAAATATAAGAGAAATCACATTCAAGAATCGTTTCATTTCACAAAATTTTTATGTTAAATTAGTATAAATTCGCTGAAATAAATTGTCTTGAAGTAAAGCGCCATAACGAGCTATGCGAGGCAATATTGCCAGAACAGCTTCCATTTGATGGCAGCATTAGCTTTATTTGTTTGTTCTTAAACAATGATGATTGACGTCAGACTAATGTTGTCTAAGCCGCTCATCAGATTAGAGATAAGACATGAAAAACCGCATAAAATATATAATTAAATAAAGAAAATATAATTCTTAGATGATGCCGCCCGACACAATTTAATATAATAAAAGCAATTTGTAGTTACTTAAAATGATTTGATTTATTAATTTTAAAGCGCATATTAAAACAAATAAACGCTTTCAGAAATAAATTTTTATTACGCTTTTAGATCGAAAATTAAATACATAATATCAATTGCAATTTTTGCGATTAGAGCAGCTCATACTCGTAAAAGATTTATATTTCAAGCATGCACAAATCAAATATAACGACGACATATGTACATATGTGAATAAAAAATAAATGTATTCAATGATGATGATGCCTCCTAATCATCATCGTGAAAACACATAAAAGAAGCACGCCCGCAGCTGGCGCAGCATTTCGCCTTCGTTTAAGTACTTCCAGCTGCCCGCATTACTTCCTATTAGACGTCTATAACTTATTATAATGATGACGATGGCGATTATTGTAAATGAGAGGCAAACAACGCTAGACTTAAGCAGCACTCTGTATTGTGGGGGAAAAAAAAAACTATTACAAAGTGAAACGAATGCGCGCGACATTGATTAAGTGCGACATGAATGAAGCAAAGAAAGGAACGAATCAGAAGATAGTGGGGCGGACATGCAGGCAGTCAATTAGGTGAGGAGCATGTTGAACTTGACTTTGCAAATTTTGAGCATGAGAAATATGCAATTTACAAGTTGACAAGCAATTTAAAGCACAAAAAAAATGCAATAAAAAAAACGTTTAGAAACACTTTGTACTAAGTTAAACATATAAAAAAAAAAAAAAAAAAAAATTCAACGAGTCAAAGCTTAACATTAACAATTCCATTAAAATAATGATAAAAAAAAAAAACTAAAAATAGTGACAAACCCTCAAAAAAGAAAGTTAAATTGCAGCAGCAACGAATTGAAAATCTACGCTGACAGACAGCCAAAGGCTAAAAGAAAGAAAAAATGAACGAACGAAAAATATTTTGTCCTTGTAGCCAACGTCTTAAAAACGAAAAAAAAAAAAAAAAAAGGAACAGCTTGAAGAGAATTCATTATCTTAGTGCGGCATGTAGATAACTACGTCTGTACTTGAGTTCATGTAAATGTTTGGCTTAGCTGCTGCTTTTAGATTTCAAACTGAAAAATTTTACTGATTTCGTATGCAAAAGCAAATACTGAATAATGCACGCCTGAGGGACATTTGCAAAAACAGAACAGAACCGAGCAGAACAATAGCAGCTGGTTAACATTAACGAAAAATACGCAAGTAAACTTAAATTTCTTATAATTTCTTATAATTTTATTATAATACTTTTTTATTTATTTATTTAATTTAACTTTGTTTGTATTAGCATTAACACAAGTTCATGGTTATGAATTTAACCGGCAAATGTAGTTTTCTGATTTTGTCAATGTCACAAATTATCAACAAACAAAATACAATAAAAATAACAACAAAAAAAAAAAATAAGAATAAAAGGTTAATAGCAACTGACGACGAAGGCGACGACGCTAAACAACGCCCTTGAAACGATATATATAAAATATGCTGATAAAAAGCAATTTAAATTTTGTATAGAAATAAAAAATACAAAAAAAAAGTTGATAGTTAAAAAAAAAAAACCAGACTGAAGTCGAGATTGCTTCAATAAAAATACGCTACATATATACAACATTAGAAGTCATATGAACAACGAAGATTACATCAACTTTTCAGAATTATTAAAAATATATTTAAATATTATATACAAAACGTGCATTGACCACTTGCTTACTAGAGACATCTCCCTTTGCTTCTTAAGAAATACAAAACCACAAATAAAAATGAATAATAAGAAAAAAAAAAAAAACTGTGATATGAAGCGAGTAACAAAAGCACCGAAAAGAAGAATAAACTGGTTTTATATATTATAAGTATGACGTGAGTTTTATATTTAAATAAATATTGAAAATAAAAGCTTGCGCCACGCTATAATAAAAAACCCAACTCACAGCTGTTTTTAGATAAAAACAGAAATTCTAGCCAAATAAATTGCAACCATTTAGAAATAGCTCAAAGCCAAATAAACGAAAAAAAAAAAAAAGTAATTTTCACTTGAAAAGAAAAAAACAAATAATGAATAGGAAATAAGAGCCTAAGAATGAGAAAGAGAATGGTAATGAAAAGAAAAGAAGGACACTCAAAAATGTCATTTATGAAATGGAGCTGTCTAAATGCGCACCACACCTTGCGCTACAGTTTATGTTGAATGAAAAAAAAAAAAAAAAAAAACTAATAGGCAGGTAGGTATCATTAAAAAACAAACAAATCGCCATACTTGACGTGAACAAAAGAGTTCAACAAACTGGCAAAGTAAAAAAGGACAACTAAACGATCACGACATGACTTGCAGAAATGAACAACAACAATGAGTATTTTGTTCACATTGAACGTCCTTTACTGACAACAATCTCGTCTCGTCGTCCTGCGCGTAATAGTAGCCTTTGTTGCCTGTCACATGCAACTCTTTTATTGCAGCAATCTATCAATCATAATTCTGACATTGTAGTCGTCGTCGTCGTCGCCGTTGATTTCATGACGAACCATGAGCGTAGGGCGGAAAACCACCTATAAACGTGGCGCATTTAAATTACAATTTATATGAAAATTGTATATATTTTTATGAGTTATTATATAAAATTTTTAATGGAGTTTTAAGTACTTAAAAAATTAAATCAAATTCCCGGGAAAATGTAACTCAATTCACATGAAATGCAATTACACGCACCGCTGTATACTTATTTTTGCCCCATTATGAACTTTGAAAAAGCATATAAAGGGACAGTAATAATTTACTAATCAAGAGAAGAAGAAGCAGAAAAAAACAACAAGTTAGGCACAAATTGCGCCCACAGGACATGCGTAAAGGACAACAATGTAATTACATGTCGCTACTTTATCTCTCGACAAGCTACAAGAAATACGAATGCTGTTAATGATGTTGCTCAACTTGTGTGGTGTGCAGCAGTTTGGAAAAGTTTTTCGCTTTTTATCTTAGTAAAAATAAAATAAAAATATGACAAAAAAAAAAAATAGCTACAGCAACAGCAACACTAATTAATAGCAAATTTTATTTTCCTTGTCGTGTGGGCGAGAAATATTGAAACTTTAGGTATGACAAATAATGTTCAAATTAAATGATACGCTGCCAACCATTAATGTATTACAACGAAAATAACTCTGCTGATAAGCAACTCGAGCAGCAGCGAGTGCTAATAGATGAAAACAAAACCCACGCACACAGCAATTGCCAACAGTCAGTGACATAAAATGCGCGTCAGCAAGGATAATAATAGTAAAGCCGTACGTTCGCCCACATACATTGGGTACTGTGCTTTTGTTTGTTGCGAGTGTAAACATAAAATAAATTGCAAATAGAACAACACAAGCAAACTGATGTGCTATGATCAAAACGTCGTACACCTACTATCTGTCGTCTGAGCGTAGATGCACATAAGCAATACAAAAAGCAACAACTCGACTAGACTAGTCAGGTGCAATGCCAGCAAGAAGAGCTTTACACTCTTATTGAATCAATTTTGAAATAAATAGTTTATTTACCTGTAACACAACACCTACTACATGTAGCTATAAATAGATGTGCACAGTTGTAGGATAAAGTAGGCAGTGTGGGTTAAAATTATAAAATGAAGTTGTCTCAAACGTCAAGATAAAAAGTCTCATATGTAAAAATAAATAAAATATGTACTATAGTTGTCTCCAATCCCTGTTCTCGCTGTTTTAAGCACTTTAACACCATTTTATTCCATAAACAAACGTAGCAGCATGTGCACGCGATTCTATTAATTCGATTGTTTGCTATTATCTGCAATGTTTTGGCGAAATCAGAAATATAATCGTCGTGCGGGGATTGAGTATAAAGCAGCTTAAAGCAAAATAGCGAAGACGTCAGCAAATTGTATGCTACGACACAACTGTATGTTTTTTTTCTAGAAAACTTAATAGAACAAGCTAATAACACTTGGCACAAACAACAACACAACTAAGCAACAAAAACCAAGCACAAGCATAAAAAAACAAAAAAAACGATGAAACGATATAGGGCAGGCAGCCAGCTATAAAGCTGAAACCCTCTCTTTGGCATTATAACAGCATAAACATGTTACCAACAGCCAACGCCATACCAAAACCATTTTAGAAATTGTACTTTATAAAAGGGGACCAACCACTACTAGAATAATGTATTGTACAATAGTATACATACTTAATAGCAGTAGTCTGGTATATTCATAGCAAAAAGGTTTCTACAGAAGGCGCACGGTTGCAAAGCAAAAAAAAATATATACTATATAAATAGATTTGTAACGCAAGATTTGCTATTGTTTATTTCAAATATTGTAAAACAAAAGAGAAAAAATATAATAAAAGGGCAAAAGGGAAAATCCAACACGCGCGTGCACGTTTTTAAAGCATATTTTACAGTTCTGCGAACATACAATTCTGCTTTGAAGATAATTAAAGCGACAATAAAAATAAATTTCACACACAATTAAAATGCCAAAAATTAACAAATAAATTGCTAAACTAAGCCGCCACAATAAGAATGAAAAACAAAATATTAGCAGAAGGCAAAATAAATATAGAAAGACAAAAAAATTTTCCACAAAATAAATGTCCCAAAAAAAAGTACAGCCAAAAAATATAACGCTAAATTGAGCACAATTTAATATGCATAATGCCAGGACAACATGTAGAAGAAAAGGATACTAGTAGGAGTACAATAGAGGCAAAGGATATTATTTGGCAAAAAAAAAAAACAAAAAAAAAGAAATGCGGCTGGAAGCGCTAATATTATTTGTTTGTCTATTGGTCTGTTTTATTTGTTTATTTATTCATTTTGTGGGCTTTTAATAATCAACAAAAATTTTCCATGCTATATTTTTACTCCTTGAAGCTATCCGGTATATCTGTGTATACATTTACTGGTGTTCAAAATTTAACAGTAACACACAAACGTATACATACACAAAAGAAGAGCTAAAAACGAATCAACGAAGAAGCATACAACACAGCGACTATAAGAATGTCGTTCAAAGGACGAAAATGGCAAAATGGCGCGCAGACAGGCACAATGATAATGACAATTCAACAAAATATACCAAAACAAACAACAATGCCTAAGAGAAACTGAGACAATGACGACGACAACGACAACGACGAGTGGAAGAGCAACACAAGTTCATGTGAGAGAGTTGCTGCGAGTGTGCGTACAATAGTAGCAAGAAAGCACACAAAATAAAAAAGGAAACGCACAAACTTTGTCTTTTGAGAATTCTCGCCTGGACGTCGCCATTGTTAAAAATAGCTGGCTTTCAAATGGATTAGTTACTTAGGCGCACGGGATTTATCAATGTAATGAAATGAAGTAGAGTGAGTGAGAGAGAATAGGCTCAAAATGGAAACAGCAGATTAAATGTATAAATATATATGAAAGAGATAGCGCAAGTAAGCGAGTTAATATTTGTATGGGTTGCTTAAAAATCTTCACGACTAAGTTAACCAAAAAATATATTTTTATAAACGTATCTAAGAATGTATACCTTTACTATATTTTATAAATAGTATTTATAAATAGTATACATTATTTTTTCTTCTGTTATAATCTTATTATCTTTAATATTTACCTTTGAAATCCTAAACATGAATATTTTCTTTAAGATTTGTCCGATTACCCTCAATTCCATTTGATTCTATATATAAAGCACACATATCCTACTTTGCAACTGTATACGTACTACTCAATTCGCAGTCATGTGAGACTAAAAAGCCGCTGAAAAGTCGCTTTTGTTTTGCCAATGCTTGTTACACGTTTTATTCCTTCCTTTTTGTCCTACTCTATAGACACACATACTCACTGCGCTGCGTTTCTGACTGCCTTCTGACTGTTACAGCCTTAACCCAGTAGTAGCTGCTCAAAGCCTTTTATGTACTATTTGCACATTTTATGAATCTCACTGCAGAGTATGCTTATGAATGAATGAATGAACGAACGAACGTACAAAAGTAGGCGAGCACGTATGAATACAACTCGAATACAAAGTTATGACAAGATGTATCCTGTTGTATAAATAATTGCATTTGTCGTTGCGCTTTAAATCTCTTAATGCAGATTATTGTGCTAAATGCGTAAAAAAAAATATTTTAATAAAATGTCCTTGGTTTAAAATATATTTAAAAAAAAAAAAAATACAACTAGATAAATGAAGTTCATGTCAGTTGGCCTCGCACAACAATGTTGAAGTGACGTAAAAACCAAAAGTTGACAAAGTTAAAGCGCAAAAAATCGTATGGCAATGGTTAGTTGATTTTATAGCTGGCTAGTTGGTCTTTTAGCTTGTGTTTTGTATTTGTTGTTTGTTTTGTACATCCTGCAGTTTATAGCTAAATCCCAAAAGAAACATAAGCACGGAAATATATATATATATATATATATATATATATATATATATATATTTTCGTATATATATGTATATACATGCATGTAGTTTTATTTGGCGCGTTCGCGTTGAAGTCAAAACGCGTGTAACAAAAAAAAAGTAAAAATAAAAATGAGGGAAAGAAAATATGTGAAACATGTCAAGTGTATACTTTCAGTGTGTATGTATGCTTGTGAGTATTTTGCAAATGTATGTGTCACATGTGCCATATTCGTTTATAACATAAACACACATACACATGACACATGCAGTAAACAGTTACAAAAACATGTCATGGCAGTAGTAGCAGCAGCACTACAACTTTGTACTATTTACCCACACTCATACTCATTTTGCTTATTGTTTGTCCATGTGACTTTTCGCTCATTGTCATGTTGTTTTTGTTGTTTATTTTTTTTCTCATTTTTTTTTTTTAGGAAAACACACTTTTTGTGCAGCACAACATATGAACGGAAGGAAGGAAGGACGAGCAGACAGTCATGCGAGCAACTCGCTGACATGCTGTCAATTTGACTGGACAAATTGCTAAAGAAAGGTTTTTGTTATGTATGCTCGCTCTCTTTTTCACTCTACTATTTTTGGTTTTATTTTAACAACGAACGAGAAAGAAAAATCTATGCTTAATGAATGAATTTTACAAAACAAAGTCAATGTTAGCTATGGTTTGATAATAAAAAAAAAAAATAATAAAAAAAATGTACTCTATACGCGCTAATTACTTGGAATACACACATGGCCACCTCTCTAGTAGCTATATATATGTATAAGCAAAACTTTTAACGCTAATTGAGCGTTTTGATGTATGAATAAAAGTTATTGCAAATATTACGTATACGTCGTCGTCGTTCAAATGACACACATGATTTCTTTCAATTTTTCCTTTTTTTAGTTTTTCATACTTTATTTTTTCTCTTTTTTATGTTTATTTGTGTTTCGTAAATCCTTTTTTATACATTTCTTATATCATTTGACAGCTTAAAAGCTTTAGCACACATCGCTATCAGCTATCAAAACGCGCAAAGCAAATGAGCAGCACTATATACGTCGTGTATAGTATATAATATAAACGATAATCCAGTCATTTGTAGCATTTTTATATGAACGAACGACAGTGCAAATAATGTGCGAAAGGCATTTACAGCAAGTTGAAACGGATATGCGTACAAGTATATAAACGTATAATGCAACTACCTACTAAAAGTACAACGTAAACGTAAAAGTATTAATGAAAGTTAAAACGGAAATACACTTAGCTTTAAGCCAAAACTGTTGTTGGTTCTCCTGTGTTTTGTGGTGTTGCCGCTACAGCATAAAATGCTTGCGGCAGACATCTTACAACAACAATTGCAGCAGTACAAAATGTTAATAAAAAGTAAATGAAGGACATTGTGGCAATTCCATTGCATTAAAGTGAAATGAAAACGTACAAAAAACGATACAAGGTGAATAAAACAAAAACATATTGTAAAAACTCTTGCTATTTCAGTTTTCATTACAAGCAACAATTAAACCGAAAAGTTTTCAGTTTTCCCTTAGTCAAGTGTAACAGTAGAAACGAAGCTTTTATACACTTAATAATAATTTGAAAAATGAACTGTTGAATTACGATTTAATTGAATTGAACAGTTTATATAAAAATAAACCAAAAGTTTTTTATTAATTATTTTTTTATTTATTTTAAACGGAAAATAATTGGATTTTTAAAGATATATTTTGATTAAAATTTTGATTCAAGCTACAGTCAATATTAAATTAAATTTTTGAAAAGATTTTGCAATAGTGCAAAATTGTAATATTGCACAAACAACATTGTGAACACCCTAGTGAATTTTGCACTATCTGCTGTTTCTTTTAAAGTCCAATTAAATGCTTTATAGGCAAATAAGTAAATGAAACTGTTGAAGAAATACAAATTAAATGTTGAAGAAATAGAAACTAAATGACTTTTTAAAAACAATATATGAAGCGTATTATGAAAGGTAGAAAAAATGCACAACAAAGGCAAATTTTTTCTTTAGTAAAGTGCATTGTCGACGAGAGAAACGAACAAACAAACAACATGCAAACAGAAAAAAATTTAATTGTAAAGCGCAAAACACAAAAACCGAAAAAAAACAACCCTCAAAGATGCTTTTTACAGCCAATTGCATGCAAATGCGACTGCATAGTGAATGCGAAATTGCCTTGAAGTGGTATGTCTGACTAACTAAATTGCATGCCACAATTTTGTAAAGGCACATATTGACAAAAAAAAAAAAAAAAACAAACAAAGCAAAAGTAAAAAAAAAAAAAAAAAAAAAAAAGACACACACCCAAGTTAACGCCCATACAAACACAGTACACGCCAATATCGGCGAAATGATAAACAAACAAAATTAGTAAGAAAAAACTGAAAACATGAAAATGATGTTGCGCATCATCAACGTACAAAAAAAAAAGATGAGTTAAGCTGTTTTTGTAGTTTGAATGCTGTCATTCTTATCGATTTATGCGTGTGTGTGTGTTGTATGTGTGTTGACAGTGACAATATAAATTCATTGACAAACACGCACACAAACGTACGCACATATCTGTGCATAGTAAAAAGATTGATGCATTTGCCGTTGCCTGAAAAGTATGCAACACTTTATTGCTATATACGCTGCTGCTGCACTGCTATGCGAAAAATCGTTCTTTCGCAAACATGCACATTGCAAACAATGGCGTCTCACGTCATGCATCCTTGCATGCATTCATGCTGTTGCCGCTGTTAACTTTGAATAGTAAGGATATTATTTTATGAGAGAATGACAATAAGATTACATACACACAGACACACACGCAAACACATACATACATGTACGTACATTCATTTATTTTAAAGTATTGCCCCTGTGCATATGCAACAGTTTCTTGTTAGGAAATTCCTTAGAAAATTACTTCTTGTATTTTTATGTGTGCGTTTTGCTGTTGCTTTTAGTTGTAGCTGTTATTTTGCAATTTATGTTTTCGACAATATTTCAAGCATTTCAATTTGTGCACTTAAACTTGCCATGTCACTATTTTGATTCTTTTGTATTCTCTTGTTAGTTTTTCATTAGCAAAATGATTTGCAACAAAAATATAAATTAATTTTTTGAAACTTAAAGAAAATATTTTTTTTATATATCGTATAGAGCTGACAACATAAACTCAAATGACAAATGCAGCTGACAAAAGTTTTATCACCCACAAGCAGCCACATTAAATAAAATACTGGATTTACTTTGTGGTTGTTACTGTCTGCACATGTCTCATGCAAAAGCGAAACTTATGTGCTCAACTTTTCATCACTTGGGCATTCTTTTTTTCATTTTTTTTTTTTTTTTTTTTGGCTTCACATTGAAGATTTGATTAAATTCGCATACAGAAGTAGCAGTCCAACCAAATAGTCAGTTGAAAGGCAAAATGGTTGCTATTTTGCACACAACACAGCTGCTGCTAACTAAGCGCAAAATGAAAAAAAAATCGTCGAAAACTTTTGCCACAATTGCTTGTAGCCAACAGCCGCCGCTTTGAAAGCGTTATAAAAAATGGTGTGCAAAAGATTAATGTGGTCTAGGCAGTCTAGAAAGCCTGTCGAACATTAATTAAAGTGCATTGCGTGCAAATTGTTATTTTAGAAGTTTAGCCAAAAAGTTTGTTAAAACAACGCGTAGATTCCGGTTCTAAAATTTTTAAATATAATAGAAAATGTAATATTCGAAATAAAGGGTATAAAAATATCGTATTAGCCAAACATATCAATATTTTTTTTGCACAACAATCACAGCAACGGCAACACAAAAAACTTACAAGTTGAGAAGAGTAATAAAAAAAAGGACAGACAGACAAGAGCTGCAATTATGCCGTTGCAATTTTTAAATTGATTTTTTTTTTTCCTTTTTTGCAACACGTTTAATTACAACGCAGCGATTTTCTGTTAGTTTGTTTGCTCGCTCGTTCGTTTATTCTTTCTTTCTTTCTTTTAGCAATTAGTTGACGACGTGGCAAAGTTTAATTTCTCTGACAAATAACACCATAAACTGAACGCATACTCAGTTAGTATGCAGCAGGGTAGCAGCATTGAAAGTCATTGAAGTTTTGTCTTGGCATCTTGTTGCTTAATGAAAGCATAGACAGACAATCAGACAGACGGACAAGCAATCCAACCTTCATTACACGTTTCTATCATCAAAAATAGCTACAAATAAAATTAACTAAATTTTATTTTAGTTACTAGCGACCTTTGCCAACAACAACAAAAACAACAACAGCTATATTCTACGCAGTTATTGCTTTCGTACATTCATTAAGTGAAAGTGTTGATGCTGCTCTTGTTAAAGTGAAGGGCATCTTAGAGTGTGTACTGTGCGCTATATTTTTAAAGCTTTTTTTTTTTTAATTTCATAGAAATTAAACTCTTACGAAATACATACATAAATGTCTATAGAAAACTATGAAAACTCGCATACATATTTATTTTATGCATACAATATACCATAAAATATACAGCATTCTCTTGGGTTCACCTATTTCGCTTGGTTGCTTTCATTTAAAACGTTACGAAATTTAAATGTTTAATTTTGTGTTTATACGCCTCAATGAAATGAGTTCATGCCATATCCATCCTTCCTGCGCGGCACTTAGCCAACAAATACTACCATAGCATTAGCAACAGCATTGGCAGCAGCAGCCGCAGCAGGATGTAACTTAGTACAACAAAGTGTCAGTGTGAAGAAGAAGACAAACTCAACATTTTAATTTATTTAGGCCGGAAGTTATAATGGACTACTGTGTTAACGAACAAGATGCCTGCTGCCTACTAAAGTAGCAACTTGTGCCCAACAAAAAAAATTATTTATGTACAATATATATGTGTATGTTATGTATATAAGCGCGCTGCTTGACTATAATTTTTAAACTATTTCTTTAGATTCTTAAATACAATACGAGTCCGAAAAAATATAACAGCAAACGACGACAGCTGTGTAAGTAGCTCAGTTGCGCATTGTTAGAGCTGTATATGTATATAAAAAGGCAGGCGAATGAACTTCAGTTGTACAGTTTTATACATACATATTTGTTTGTAAATATGTAGAAAAAGGGTCAAACATGTCGTCATGCAATGCCGACATTTTCTTCGTCCTTTTAACTACTATCTGCACATGTGTTGCCAAATAACAAAAAGCAAGCCTGCTCAAGCGTTGCTGTCTAGTTTTATTTCAATGCGGCTATAGGCTATACGCTATGCTTTTAATGTACTCTTTGTGTTTTCGATTTAAAACAACAAATTCGTAAAAATTTTTCAATTAATTTTGAACAGTCAAACCCAAATGTTAACTGCTTTTGACTACTTCTACATAATACATGGCGTATGCGTAACATGTATGTTGTGATATGTGACAGTATTCTAAAAAAATGTATCTAAAGCTCTTTGAAATCTGTTTTCAATTAACAAAATGTTAAGCTTTATATATAAAGTTACATATACATAGATTCACAATCTACTGCAGCTACAACTATAATAAAAAAAAACAATCTATTAGCAACACATTGTTAAACATTCCAAAAGTAAATCAATTCAAACAACACAACTAAACTTGTTTTTCTTCTTATTCAATGTACTCGTAATTTGCAACTTTTGCAATTTATTGCTAATTTTACAGTCTTTATTTTTAAATTTAAACGATTTTTACTGAGTAAAAATAATGTAAAAAAAATTTAAAACTTTTTCATGTAATCTATAAAGTAAATTAAAATAAAAAAAAATAGGAAAAATATATTCCAAAGAGCAAAAAGTTTTTGCAAAATTCAATTGTATAAATGGATAGATAAAATTTGAATTGCATGCAAAACTCGTTCAACATCATAGATAGAACGAACGTCAAAATTGAATTTTTGCAATTTTATCTGAAAATGTTTTATAAGCTGCCAAAAAAAAAAAAAAACGACAAAAAAAAAAAAACATCAAAGTCAGATACAGATAGTATCTATACATATTGAAGCAAATGTGTAGACGAAAGAAAAGAGAATAAGTTAAGTATTAAGCTTCAATGAGCTGTAGATGACTTCATTTGTTTGCAAAAAAATTTGTTTTTGTTTTTCAAAAAAGTCAATAAGAGAAAACAACAAAAAAGTAAACAAGTATCTATAAAACACTTAACACAAAATTTTAAGAAAAAAAAAACACCAAAAAAAAAAAAACAACAAAATTTCAGCAAATAAGTCTACTAACAACAGACAGCTTGTGCCAAACTAATAAATCAATTGTATATTCGTTTCGTTTGTATATTTCATAAAGTCATTCAATCAAGTTAAATCAAGAAAATCGAAACAAATAGATATGAAGTGTATTTGTCTATCTATATAAATGACTGCGCTCTAAAAAAAAGTATATGAGTATATAAAATGAAAAAAAAAAAAAAAAAAAGACAAGCTATGAATCATCGAGACACCGCATGACAATCAAACAAATAAAAATAACAAATTTTGGCAACACTAAAACCGAATAACCCCAAAAATGGCAAACAAAGAAAAGAAGAGTTAAATAAATGAATGAGATGGCAAGAAAAATGTAATCAAAAAACAAAAAAAATAAATAAATAAGAAACATATTGACTCTGTTGAAAGCCGAAGCTTGAATACCTGTTACATAAAATTTCAAATCATGAGGCGTACTAAAAACTAACGCACTTTAAAATGCTTCTAAAGAGTAAAAGTTTGGGAGATATTACTAAGTGTGATACATCTACTATAAGCTTATCATTTTGAAAGATATCAGAGCAAATTTGGTTAAAAAAAAAAACTGTTGCCCTAAAAAAAACCGGTCTAAAGTTCTACATAGGCCATTTTATTAAAAATAGTTTTATCCGATCGATTTCAACTAGGGTTATATCTATCTGATGCTAAAAAACAGATGCATATGTACACTTGTGCCAGCCTTAAAAGCTTTACATAATTTTAGTCAAAATAATAATACAACTTTAAATAAAGATATGCACGAAATAAAAGAAAGGATAACTCAATATACATATTGTATCAAGCAAGCAAATTTGCAATAAACATTTTGTTAAAACGCAGAAATAAACGAAATCTAAGTAAATAAATTGATTTTATGACTTGCTTTATTTGTTGGTCTTACTCTTGAGCTATTGACAAATAAGCAAAAGACAAGGAGTATAGCATGTAGTATACAAGTAGTATACAAGTAAAATTTAAAAAAAAAAAAAAAAAAAAAATTGCATTGCAATGTGTAATAAAATAATGGAAAACCCCAAAGACTTTGACTTTAAATGTATTCATGTCTATGATTTTATTTTTTCAGATTGCAACACAGAGCGTAAACCGCTTTTGTGTGGCTTAACCAAAGTGGGATTTTCGTTTTACAAATAGTAATTATTTAATGTTTTCTCGACTTGAACTTTTTTAAACAACAATAATAAAAAATTTGCAATAAAAACACACGCAACATAACGCAAATATATAACTTAAATGGAGAAGAAAAGAAATAGAGGGTGTTGCAACTGTAACAATTTTAAACCTAATAAATTTAAATATTCTTTTAAAACGAAACTAAAAGCAATTTTTTTAAAAGACCCCTTTTAAAAAAATTCACCAAAAGCAAAGAAAATACTTTTGCTAAAAATAGTTTCGCGTTCATCATTTGAGATAATAATTTCATTTTTTCCCCCAACATTTCTTTTTTTTTTGCTGTATATACGCGATACCGTGTAGGCGTTAGATAAGTGAAGGTGGTTGAGTTAGTCGGTTGGTTGGTTAGTTAGTTGAGTGCATGTTGTTGCTGCTTTTGATGTTGATGATGACTCGCCTTTGAAGAAAACAACAATGAGAAATCACGCAATAATTTCTATATTGTATAATAAAAGCTAAGAGAGATTAATGCTATAAACATGCAACTCTATAAAATATATAATAAACTTTTATTATTTTTCGTTTTATGTGTAATATTTTTACTTAAACAAGTATTAAAATGAAATTAAATAAAATGAATATATAATAATCAGCTGAGTGTTATCGGATTGTTTAGATTATTTATCGCACCACAATGATATGAATCATCAAAAAAATATGTATGTATATATATAAACGATTTTTGTGTACGTTAAATATATTGCAAATATAACAAATATATATGAAAATGTAAACACATCTAAACCGTATATAAATGACCAATTATAGACAAAGTAAATATTAGCTTATCTAACCGATACTATCGCCCCCATATCTGCAACTGTGTGTATGTACATTCCAATATATATGAGCGTATATGTAGCACTTGATTGGTATTTACCATTTTGATTGTTTCGAATATGAAATTATAAAGCGGAGATTGCTTAAATAATAATTGGCTTCACATATATATAGTATGCATGCAGTAAATATGTACATCGTACGTATATATACAATATATAGAAATGTTATCAAAATTATAACAAGAGTCGTAAGCACAATGGTTTCCGTTTGTGCTTTAAAATGCTGCTGTAGCAGTATCGTATCAGATACTTGTGGTTTCACAGCTCAAGTAAATTAGTCGGAAACAATGGAAAGTACACTCGATTTAACACAATTAGAAAATACATAGCTTGTAATTATTAAACATTGTAATGGCATGACGCTGATTGTCTGACTGTTTGACTGACTGACTCGATGTGCAAATGAGTAATAAATGTTGTTCGATTATTGTTAAATCGGTGTGCAAGTTTTAAACTTGTTTTTGAGAGAACAACATTAAAAGTAAATCGTAAATAAAACGCGGTTAATTATATAACTAATTACGAGAATAAGGGTAAATGTTTGGTTTGCACTTTTGCATTTCTAGAAAAAAAAAACCAAGCCATTATCTAAAATTAAAATTAGGTCTAGAGTATTCAACATTAATTAGTCATCTTTAAAAGAAAAGTTCGGAACAAGCGTCTAAATATAAAAAAAATGTTCTTATCGCCATATATACAATAGACCACAATGAATAGTTAGAATTAAGTAAATCCTAAATCTTATCTCTACTAAAACTCATTGAAATATTGAATGTAATTCACAATTAGTATTAGTAAAATGTATCTTTTATTATTTTTATAAATGTAGTTTAAACGAATTGTGAATTATATTCGTTGACTTTTAGAAGAGTTTTGAAACCAACTAAAAGAGATTTTGTGTGTCACCCCTATATATGATAGTTTATTGTTGTGATATTTTTTACAAAATAAAATAATTTTTATTGTTGCTTGCATCATGAATTATCTCATGCTTATTATTTAAAAGATCACATAAAATTCTAAGTATTTTTTATGACAAAATCAAACATTATATTGTATTTTTTTATACGGTTTGAAACTCAATAGAATTTTTTTAAATTAATTTAAATTACACGCGCGGTAATAGTTTGTTCAAAAGACTCAATTCCCATTATTAAAAAATATTCCAACAATTAATTGTATATATTTTTTAATATATTTATATATGTATAAATAATTAAATTATTGTAATTACTCACCTTTTTCGTTCATTTATTTATAACAGTAGCCGTAGCGCAGACGCAATTAAGAAAGCGCATTTTTAAGCTGCGCTAAATGCTTTCGAAGGATTATAGACGTAGGCGTTGCTGGCGTATAATGATGGGCGAAGTCGCGGCGTTTTTTTTTTTTATTGTTTTTTATATTTTATAACATTTCAATTATTAATTTTATAGATTTTTTTTTATTTATTTAACGCATTGATTCACGCATAAATCGCAGTTTGATTGATTGACATAATACGAAGAGTTACTCGATTTTAAGTTATTTTTATTGTTATTGTAAGGTGTTTACGTTGTACAAAACTCAGCGCACATTTTTATTACAAATAATTTCTTACAGTGTATTTATTTTAAACAAAACGTGCAGTGTAGAAGTATGCAGACAAGCATTAATTGATTTTTTTCTCTCTTGCAGTTGTTCTGGTTTTTATATGTTTTATTATTATTATATTTTTTTTTTTTTGCTGGGGTTTACTATTTTTTTTTTGTGACTTGGTGGTGGTAGTGTATATGGTATTTGGTTTTTTAGGTTCTATTGTTGTCATTGTGTTTGCAGTTAATAATATTAGAATTTAAATATTATTATCATACTACATATGCATGTTTGTTGCATGTGAGAGGTACATAAGCGTTTCATAAGTGATGCATTTTTGTTTTATATTAAAACCTGGAAAAAATATTTTTGGGCGCAAGTGATTTAAATTTAGTTGGTGGTTTTGTTGTTGTTGTCTGAATAATTTGACTTTTATTGTAAGCGAGCAGCGTAAACCAGCAGCAAAATAAAATTTTATCAATTTCTACAATTTTCCAAGCTAATTTTTGCTTTTTATACTTTAATTATTTTAAATAAAATTAATTTTTATATATAGCAGCGAGCAGCAAAATAATTAAATGTTTTTTGTGAGCATTTTTTCTCGTATGTAATGTATTGTTACCAAAAATAAATTTTGTTCGTTGAATTAAAATAAATTAATAAAAAAAAAAGAAATACAGCATGCAAAACGAGCGAGTACGTTTCCAAAATTGTGACAAAATTCCAAAATAATAAATGTTTTGGGATTAGTAGTTGACATTGTTGTTGAGTACGAGTATAATAAACGCAAAAGAGAAAAAAAAAAACAAGAGAAAATAAGAATAATTAATTTATAATTGTATGATTGTTAGTTAAGATATGTGCCAGTATTCTAAAATGATAGTGAAGTGTAGTATGCATGGGATGCCTTAGGTGCGAGTAGTGTATTTTTAATTATAACAGTTTTAAATTTATCTACAATAATACTTAAATAACACTGAAAGTTTATATGAATTTCTCGCGATATTTTAACAAACGGGCTCCATATCAGTGCTGAGCACAAACATACTATCACATATTGCGCTTATATATGAAACAGTAGAAAAAATTCAAAAGTACTACGACTTTTTAACAGAACAAAATTGAATGGCAATCAGATTATAAAAATTTATACTATAGACAACAGCTAAGCTAGCTTTACTAATTTTTAAGTACGCATAGAAGTTTGAGCCACTAAACTATTTAATCTGATTACCTAAAATATAAATTTCTAAAAAGAAAAAAATAACTTTGAAATTAACGCCACAAACTTTCTGTGTTATTTTCGTAGTAAAGAGATTCATTACAAAAAAAATATATAACTGAGTTATATATAAAAAACTATTTTAACTTTTATAAGCTGTCTTTAATATTTAATATATAAATTATTCAAGAACAATTTTTAATATAAAAGTTTGAAACATAAATGCGATCAAAGCGAAACGAACAACAAAAAAAAAAAAAAACGAAAAAACTTCTCAGATACTTTTTAACGAATGTTGTAGAGAGAACAACATCAAAAAGATTTATAAGAAAATAAAACTGAAACAAGTTTTAGTTGTTCGACAATTTTGTGTTGTTGTAACTTTATTTTTGTTGTGTTAAACTACAAATTCTCTACGCTCTGTCTTTATTGTTGTATATTTTGTATCTAAGTATCTGGGTGGTTTTTTGTTATTAATTATACTACAGTCGATCGTCATTATTTTTTCAAAATTGTTTTTATTTTTATTTTTTTTTTTTTTTTTTTGTATAAAAGTTTTTTTTTTTTATATTTTATATTTTTAAGATTTTTCCAAAGAAGTTTATATGCATTTTTTTTTATTTTGTTGAATAATAATTGTAATAAGTAAATAGTTTTTTATATATATGGTTTTTCTTTTTCGTTTTTTTTTTTTTAGTAAATAGTCAATATGTATATATATATATTATGTATAAATATTATTAAAAAGTTAACTAGAGTAAATACATAGCATATGTATGAGATTCATTGTGTATGATTTATGTAGCTTGTATCTATGTCTGTCTGTGTTTGTGTTTGTATTGAGTGATATATAACTACAATTGCGAAAATACGAGCATTCTACAAAACTTTATATAAAAAAAAAAAACTTTATAAATAACAAAAAACAAAAAGTAAATATATTAAGTTTGCAAACAATTCAAGTGTTTCTATTTTTTTATAACTTTTGTGTTGATCTTCTTCGTGTTTTTGCATACGTTTTACTAATTAATTAATTATTTATTTTTAATATTTAATAAATAAATAAAAAAAAAATACGCTCTTTCGTTTTTCTCAGCTAAGCGTTAAATAAAATGCGTCTTAAGAAAGTCGAAATTAAATGAAAACGGAAATAAAACGTCTCGGCTTTCTCTCGACTATCTTATAGATACGTATTTTGCTTAACGCTTTTCAATTTAGTTTTATTTTAATATAGTGTGTAGTGTTGTATTATCGTTATGTATGTTTATTTAATGTTTGTTTTGTTGCTTCGCATTATAACAATAATCAATAAAATTTCATGTTTTTTCTTATCAATTGATTTTAATTTTATATTCTCATTAAATATATTTTATATTCAACTTTAATAGCAAATACTTGAATTATTATTGTTGTTTGCTTTACTTTTTTCATTTTCTTTTTTTTTTTTAATTAGATTTAGCATCATTAAACATTAATCGTAATTAAGTAGTTAATTAATCAATCAATGCCCGAAAAAATGGTTTCAAATGGCATCAAACTAAATGTATCTATGATTATAATATATATGTGGTATGTGGGAGTGTGTGATGTATGTATGTATGTTATGTGTGAAAATCTATTGATGTCTTTTATTGCATTTTATAAGCATTTGCTTGCGATCTTTGTAAAATTGTTGCCCTTTGACTTGCACATTAACTTTTATAGCTCTCGCCAATATCTGCAGTTACAAAAATTCTACGAGAACTAATATATAGTATATGTATATAGCGCAAGTATAAAGCATATATAGTACAATACTAAAATGCTGATAATGATATTCTGTATATGGCAGCAATTGGGATTTTTAGATCATTTGTTTGTTGTATTTTAATGATACAAATTACTATGTTGTTGTACGCTTTATAATGAGTTAGTTTTAATGTTATAATGAGAATAATGATAATGATTGATAGTAAATAGTAAAACAAGGAATTGCCAATTACATGAAATAACTGCTTACATACGAAGCGGCTATGATACCCAACACAGTCAAACATATCAGAATCATAATCTTCTTTCGGCGCGCCTTGCTCTGATATTTAAGCGCTTTCTTCGTATCCTGAGTTGCTGTCTGCACGTAGTCCATAGCATGCTCCACATGATATTCAATGCGATCGATCATTTCGCCCTGCGACTCCACCAGCATAGCCATATCCATGAACATATCGTGCAGCTCCTTTATCGATGTCTCCAATTTCATGATGTCCGCATGTCGCGCTTCAATATCGGCCAACGTTTGCTTCGCCTGTTGTGTTTCCATAATGATGCCCTGCGTAAAGACAGCTGGATTACCTTGTTCCAACATATCTTCCAATTCTTCGCTGGTTGTTGCACGTCCAGTAATTTCTAGTTGACGCTGTATTCTTCCCTTGCAACGCTCTCGGTAGTCGGTTTGGGTACGATTATATTCGGTCATCACCTCAACGAATTTTCGCGATAGCGTCGAATGTTGCGTTTTACGTATACGCAAATCTGCAGAGGATTTATTCTGTTGTTCCTCTTGCTCGATGTTATGTTCGATGCCCTTAAGTTTACCACGTACACGATTTGCATTCTTCTTAATATCGGCCATTAAATCTTCCAGCTCCTGTTTAGTCTTCTCATCAGACTGTGGCGCTGAGAGTATGGCCGAATGTTTCTTTTTTACTTCTTCAACATTATCCTGCACTTTATCGATCATGGCACGTATCTCCTCGACTTGTGCAAAGAAATCATCCATATAGGAGTCATGACCATCAACATTGACGGCGACATCCTCGGATTCTTCATCGTCGGATTGGGCGGCGTGTAACGCGGCTAATCTGTCTTTCGTCATTTTGCTGTTGTTCTTTTGTTATTTTTGAGTGCGTTTTTAATTAATTTTTGTTTTATTTTAAGTAACAATATAAGCAGTGAAAAATTTGAGTTTTGAGTTTTTTTTTTGCTTTGGATGGAGGGACAATAGCACAGTTGTTAAAAACTAGATACTTTTTATTGTTTTAATATATATCTTAAATGCTTCTCATTTATTTAAATATATATATTATATATTCGTTGTTATTTGTACAATAATTGTTGCACTAAGCGCACGCTTTCTTATATGATCTTTTTTTTTTTGTTATTTGTATTCAAATTATTTTATCTAGTTATTAAATGGCAGCTATTATTTACGTAAATATTGCAATTCTTTATTATTTTATTTTTAACTATATTTAACGCTTACTATGATATTTATTTTGAATTTGCTTTTGTCACGATTTTTTATCAGTTAGCACGTTTTATGCACACACATTGCTTGGTTTCGTTTATTGATTTTCCATGAATTTTCGCGCACTTTATACGGCTTTTCTGCTATACTGCGTTAAAGTAACAATTGATTTTTGTATCTAAAACTATTTTTGTATTTGCTATTTATATATATATATATTTTATTTTAACAACTTTATTTTTATAATGTAGACGTTTTTTTTTTTTTTTTTTTTGTCTCTTTTAATTTTATTTGTGTTGTAGCGGCTGAGTATCTTGTATCTCAATGCCACAAAATGAATACAACAGAAAAATATTATCCAAATTGCTGTCGCTGCCGGAGTGAGTCACTCACTTTCAATTTAACAATGAGTAAGTTTTGTAAAAAAAAAAAAAAAATTCACACGTTTTTATTATCTTTGCTTTTAAATATTTATTTCTTTTGCTTGCTTTTTGTTTATTTGCTTTTTGTAGTTTTGCTATTTCTTTACTTATTTGATTCGAATTTTGTTTTTGCCGATAAAAAATTCCTGCAGCCAAGAATATTTTATTTTTTCACAATTTTGATACTCTGGTAGGGTAGCGGGCGTAGCAGCAATTTATTTTAGTATTTTGAGGTGGATTTTTTTTTTAAATTATTTTTTTTTCTTCTTTTGCACAATTCTTTTTATTTTATTTAATTTTTTTTGCCCGCTGCTTTTCATCCAGACATACACACACTCACATACTCACGCGCGCGGAGTAGTAGCAGTTTTCTCATTCACAGCAGGCACACAGTAATAACTTCGTTGCGAGGGACGCGTGCACACGTTGTTTAAGAAAGAAAAACTCAACTCGTGCGCTGCAGGAAAATCTAAAATGAAAAAATCGATTTTCCGCACAAGGCTCCAACACTTGTTCTGCTTTTCGCTTTTCTTTGCTCTGCTTATTGCTTCTTCTTTCTCTGCACTGCTCTGCCACTTTTTTGTGACGTTTATTATCGCTCGTGACGATTAAGAAGCGCGCGCGGAAGGGCAAACGGTGGGCGTAGGTTTTACTTTTTTTTTTTTTTTTGTTTTTACTATGTACTAAATTTATGTTTTGCTCAATCGGTTGTTTGGTAGCGCGCACGACGTATGCGACGATTCTTCGGTGGTAGCCAGCGTTTGTTAATAAAAAACGCGTAAGGGCGGTGTAGGGGCGACAAGTGCGATTACTGGCGCTCAAAAAACACTACACTGTTACAGAGAGAGGAGTATATTAGTTTATATTACGTTATTACGCGCACGGAATAACGCACTCGACCGCTGCTGTTGCTGGCTCTCGTAAATCTGAAACATGCGTTACGCTCGCTATCCGGCTGAAGCTCTATGACAAACATCAGTGTCGTCGTCTCGTCGTCGTCATACGTCGTCGGCGAGTTTTAAGTGCGGCTGCGTTGTATTTTTTTCGTACAGTTTTAATGCTCGCTCAATCGCGCTCTCAGCGTTTTCTCCGCTGCTAATAACTATTGCTTTAGCAATTTTTCTTTAGCGTTTTGCTGCACGCCGCCTTCTTCTCTTCTTTTTTTGTTTTTGCTTTGCTATTTTCCACTTTCGCACCAAAAGCACGCACGCTGCTTCTTCTTTTTTTTATCTTTCTTATTTTTTGCTGTTGCAGCCAGACAATTTTTGGTTACGGCGGCGGCATTAGTAGCGATATTCCTGCTTGGTATTGCATAAAACTCTCAAGTAAATGTAATTACTTTCGTCGTCACATTGATTGCACAATTAACCAACCGAAAAATGTTATTGTATTTCTGGTTTTCGCTTTTATTGCTGCTTATTGCTTCTTCTTTTCGCTTGTTTATGCACAGGTTGCACTCATTTGTGTGAAGAGCTCAACTATGGCAACTCAATTGATGCATATATGCAAAAAGAGACAGCTAGCCTACGGCATGGGCTCACCAGACCAATATACGTAAACTGCTTTATACCAATGAGCACCGATAAAGCAGTGCCCGTATAACGTTATTTTTGAATGCACTACTTTCTTTTCGAGTTGGATTTATATTTCACTTTTATGCTAATAACAAATTTCAAATTGGAAATATTTTCACTTTTTTCAACTTAAAATGTTGGAATTTTCAAAACACTTTTTTATAAAAACCGAAAACATAACGTTAACATTACGTTAAACTGCACATGGATTTTTTTGATTGGTTGCACACTTTTTGTTTGGATTCCAATATAGTAAGGTAAATAAAATTGTTCAAATCTACTTACCGGATATTTTGTCTGCAGCACTATGCCACAAATTTCGTCACCGACAAGAAACTGTTCACCCAGCATTGCCATACATACATTCTCCCACGCACGATCGATTTTATTCTTCCGTAAACGAATTACCCACTGACCACCTTTACTATTGGCTGGATCCTCCCACATCGGTTTAATGCCCTGTTTAAAGAGGCTCAGTTCCCGATAAGGTTTTAATGCCGTCGGTCGTATTAGATGCGAATACAGCGACCACCATTGTTGCACACTTGCGCAGCGTCCAACAACGTGCAGCGATTTGCTGTAATCACTGGCGCGTTGTGTACCCTTGCGCGAGAACCATAGGCAGTATGTGTGCTGCAAACGATTCTCAGTGGGCCCAACTTCCAGTGGTGGTAATTTATCCACGTCTATCTCATTTTCGACATCACTGTCGTCACTGTCTACAACTTCTGGCCAGGCTTTGCTGTAAATTGACAAACAAAAAGCAAGGGTTACTAAATTATTCAATAATACAACAAAAAAAAATGTATATATATTTTCGCACACTGGTCAGCATCCCGTTAACTGTTGTTTTTATGTTTATATGTCAACTTCATAGCGAAAAATGTCAAAACTTGTCAAATTGTTAAGTTCTGTGTTCACGAAAAATACAAAATAAAACGCCGCACTGTTAGAAAAAAAAAATATTATATTTTAAAATCGATTTTGATTGTTGAATAAAAAAATGAAGCTTCAGTTGAGAACATTAAATCAGACAACTATTATCATTGACTTCGACATAAGAAAAACGGTATACGAGCTTAAAGGAGAACTTGCGGCGCTACCAGAGGTTTCGATTGATGCAGATTATCTGCAATTGATCTATGCTGGACAGATAATGGAGGATGAGAAAGTGGTCAGTTCATATGAAGTCAATGAAAATCGTTTAATAGTTTTGATGAGTAAACCGAAGATTGCGCTGCCCAACGATAACGAAAGTGCAAACGAAGCACAAGATACAAAGCTTGACCGCGATAAAAATGAAATACCTTCAAATTCTTTTCGAGTTATCACGCCGTCGCCAGCAATTGTACTAGATGAGGATCGCGTGTCCGAACTAATGAGCATGGGCTACGAGGAGTACGAAGTACGTGCAGCGCTTCAAGCCAGCTACAATCACCCGGAACGTGCAATTGAATATTTGATTACGGGTATACCCTCGTATTTGAATAATACAGGAGAAACAGACACAGAAACCGTTGCTACGGATGCCGAAAATAATGAAGTTGTCGAAGTTTCAGGTGAAACTGCTGCCACGACGCGTACCGATTCTTTGGCATTTTTACACAACGATCCACATTTCGAAGGGATGCGATTATTAATACAACAAAATCCCGAACTATTGAACACGATACTCACGGGTATCAGTGAAACACAGCCCGAATTATTTGAGACAATACGCAATAATCAAGATGAATTTCTAAATATGCTTAATCAGGGCACGGAAGACGGTGTGCTGCAAGCGGACGAAATGTCCAGTCAAATGTCACTTATAGATCTAAATCATGAAGATGAAAACGCTGTTAACCGGTTAGCTGCACTAGGGATTTCAGCGAAATTTAGCGGCGCAGGTCTACATTGCATGCGATCGCAATGAAGTGTTGGCTGCAGATATACTTTTTCGCCAATTGGAGGAGGACGGTGATAATCAAGATGCCGATAATAATAATTAGTTAACAACGCACAGATGACTGACTATAAGCGGCTCATTTTCCAATTTTACGCGTTCATTCACTGTTGTTTAGTATATTGGAAGACAAAAAAAAAAATTTATAAATGTTCTCACAGATTTCTCGTTTCTGAAGCACACACACTAAATGCTGTTCTAACTGATAACAAATGCAGAGATGTAAGATATAAAAGCAGCATAGCAAGCCGACTGACTGATAAGAGTTATCAGCAGCATGCGTAGCAGCTGTTTCATAGCATAGCATTAATCATATCAGCCAAAACGAAGCGAAATAGCGTTGCACATGAACTGCTTTTGATATTGTTAAGAGACGTCGTGGCCTTAATATGCCAGCAAGTAATGTACCGAAAAAAACGAAAAGAAAAAAATAATTAAAATTGCAAAACATAACCTAACAAACCGCGGACAGCGGTGTCTAATTGTTGAATAGTTTTTGGGTGGTAGTGGTGAATGGACAGCGGATATGCGGTCTAGTTGCTCCACTTACGACTCATATTGTTGTTTAGCTGGTACTTTTTCCATTTCGTTGCTGTTGTTACTGTTGCTCTTGTCGATGACAATTTTAATTTTATTAATAATGATTATTATGCTGCGAATGCTGCTGTATTGTTTCTTTTTTCTGCTGCTGCTACTGTTGCTGCTGCCTCTGCTACTCTTGCTGCCTTTCAGAGCGCTTATTTTTAATATTGGCTAAGAACGACGACGTAGACGACGGCGATGAAGACGTTGCCGCTGTGTTGTTGCTTATTTAGCACTTGTTTTACTATTGCTTTTGTTGTTGTTGTTGTTTTTGTTGTAGTACTTTTAGTTTTATCGTTGTAGTAATTTCTATTGTTGTGTTGTTGTAGTGGCTGCTCTGCCTCTTTTAAATTCTTGGATTTTGCTATGCAGTGTGCCGAAATTTGCAACTGGCTCCTCCTGCTCGCGCTGCTACTGCTGCTGCTTCTTTAGTTTAGCTGCTGTGCTGCTGCTACTGCCACTGCTGTTGTTACTCGTGTTCGGTGAGTGTGGTTTCGAGTGCGGCGTGTTTTTATATCGACTTCACTTGTCGCTTGTGACTGCACTGTTGTACTTTTTGATTACCGGTCTCTTCACCTGTTCTAAACGTGCTTTATTTTTGTCTCGTGGTCTCTTTTAAATATCAACAATAAAAAATATCGCGTTTAAACCTTACGAATTGAAGTTCTTGCGTGTTTTACCAGCCTGTTTACTGTTCATATATTACAACAACTACAACAACAGTACGTCAATCGAAAAACGATAACCAGCATCGGTCCTCAATCGGCGTTGTCGGTCTTCAATCGATGCAGTCGGTCCGCGTAATCGGCCTGTTTTTGCCGGTGAGGGCACTTCTGGTATTTTGAGGATACTTTTGGTATTTTTAGGATACCTCTGGTATTTTTGAGAATACTCTGGATTTTTGGTGTAGTCGGCCACATTTTCAAGTAGAAACTGTCGATTTTTTTAAAAATGATGTTGCCTAAATCCAAACTGATTGCCAGGAATTACACACTGAATAGCCGAAACAGACAGCATTCGAGTCAAAAATATCTGCTGAAATTTTTTTTAAAATGTTGGAAGTACACTAATTGGTCTATAAGATTCAACCAAATTGTAAGGCTTTTCACGTTTTGAAACTATTATAATTGCAGCATTATAATTATAAATGAAGAGCATAACTAAGTACATTACACCGATTTCAGGAAGAGCTTTAGCTACACTTCCATCATCAAAATCGAACTCAACAGTTGGGTGAGTTCAACAACTTAAAATCGTAAAAATCATTGACCTAATGTGTAAAGTAATTTAAAATATTTTATAGCTATGGCAGACGGAATAGAATAACTCACGAAGATTTTGGTAAGATTGTCGACGTCGACATCGAAATTTTGATGGCCAAGGTCCGCACGCTGCAAAAGTAAAATCCTGAGCGTCGCTTTCTTTGTTTGTTTACACTTCAATGCGGCCAACGCATATCATTGCAATTTCTCTACAATCTTCGGCAACTGCCGCACCCTCTGAAGTATTTATCCATGGAAATACAGGTGACGAGCTACATATCTGCCGCCAATTTAGCACGCGACTCAATCTCTTGGAAGAGACACACACACACACACATTCTATGCGGGTGTGCTGTGTGGTGTCTATGGCAGCGCATAAGCAACCAATTACGAGCATTAGCAGCAATGATTATATTTTTTTTATACTTATTTACACTGTTGTCCTTAATTTCTTAAAAGGCGTTTAAACGTTTTTAAGCATTTTCACTGCTGTGCGACAACGACGACGTTAGCTTTGGCAGCAGCGTCGGATGTCTCTTGTCAGTCAACGGCCATCAAAAAGTCAATGGGTGTTCGTCCAGTGGAAGTCAGTCAGCAAGTCATCAGTTGTATTTTGTGCTTCAAGGTGTACGGTTCAATTTTCTTTAATATTTATTGGAGATTTTAAAACAAAAGAATCACTTTTTTTTTGGTCCTAAGCTTGCTCCTAAATCGTTGCGATATATTATGTGATCATGGCAAAGATTATATCAACCATCAAGGCAACGCTGACGCGCATCATCTTTAGCGCGCACAGTTTGCTTGCCATTTGGCAAGTGACCACCTATAAGGAAGGTATCATCTATTGGTCATTATGTGGTCCATTAGGTTTGCTGCTGCTGGAGGGCATTTTTACGCTGATGATTAAAAAAAATCAAGAATGGCGTTGGTAAGATTATTTTTTATATTTTTATTTCTATGTAAGACTTGCAGAGTTTATAGAATTTTTTTCAAGTTAAATTTAGTGCGCTTTTGTAGTCAATTTTTCGACAAAGTAAACAATGAGCTGATGTCATTTGCTGCGCTGCGGTTTTTTGATTTTCAATTAAAAGTGAAATCATGTGTTTAACCACCATATAATCTCTGCTTAAGCTAACAAAGTAAATTCACTCACCCACCCAACCAATCAACAAAACACACCCGCCTGCCCAGTCAGCCACTATAACGCAACGCCGAAGTCGTTAAGTTGTTAATGGAATATAACAAGACACAGGACGCACCTTCCAGTGTCTTTGCACTAAATTGTTTACTATTGGGGTGGGGGGTTTTTTTAAGCAGGAGTAATAGGAATCGCAAAAGTTTACTTGTTGTTTGTTTTGTTTTGCTTTACTTTTAATTCGTGCTCAGCAGAAATCATATTGTCCATTTTATTTTTCTTTTGCAGGTTTTGTCCTTCGGTTTTTCTTTATCTGAGCAGCATTGTGCCGGCAATTTGGCTACTTGAACTGGACAAAGTCGAGCGACGACGCGAAGCTATCAATGGAACGCTGACAACGGCCAACAATAGCTTAAGTCTAACTGCATTAAACTTGGCTAACAGTACGAACAGCACAAGCGAAACATCAACGCTTAAAATATTGGAAAATGCCGGATTGCCATTGCCGGATATAAACGTTGACACATGGACTACGCTCATCGAACAATTTCTTATGCTGGTAAGCGGCGTCGCTGCTAAGCTGCATAGTAAAGTTTTTCATTTTTAAATTTCTTTTAAAGGTTTTGATACTCGGTCGCTGGCTTTTACCTAAAGGCGATCTAACGCGTGATCAGCTTAGTCAATTGCTGCTGGTCTACATTGGCACTGCAGCAGATATAATTGAGTTTTTTGAATCGTACAAAGATGGTTCAATTGCTGCCATTCCATTGCTTGTCTATCTCACATTGGGCATTTGGTCTTGGAGTCTTTTGCAATTTACCATAGTGCTATCGGCAACAAGGGGACGTCGTCCACGTGGCAGTGGTACTCATCACAAAAAGGAGTATGTTTTAAAGAAATATTCTAGAATATAGAATTCTTCATATAAATATCTTCTCTTTTACAGTCAACAAACCGATTGCTGCAACAATTGCTGCTGCGGCATTGACGTTTGGGGCATTGTTCTCAATGTTATACTGCAGGATGCACCATTTCTTACCTTTCGCCTGTTAATCATCTTTCAGTATCGTATTATAAATTACATGAATGTCTTCTTCACGTGCAAGAACTCTTTGGTTATCATATTGCAATTGTATCGTTTGTATGTGGTCAACGCTGAATTTTGGAAGAATCGACGAGAGAGCAAAATGCAAAAGGCTCGAGAATATGCCTCAAGGCGTCGTGTTCATGATGTGGAGAGTAATGATATATACATGATTTCATCGGAACGTGGCGCTGAAAGCAAAAGGAAAGGCAAGAAGTAAGTATTTAAGTGATAATATTTTGACGATTATTTAAATAACTTAAAAAACTACAAGTGAAAAAAAATTTTAAAATCAATCGAGGCGAATCTATCACATTCTTTCTTTCCGAAACTGAAATTGATCCAACAAAAAGATTTGTCCATCTACTCATGCTCCATACTTCTGAACTTTTTTAAATGAGTTGATCTTATCGCTTTTGAACGTACTAAACGAACCAAACCACTACTAGGCTTATTAATTTTAATTTTAGTACAAAAACATAAAAATTTGGGGTAGGTTTATATTGGGGCTCTTCTATGAGAAAATTAATTCGATATAAAAATCCGGTAAATCGAAATTTTCAGTTTGGTGGCTCTTTCTCTTATAGTCTTCGAGATCAATTTTTAAGTAAAGATTCTCATGTTTTTTTACAGATCTAAAGAGCGTACCGAACCAGATGTTATCTACAAGAAAAAGAAGAATAAAAAGGATAAGTAAGTTTTATCACATTTGTATTATTATTATTATTTTTGTTATTTAATAAATTTTCTTTTGATTAAAATTATTTACACAACAAAAAAATCAGAGATAAAAAGCGCAAACGCAAGGATACCGGCTACTCTACAGCCAGCTCACAAAATCTGTATGCTACGAAAGCAATCAGCGAAAAGGAAGCACGGCGCAAGGATAAAAAAGGCAAAAAATCAAAACGCAAAAGCAGCAGCTCACCGAGTGATTGTGAATTTGTCGATGCAAAGAAATCAAAGCGAAATAAAGGCGAAAAAGTTGATAAAAAGTAATGAAAGATTTTTAAACTTAAAAATATTTTTTTTTTATTATTTTCTTTAATTTAATTTTTCGTTCAATAGAAAATCACGCAAAATTGAAGCTGTCATCGAAGAGTCAAGCAGTTCTAGCAGCAATTCTTCAGACGATTCTAGCAATTCAACGCTGCCCAGTTATGAGGTAATTGATGAGAAAAAAGGCAAATCAAAACGACATAAACATAAGCGCTCGAGTAGTACATCGAGTTCACATACAGATTCCTCAGATACATCTACATCAGAGTAGAGTTTTGATAAAAAACGAAAAAAAAAACGCCATTTTGTTTTTGTAATGGCGTATTGAAATTTGTTCTTTTGTATGCATTGCAAAATGGCGGCGCATGTGAGTCAGTCGAGTCGCCGCCGCCGACGCATTGCCCAATCCAATCCTAACAACAACAATTTTGTTTGTAATGGCTACTAGCTTTTAAGCGTTTATTAAAACGCTTTGCTACAACTAAGAAAAAAAAAGGATTCTGAAATGTATCCTTTTGTCATGTTTTGCAAATTTTATGCAAATACAAAAACATTTTTTGTACTTTTTAAGCGATTAGAATATTAAGTAAAATATACTTAAAAGAAAATATTAATTGTATTTTATGTATTTATGCTATGTATAAGCGAAAGCAGTATTTATTTATTATATTAAAATGTTTTATATAAATTGAAATGTATTTTGAAAAAACCGCCATAAAATGAATTTTGTGTTGTAAGTTGATAACTCTATTTTGCGTAGCATTTGCGCAGTAGTTTACAAAAAAGTCTCTTATTCTCTCTCTTGCTCTCTTATTTTAATATACTAGCACGCTCTTAGGTGGAAGATATTTTATCTATTTGCTTCGTTTTTGTACGCTACACCTACGTAATGCTAGATTATATATGCGGTTTCTTATATTTTTTCTAGAAATAAATAAAATTTTGAATGTGACTAAAAATCCAACCATATTCGATCTAATCTCGAAGACTTTAGAGTTTACTAGTAGAGCCACCAGACATACTATCCTAATTCTACAGAGCTCTCATTCATGTTTTCTCCATGCATACTAAATTACCTCAAATTTAAAACTTTTTTTAATTTTGCGATTTCAGTTTTGAACGTATGATATTCCCATACGCCTAGTTTCCAGACATTTACATTTTTTTATTTGTGTAATATCTTAGGATCCAGTTCTACGTCTTAACATAAATTTTTAGAGCAACTGAATAAAAAATAGGACCAATTAAATTATTGCAGCGTACCATAAAGTCGTTGAAGCTTCGCTTTTCAAAAATTATTTCCTTCTTTTTGTATTGACAAACCAAACAAATGTCTTTTCTTTGTGCTTCAACTCGTCTAGTTGAAATAGTTGCTGCCGAGCGTTTGAGCGTTGCGGACGCGTATCTCAAAGCAAACGCGCATCTCATCGGTTTACGTTTCGGTTTGTGGGTGCTTTACAATAATAAAAAAAAAAATAGCTTATACGATTTGCCTGCTTGTACATATATTGTACATACATACATATAGTATATATGTACCTACTTACGAATAAGAGTATATAATGTATATGTAAAACGTAAAAAAAATTAAAATAGTTTTTTTTTTTTGCGCGTTTGTTTATTAGCAAAGAATAAAAGCAAAACTAAATCGCTTCGAAAGCAACAACAAAAGCAATAACAACAAATAAACAATAACAAATTAGTGTAAATAATTTTTATATAAAGCCGCATCTTGTCTACGGCTCAAATAAAATATTTTTATTAAAAAATATTAAATAATTTTTTTTTGGGCTATATTTAATTTTTTTGTAAAATATTTTTTAAAAAACTTTTTGAAGAAAACCAAAGTTTTAAAACAGTTGCTCTGCATGTGATGTCATAATAACAAGTTTAACATAAATTAAAATAAAACAAAAAACATAAACAAGGCAATCAAAGTTTAATTTGTTTATAAACAAAAAAAAAGGCAGCAATTTTTTAATTGAATTTCAACGATAAATTTTGCGACGTCCAAAAAGCAACTTAAGCTGCAAAACAAGAAAAAAAAAACGATATCAAATAAATTGGCTATCAAATTAACACAAAAAAGTAAGTAGCGTACGTATTTATTGTGTTTTATTTGGTATATTAAGAACTCATATAATAGAGCAACTATAAACTTAATGGGTCACTTAATTTTCGCATATTCATTTGTAGCCCGCGACTTTGCTCGCAGATTTTGTTTTTTTTTTAATTATGATTGATTCTGATTTGCAACACAATACGATCTTGCTATGTAAATACTCATATATGTATGCCTGTCCATCTGTTCGTTTTTATTTTTCTTTTGCTTTCCACTTCTCTTTTTCAAATAATCTGGCATTTTGGGTGGGCGGTCTGGCAAGTTTGACAGACAATTCTGTGCATATTATTGTTATTGGACACAATTTTTTTGCCCTTTAAAAACTTGAAAATGTGTAGATTTTTATGAAGGCTTTATAAACATGTGTGAATGGCAACTTGGTTTTGACATACAAAATACCGAGAGTCCAAAAAAAAACTCAAGTTTAGAATTGATCCAGGATATATGTATATACTTTATAGTCTCCAATATCTCATTTAATGCGTTACAAACTATCCGACAAATTGATAGTAACGAGTATAACACTTTGTTATTGTTCCCCACACCCTTTTAAAACAACCCATTTTTTAATTTTATCTAAGAAAAATTATTAAGACGTAAATATTATGCTCCCATTAAAATACGTTCAATCAATCAGTACAAGTATTTTCTAAGAATATTGCAAAGAGATTAAAATATTAACTAGGCATGAAAACAACCCACATAGCATGCTATTCGTATATACGTTTTCATACAGCTGAGCATCGGCGCTGAGCAATTTATGCCAAACACGTTTCATGCCACGCGTATTAGTTCACCTCAATTGAAGGACACCAAAAGTTTTTGCTCCGAAAGCATTTTGCTCTCTTAAATGGCTGAAAAAGAAAAATTACTTAACTAACTCTTAAATTTTATATGCGAAGAGCATAAGAGTGGCCGAACTACAAATATGCTTTGTTGCTTTTAGTTTAAAATGATAATTGTAATAGTGTGTGCCCATCACTGCTTAGAGTCATTTGGCTTTCAAGCATACTATATGTCACAGTTTATCTCAGGACAATTGGAAGTTTCTTAACTATACCACTAAACAGATAATTCTGAACCAATTATTTCTCGAAATTTTTTGTAGCAATAACAAAAATAGATTTTCCCTTATGTATTTTGTTAATTTTTCTTAAAATTCTTAAAATAAATCAGGACTATTATTTTCTAAATAAAAAGAGTGCCTAGCGTTTTAAAAAAAAATATGAACTAAGCATGAAAACCACCCACACAAATTTTATGGCACGCGTGGAACTTTTTTAAAAATTTTATTTAATAGCGCAACATGAATATTATTTATTCATAAAGTAGTACCTATGTAGTTCATTCTTTTGTTTCATAGAACAAACATTTTTGCTTCAAAGAATATTTATACATAGTTCCAGGTATTGTATTGTATAAAAGCAACAAAGCGGCGACTAAGAGTACAATACTAATTAGACAGAATGTAACATTATATGCTCCCAAAACATAAAAAATGTAAAATATTTATATTTTTTGTAAACGAAACTTGGTTGAATGAAGAGACTAATTAGACTGTCATTAGATACATATGTATGTGTATATACATATGTACACAGGCTCATTAGTGTACGCAGAATATGTTCCTTGCCGGCTAATTTACCATGTTTGACATTTAAAGACCACGTAGAACACATATAAACATGACACGTGTCGTACTCACTTAAATCCAAAAAAAAAAAAATATATATTTTCATTAATTCTATTAAATTTATTATTTGTGCGTATATTAATTAGCTAAGCGTAATAATTAGCTAAGTACAATTTATTATTTAATATATTTAAATAAGTACTTCAATTGCTAAAAAATTCAATATGCTAAACAGCTGCGCTGCACATGAAATAAGATACAAATTGTCAAGGTCTTCCTTTTTTGAATGCATGAACAAGCTCAGAAATTGTTTGCAAAATGCTGCTTGAATTTTAACTTAAATGTAGAATAATGGATTTTTTTTTTATTAAAAAAATTATAATTTTTTTTTTTGCCGAATTTTCGCAACCGGTTTGTTTGTAGAATCACGCGATTTTTTTTGGCATATCTCATTTAATATTTATTTATACAAAGAAATACGCTTAATTTGAACAATTGATTTGCTCTACTGAATTCTGATTGGTTTTAAACTATCGTGCGACTACAGATATCATAGAAACACCCAAAAAAAAAAAAAAAAAAAAAAAAAAACTATCTTTCAAGTTCAACAACCCAACATACTATAACACCTGTTTCATGATGCACGTTTAATTATCTTAAATAAATATTTGAACTGATTTGTTCTAAATATTTCTTATCTAATCAGCTACTTGGGCACGTGTATCTAAAAACTCCCGGGGGTATTGCCCATAAAAACAGGCTGTTTAAATAATCACAATAAGTAGTTGATAAATTTATTAATTATATACGGAAAGTTTTGGTATCTGCTTTATACGGCGCGTGTGTGTATATGTGACATTTATGCTCTTCAGCATAATAATTTTGATAAGAACCCCAGGAAGAAAAGTTAAAATAAATATAGATATTTTATTTGAAAGTTTGTATTAAAGCGCTCTTATATATTAGATAGATAGGCCAAAAATAAAAAAATGGGACCGGTCGATTCTTTGAAGGGGGGTGTATCTTATTATTTTTTTTTGTTTTACACACTTCGTATATTTCAATATTTGCCTGTCCGTCCACAAAATTAATAAAAATCTTTAAAATGTTTAAGTGTTCAATAATTGGTTTTAGTTATGCTTCGAGGTCATGTTAAGCTTAAAGAGTTAAAAAAAGGCATCAGTTTTAAAACTAAAAGAAAAACTTGTTTGGATAAAAAAAAAAAAATATTACGTCTCACATAGCGACTACTTAATTTGTATGCATTAAATATTACTCATACGCCAACTGACAACAGCTGCACAACTGAGTTTTGTGATAAACTTTTGTTCAATGTGGACTTTAACCCTGACGTTGTTCACTGCAGTTTTCAATTCAACATTTTATCAGAGATATTTCAAAACTGCTGCGATCGGTTTAGTTTAACAAAGAAGAACAAAGAATCAAGACTAAGCGACAATTTTCAACAATAGAACAAATGGCATGAAGCGAAATAAACTTGATAATAAAAAAAAATAAAATTAAATTAAATTAAATATTAAGTAATTTTTTTTATAGCAACTAAGTAAATACTAAACGAGTTGCTGCAATAGCGATATCAAAAGCAGATACAAATATGCAAAAACAGCTGCAGATACATGCAGCGCAACATACATAGCTGCACCTTGCATTATTGCATGCATTTAAATTAAATACTTATGTATTTTATTTTATATTTAAATGTAACTAAATTAAGCATATATTGTATATATAATTCCTTAAATGTTAATTGAATGCTCGCATGTTGTGTACACGTGACTTACAAAAAAAAAAAAAAAACTTGGCATGCTTCAAACAGCAGACAGACACGCGTACTATACAATTTAATATAAAAAAAAGCAAAATTAATTGAAGCAAATGTATATATTATTTTTATAATAAAAATAAAATCTTCAATCACCAAGCGCAATAAAGCAGAACGATAACTATATTCAAACATATGTATATAGTACAGATACATATGTAGAATCATGTCAGCGCACTATTAGTTTCCTATTTGCATGTTTTATTAGTTCCAATTTGCGCTACAAGTGCTTTTACTCTATTCTACTCGTTTATGCTGCATACTCTCTTTTTTGCACTGTCACTAGTTAACAACACTCACTACATTTACATACATACATATGTATGTATATCCATGTTTAGTATGTGCAATTCCATATTATATTTGCATTTAATTGGAATCTTCAGATGCACTTGTAAATGTCAGAAAATGTTAGTCAAAAAAAAAAAAAAATAAAATAAAAAAAAAAAATTTAAAACTTGTATCTTTTTCTATATATTATATTATTTTGAGATTTTTCTGCCAACGGTAGTTATAACAAATTGACAAATTTCAATATAAAGGTAACCAAAGCGTCTATACCAAACATACTTAAAAAGTATCAATGCTACGCTTAACTTTATTAAGCTACATATAAATATTTCTTTTAATATTAATTTTTATTAAAATTTTTATTTAGCAAGTTTGTGAAATGTTTCATGGAACTTCCCATTTGCAAAATTTATATTGTATCTAGATATAAAACTGCAGTTTTATTGCTACAAATTGTCACAGCAATTGACAATTTAATTTAATTGTAGTTTGTTATTTTAACGAATAAAAACTTATTTAACAGTTGAAATGCTTTTCAAGTTAGCAACAATAAAATTCATTAATAAATATTATACCATTGTAGTATCGTCCAGACTCTACTCGACAGAGAGCTACAAGTTCGTTGATTGGTTCAGAATATTTCAGTGGTATAGGTTCAGGTACATTTAAAAACAATATTAGGAGAGATAGGGAAATAACGCCAGAGTCATATACTGGCAAGATCGAATAAAAGACATCATGGTTTCTTACAACACACTGATAGCACCTGAAATCAATTATATTATTTTTGAAAAAAATCCAAAATCCCAAAATTTTGGTGTACATCAGGTTCCCTTCATGTCTAAATCTTATAGTTTTAAGATAGTGGTACTTCTATCTCTTATAGTCTTCGGGATAGTCGTGGACAAGAGAGAGACATAGCTAGTTCGACTCGCCTTTCAATACTGATCAAGAAAATGTATATATTCTTTATAGGGTCTATCGGTCATCTTACCTGCTTCTGTAAGTTACATACAAAGTGACTGGTCGACGCATCGAACGAGAATTGATCTTCTTTATTGGTCTTGTTTATTGTACACACCTCGTATAAATTCTATTCCACTTCCATTCTTCGTCTTAGATGAATGCATATAACCTTCATTCGGAACCATTGTCCGTACCCATAGTACTAAACAAAAATTTATATTCCAACCTATAATCTAAGTCAAAAATCCATAATAACTCTAATCCAAAACCTTAATGAATATTTTAAGCCAATCTCACAACCCTTAAACCTAACTTAAATGCCCAGCCAAGTCGGAACTATAAACCCTAACCTAAATAATAAAAAATTTAACCTAAAGCCAAACCCAAAGCTCACAACCTACAAACATAACTTGTGTCGATATATGCCTGTCCGTCCGTCTTAATGTCTGTCTGTCATACATCTTGACAGAACTTAGTTCGTGGAAGCAGCTGAAAGAAACACAAATTAAAGACAGATAGACGGGCGGGCCTCCTAACATTGTATCGATATAATACCGCATTATATACTGTATATTGATGAAAGCTGAGTCGATATGTCTATATACGTCTGTTCCCGCATGACTATCTGTCCGTTCTGTTGAAATGCGAGCTCTTTGATAATATATTATATATCAAGCGTATACAAATGTCTGTTCGACGGGAGATATATGTACACATATATTTTATTTGTATTATACATTCCAACTATATTTATAGTTAGTTTTGATTTTTGTATTAGATTATACTCGTATATAGTATACATTGGCTACAATATGCGTCAGATTGGCATTTCAACTATTTTATATGCAGCACAGATTGCAGTAGATATTTTTGCATAAGCATATACTTCCATACATATTTGTATAGTACTATATGTACTCTTGTTTGATTTGTATAAAATACGTATTTCTTTTTCAAATTGAAGCTACACATGCGAAATACAATAATTGAATGCAAAAATACAAAAACGATTCCTTGCTGCTACTACAGAATTTATTTTTATACAATTTTTTTTGTTATCACGCGTTCGTGCATTTTATGCACAAATAAAAGCGAACAACTTTTATGTAAATTTTAGTTCTTTAAATGCAAATATTAAAGTGTTTACTGCATTCAGATGATTTACAAGTTTTTAAAGGCTTTACAGCAATTGAACTTTGTAAACATAAAAAAAAAACAAACATAAATTATACTCATAAATATATTCATTGATAAATAGCAGCGTGGAAAATTAATCCAAAACAAAAAAGTGCTTATCACATTTTATAATCGATAATTGCAGATTAAGTAAAAGTTGCCGCCGCCAATTTAGACAAAACAAAATAAACAAAAAAAAATAACAAATACAGATACAATTGAAAACTGACGCAGTTAGCTACAAGTATCTCTTAGTTGGGTTTTTACTCTTTATAATAAATTATTTCTGATAAGATTTTTTTTTGTTTTTGTTATCGTCTGCCTTTAATTTGTTTTTATTATGCATTATTTTACATGCTTCATATCAATTAAAGTGCTACTTTTACTTTGCATTTATACGCTTAAGTGCATTCTTGACATTCAAATGCTAAGCAATATAAAAAATGTAATAGTAAAATTAGGAAATATGTAATAAAAGCATTAAAATGCATTTTGCAATTTCTTATGGCTTATGCGATAAATATAAGAACTATTCGCAGTATTTATAAAACATTAAATGCATTTTTCATATCCTACAAGCAATATATTTCACGGCACCTACACTTGAGCTATTTAAATACAATAAAATTCCTATAAGATACATTTTGGCTGAGCAAAAGATACAAAAGATACTAGACAATTTCAACGGGGCACTGAGGCGTATACGTGCTGTTGTCGCATGCACTTGTGCACAATTTCAAAGCGCTGCAGTTTTTTTTTTTTGCACATATAAAACTATTTAAATGTATCTACGAAGTATTGTATCTGTCATTAGATAATTGCGGTTAGAATTTATGCGGTTATTACTCTTTCTCTCGCTCTTTAAATATTTTCTGGCACTGATTTGCTTTAAGGTCCTATATCGAATTGTGACGAGGGCGTTTGTAATTTAAAATATTTCAGTAAATTGCTATATAAATAATTTTAATGTTATTTAATGTAATTTAAATATTTCAATACATATTCCATCTATACATATTATGATATTCAAAATGTACAGCAGTGTCAGTTGAAATCTTATTTACATTATTCAAAGCGTATTCTCAACTGACAGTTGTATCGGTAACCGCAGTTAGAAAATAGAATAGAATAGATACAATATCTTTGTTGTGGAAAATCGACAAACACGCAAACTGCATGCAAGAGAAATTGCATATTGCGCCATTCTTCGTATTGCATAAAAATAGCGTTAAATAGTATTCGATAAAAAAAAAAAAAAAAAAAAAAAAACAAAAACAGGCAACAATGAGAAAAACAACCACAACACACGACATGACAAATCATGACGTGCATTTGGCATTGAGATTTAGTGCAACCCAAACCGTATTCTGCCTTTGCATTTCGTCCCTCAACTTGAACTACAATCAAATATTATGTAGCAGATATTTATGTTTTCTTGTTGCTCAATTTAGTTTTTTAGTTGGTTTTGCTTTTTACTCTTTTTTGCATTGTTGCCCACTGCCTTAATTGGATTTGAAAAGCATACGTTTCTTACAAATTTTTGGTGTGAAATTGATTTAAATTTAAAAATTTTAAGCAACGCTCAGAATGTGAAATTATTGTGACCCTGAATTAATAATGGCCGCTAGCTACTACTTTCTCTCATCTTTCGGACTATTTGTGAATACCATGAATAACTCGTCTTTTAAGGCAATCCTTTAATCGTCCCATTTTTGGCTATCTTCATAATAAGTAAACTGCTGATGGGCTAGGCCATGAAACATCGACCGGAAGAGGTGTTAATCGGAAGAAGCGATGTCTGGAGAATGCAGCGAGTAGGGTAGGACTTACCATGTGGCCGAGCGTTGCCATGCTGCAAAATTAATTTGTTGTGGCATTTTGCTTAGTGCGCGGCTCAAACGCATGCGTTGAGAACGATAGGAGTTCCCCTGTAATCGTTTTATTCGGTTTGAGAAGCCACGCTGGTGATAAATATTCGGTTTTGGAAGGGTTCCTTGGTGTTATCGTAATGGACCCACTTTTCATCGACAGTAACAATTGGATGCAAAACCCCCTTCCCGTTCAAGCAGCTGATTAATGGTAAAAAAATCAACTCTTAACGTCACTCGGCTTAAATTCCTACGGTACCCAATTTCCTGCTTTTGGATCATTCCCAAGGCTTTAAAACGTCTGAAAATTATTGCTTGATCAACTCCCAATGAATCTCAATGAAACTTCTTGTTGAGTTTGACATGGGTCTTTATTGAGTAATGCCTCTAATATTTTATCTTTGTCGTTGTTGCTATTGTTTTTTATTTTTCAACCAAAGGACAAAGGGTGCAAAAGATGCTCATTATCAATGGGTTTCAGCGACAAGAATCTGGAAACTGAAATATTGTTTTCTATACCAATGACGACCTCTCAACAACCATTACCAATTCAATTAATATTTCCCAAAAATGAAATGTTTAACTTTAAAACAGGAATTTTTTTAAAAGAACAATAAAAACATTTTAGCAAAGTTCATTAAACTTAAGAATATTTCAAGTATAACTATTTTTGTTTATAAATAGCTAAAAATAAGAAAAGAAAAAAAGGAAAAAATCTTCACTAACGTCAGCAAACGCGATTCTAGACAGAGCGCGTGCAGTGCACTTGACATTGATCGATTTGACGTTGCAGTTGCACTTTAGATCCGATGTCTTTGCCAAAGATTTCATTTGCATTTTTCTACAGATTACATCTAATAAATTTTTATAATTCAACTAATTGCTCATTTAACCTTTTACTTTCAGATAACAACCACCTAAAAACCAATTCCCACAATTGCCGCTGCCGGCAACACTTACGCCAGAAACAATGCTAATTCAAGTTGCTATTTAGAAGTGAGAAAATAAACGACGTCAATGACTAAGAACGTTACAATTTAGCAGCAAAAAAAAGAAAATATAATAGAAAAAAAATGTTTACAATAAATCAAATCAATGAAATCCAAGCCACCGATGATAATGAATCCAATGAAAAAATAAACAAAAAAATTAGCGATATTGAAATTTTAGATGCAGATAGTAACACATCAATAGATACAGTAACAACAACAACATCATCCATAGAAGCAACAACGACAACGTCAGCAGCAGCAGCATTTAGTGAAATATTAGATGAAAACTACGTTTGTGATATATCAATGATGAAAATCGACGATAATCAGCAACAACAACAACAACACCAAAGCGCAATTACAATGGAGCAAATGAAAATGCCAGAACAGCAGCAGCAGAAGGGGGCAACAGCTGCTGATGTAGTGGAACTTAGTGAGGTTGAACTTGATCGCATTGTTGAGGAGGAGACCATTACGGAGCTGGTGCGTGCCAGTAGCGAAGGAAAATTAATGGAGGCGTAAATATTTTTTTTATATGCAATAAAGTATTTAAATTTTAATTTTTTTTTCTAATTTTGCAGTGATACACAGGGGTCGCATGCGTGTAGTTTTTGGCATTCTGGTGCGTCTTGTCTTGCCCTTGGCGAATGGTGTGGCGCGCGGCATTAAGGGCATAAAAGATGCGCGTGTATTGCGTGTGCTACAGAATCTTGCCTCCAGTCGTCAGGCTTTAAGCAACCTGGTAGCATTTGCCGCTAATACAATTTCCATGAATTTGTCTTCGGTGCAAGGTAATTGATTTTAATTTTAATTTAATTGTTTCTTCTTATTTAACTTACTTTGTTTTTCTCTTTTAAATTACAGTCTCCAATCGCATTGGTCCCTTGCTGCAGTTATTAAAATTACGTAAATCACGCGATGGTCTCGAAAGTTTGCCAGATACAATGGGCTACAATGCTGCCGGTGGCATAACCCCAACACCATCAATACCTTCCACACCGACTGCAAGTCCTTCAATGTCGCCATTTTTACGTGAACCACGCGCTTCCTTGCCATTGTTTTCAACTAGTTCAAAGCGCAAATCGATGGCAGTCACTGAAGAAATAGCGCCCAGTTGTTGTACCTTAAATATATTAGCTGAACCACCGCCAGATAGACCAATACGTGCCGATATTGTTTTCATACATGGGCTGCATGGTTCATTGGCGAATACATGGAAACAAGGATTGTGGGAAAATGATCGTCAACCGGTCGAATTTGAGCGACCACCACGTCCGCCGGTACGACCGCCAAAACGTACACGACACTCACGTCCTTCGACTGTGCATAAGCCACCACAGGAGAAGCGCGCCAAATTTACACATTTCAATAATAAACACACAAGTGAGTCAAGTGATGATTTGCACGAGCAAGATGACTTTCAGTTAAATGATGGCAGCTCAAATGCGCAAAATTATGAAGAGTAAGTTCTTCTTTTTTGTTTCAACGAATTTCATTGGAATAAAATATTTTCTTTTTTGAAGCATTTCTTATGTATGCGGTGAGCCGCAGGATATACAATTCTGCGAAGGCATCGAATACAGCTTTCCAACATTCCGGTTGCGCATAAACGAACAAAGTCGTCTGCTGCAAGCACAACTAGAATCCATACTAAATGATGAAAATTCCAATACAACAAATGAGGATAGCAGCGGCAGCAGCAGCCGTGATGCAGAAAAGCAGCCAGAGCCAACAAGTCAAGCTGAAACCGAAAAGCAGCAATCTAAACGCAAACATTCTACAAAACCATCGGCAGATGATCCCAACTATTCGAAATGCTGGCCCGGTGATTGGTTACCAATCGATTGTCCTGGTGTGCGTGTTATGGCGCTTAACTATACCACCGATCAGTATCTATGGCGTCCATTGTGGAAGAGCAAAGAACCACGCTCAAATCTTGTGCAACGTTCACGTGAAATGGCAGAGTTGCTGATAAAGCATCGAGTCGGGTACGGGCATCCAATTATCTATGTGGGACACTCCAAAGGTGGTCTATTCATAAAACAGATGATTGTCGATGCTTGGGAAAGTGGACGTCCAGCAATGACACCACTTTGGCGTTCAGCGCGTGGTGTATTCTTCTACTCAGTGCCACATCGAGGCTCACATCTTGCCTGTATTAAGGCGCCGTTTCTAACGCGTTCCGTGGAGTTGCTTGATATAGAGAAAAGTAAGTTTTAAATGTTTACTGTTTTTATTAATTAGTAACAAACCTTAATTATTTTTGGAACAGATAACAAGTATTTATTGGATTTGCATCGACGCTTTGCTGGACTCTATCATCTGGGTCATCTGAAGATTGAAGTCTTTAGTTTTGTAGAGACAGCATTAACACTTATGTCGGTGCTTTATCTGCGCATTGTAGGCGTTGACTCAGCCGGTTGGTACTTCAAATATATTTGACAATTTCAAGAGCGTCGTCATTAAAATATATTTTTCTTTGTTTCAGATCCTGGCATAGGCGATGTATGTGGCATACGTTTAGATCATCGTGAAATCTGCAAGCCACGCAGTCGTGATTGTATTCTGTACAAAGAATTAGTTAAGATGATTAAGAAAGTCTGTTGAACAGACTCCTCTTACTCTTACTCCATTAAAATTTTTATTATTACGCTACCTGTAGATGTTTCGAGATGTTGCTTAGTGTGCAACTCTTTGATTAATTAATTAATTGTTGATAACGCGTACCTTATCAAATGCACTCATTGTATTTTATTTTTCACCACAATTGTTATTCGATATTAGTCGCGCAGTATGATTAATAATAGCAAAGCAATTTTATATTGTAATTTATTTTTACTATTCTTATTGTTAATATTAATTAATAGTTTCGAATTTAAACACGAATGCAAACACGCCAATAGCAATTATTCGTTTAAGCAAATAATTACATAATTCATTTGATCTTAAATTGTGATCGGTTCGCACTGACAACCAAATAAATGAAATATAAATAAATGTTTAATAAATAAATAGTTTGTGATTTTGTCATAACGACATAAAAAAAAGAAAACCCATATAAATGTTATAAATTTAATAAAAATCTTGTCACCAAACAAACCCTTCTAAATGATACCAACGAAACCTGAACGTGTAACTTTGTAGATATTATCTAGTTTTATATTATATGATTATATTGTATATCTACATATATATTTTTATCTACATACATACATACGCATAGAATTATTTTAATTAAGTTCTTTAAAATTTGTACAGTCTAGTTTTTAAATTATTCAATAAAATCCTCATTTTTTCACAATTTCAATAATGCAACTGGCACGTATTACATTCAGTTTAACAGGAAATGTAAGTATGGAATAATGATGCATTTTTTTCTGCTGAAGTTCTAGAAGCTCTTTAAAATAAAACATTGATTACAAATCGTAAAGCTCTGTGCCGTACAACTATTACTAGGAAATTGTTATTGAGAAATATGCTCGATAAGCAGAATTAAGGGCAAACCAAGCCAAATCACATCCGTTAGACTTGCGTGTGTGGCGCTATATAAGCCCAACCCTTTTTGCAACTTCAATCAGTTCCAATTAGTTACAGCTACAGTCGCGATGTGTCTTTGGGCACTTGTTGGTGTCTCAGTGGGCTTGTGCTTGGCACTTAATTACACGACAACTTTCAGCGGCGACCAATTCAAAGCAACACCAAACAATACAAGTAGCAATTTATATTTTTCAAATGGGACAAATAGCACTTGCCTTGTATTTTGCGTCTTAAGTCAGGCGATAAATAAAACAGGTCTTTGTGGTTGCGCAAATATTCCGGCAGATCTATTCGAAAGTTGCAGTAAGCCGCCTAGTTGCAGCGAACACAATCCTTCAACCAAAAAACCACGACCACCAAGGAATATACCACCTATAGAGCCATCATGTAAACCTTCCACTAATCCAACTGAGCCACCATCGGGAAAAGTGAAACCTCCATCTGAGCCATCAGATGAAATAAAACCTCCAACTGAGCCACCATCAAGGCCTCCATCGGAAGAAGAGAAACCTCCAACTGACCCACCATCAGGAAAAGTGAAACCACCAACTGAGCCACCAACAGATGAAATAAAACCTCCAACTGAGCAACCATTATGTAATCATCCATCAGACAAAGGACAACCTTCTTGTAGGCCTCCATCGGAAGAAGAGGAACCACCAACTGAGCCACCATCGGGAAAAGTGATACCTCCAACTGAGCCCCCATCGGGAAAAGTGAAACCTCCAACAGAGCCACCAACAGATGAAATAAAACCTCCAACTGAGCCACCATCATGTAAACATCCATCAGACAAAGGACAACCTTCATGTAGGCCTCCATCGGAAGAAGAGAAACCTCCAACTGAGCCACCATCGGGAAAAGTGATACCTCCAACTGAGCCACCGTCAGTAAACATCCATCAGACAAGAAATTAAACCTCCAACTGAGCCACCATCATGTAAACATCCATCACAAAGAAGAGGACACACCAACTGAGCCACCATCGGGAAAAGTGAAACCTCCAACTGAGCCACCAACAGATGAAATAAAACCTCCAACTGAGCCACCATCATGTAAACATCCATCAGACAAAGGACAACCTTCATGTAGGCCTCCATCGGAAGAAGAGAACCCAAGAGACCAAAAATAAACCTCCAACTGAGCCACCATCAAGTAAACATCCATCAGACAAAGGACAACCTTCAATGTAGGCCTCCATCAGGAAGAAGTGAAACCTCCAACTGAGCCACCAACAGATGAAATTAAACCTCCAACTGAGCCACCATCATGTAAACATCCATCAGACAAAGGACAACCTTCATGTAGGCCTCCATCGGAAGAAGAGAAACCACCAACTGAGCCACCATCGGGAAAAGTGAACCTCCAACTGAGCCCCCATCGGGAAAACAGTCAGACAACCTCCAACTGAGCCACCAACAGATGAAATAAAACCTCCAACTGAGCCACCATCATGTAAACATCCATCAGACAAAGGACAACCTTCATGTAGGCCTCCATCGGAAGAAGAGAAACCTCCAACTGAGCCACCAATAGATGAAATTAAACCTCCAACTGAGCCACCATCATGTAAACATCCATCAGACAAAGGACAACCTTCATGTAGGCCTCCATCGGAAGAAGAGGAACCACCAACTGAGCCACCATCGGGAAAAGTGAAACCTCCAACTGAGCCACCAACAGATGAAATAAAACCTCCAACTGAGCCACCATCATGTAAACATCCATCAGACAAAGGACAACCTTCATGTAGGCCTCCATCGGAAGAAGAGAAACCTCCAACTGAGCCACCATCGGGAAAAGTGATACCTCCAACTGAGCCACCAACAGATGAAATTAAACCTCCAACTGAGCCACCATCATGTAAACATCCATCAGACAAAGGACAACCTTCATGTGCCTCCATCCGAAGAAGAGGAACCTCCAACTGAGCCACCATCGGGAAAAGTGATACCTCCAACTGAGCCACCAACAGATGAAATTAAACCTCCAACTGAGCCACCATCATGTAAACATCCATCAGACAAAGGACAACCTTCATGTAGGCCTCCATCGGAAGAAGAGAAACCTCCAACTGAGCCACCATCGGGAAAAGTGATACCTCCAACTGAGCCACCAACAGATGAAATTAAACCTCCAACTGAGCCACCATCATGTAAACATCCATCAGCACAAAGGACAACCTTCATGTAGGCCTCCATCGGAAGAAGAGAAACCTCCAACTGAGCCACCATCAGATGAAATTAAACCTCCAACTGAGCCACCAATAGATGAAATTAAACCTCCAACTGAGCCACCATCATGTAAACATCCATCGACACAAAGGACAACCTTCAATGTAGGCCTCCATCGGAAGAAAGTGAAACCTCCAACTGAGCCACCAACAGATGAAATAAAACCTCCAACTGAGCCACCATCATGTAAACATCCATCAGACAAAGGACAACCTTCATGTAGGCCTCCATCGGAAGAAGAGAAACCTCCAACTGAGCCACCAAAAAAAACCTCCAACTGAGCCACCAACAGATGAAATAAAACCTCCAACTGAGCCACCATCATGTAAACATCCATCAGACAAAGGACAACCTTCATGAACCTAGGCCTCCATCGGGAAGAAGAGAAACCTCCAACTGAGCCACCAATAGATGAAATTAAACCTCCAACTGAGCCACCATCATGTAAACATCCATCAGACAAAGGACAACCTTCATGTAGGCCTCCATCGGAAGAAAGAGAATACCTCCAACTGAGCCACCAATAGATGAAATTAAACCTCCAACTGAGCCACCATCATGTAAACATCCATCAGACAAAGGACAACCTTCATGTAGGCCTCCATCGGAAGAAGAGAAACCTCCAACTGAGCCACCAATGATGAAATTAAACCTCCAACTGAGCCACCATCATAAACATCATCAGACAAAGACAACCTTCATGTAGGCCTTCATCGGAAGAAGAGGAAACCTCCAACTGAGCCACCAATAGATGAAATTAAACCTCCAACTGAGCCACCATCATGTAAACATCCATCAGACAAAGGACAACCTTCATGTAGGCCTCCATCGGAAGAAGAGAAACCTCCAACTGAGCCACCAATAGATGAAATTAAACCTCCAACTGAGCCACCATCATGTAAACATCCATCAGACAAAGGACAACCTTCATGTAGGCCTCCATCGGAAGAAGAGAAACCTCCAACTGAGCCACCAATAGATGAAATTAAGCCTCCAACTGAGCCACCATCATGTAAACATCCATCACACAAAGGACAACCTTCATGTAGGCCTCCATCGGAAGAAGAGAAACCTCCAACTGAGCCACCAATAGATGAAATTAAACCTCCAACTGAGCCACCATCATGTAAACATCCATCACACAAAGGACAACCTTCATGTAGGCCTCCATCGGAAGAAGAGAAACCTCCAACTGAGCCACCAATAGATGAAATTAAACCTCCAACTGAGCCACCATCATGTAAACATTCATCAGACAAAGGACAACCTTCATGTAGGCCTCCATCGGAAGAAGAGGAACCACCAACTGAGCCACCATCGGGAAAAGTGAAACCTCCAACTGAGCCACCAATAGATGAAATTAAACCTCCAACTGAGCCACCATCATGTAAACATCCATCACACAAAGGACAACCTTCATGTAGGCCTCCATCGGAAGAAGAGAAACCTCCAACTGAGCCACCAACAGATGAAATAAAACCTCCAACTGAGCCACCATCATGTAAACATCCATCACACAAAGGACAACCTTCATGTAGGCCTCCATCGGAAGAAGAGAAACCTCCAACTGAGCCACCAATAGATGAAATTAAACCTCCAACTGAGCCACCATCATGTAAACATCCATCAGACAAAGGACAACCTTCATGTAGGCCTCCATCGGAAGAAGAGAAACCTCCAACTGAACCACCAATAGATGAAATTAAGCCTCCAACTGAGCCACCATCATGTAAACATCCATCACACAAAGGACAACCTTCATGTAGGCCTCCATCGGAAGAAGAGAAACCTCCAACTGAGCCACCAATAGATGAAATAAAACCTCCAACTGAGCCACCATCATGTAAACATCCATCAGATAAAGGACAACCTTCATGTAGGCCTCCATCGGAAGAAGAGAAACCTCCAACTGAGCCACCAATAGATGAAATTAAACCTCCAACTGAGCCACCATCATGTAAACATCCATCAGACAAAGGACAACCTTCATGTAGGCCTCCATCCGAAGAAGAGGAACCTCCAACTGAGCCACCATCGGGAAAAGTGATACCTCCAACTAAGCCCCCATCGGGAAAAGTGAAACCTCCAACTGAGCCACCAACAGATGAAATAAAACCTCCAACTGAGCCACCATCATGTAAACATCCATCACACAAAGGACAACCTTCATGTAGGCCTCCATCGGAAGAAGAGAAACCTCCAACTGAGCCACCAATAGATGAAATTAAACCTCCAACTGAGCCACCATCATGTAAACATCCATCAGACAAAGGACAACCTTCATGTAGGCCTCCATCCGAAGAAGAGGAACCTCCAACTGAGCCACCATCGGGAAAAGTGATACCTCCAACTAAGCCCCCATCGGGAAAAGTGAAACCTCCAACTGAGCCACCAACAGATGAAATAAAACCTCCAACTGAGCCACCATCATGTAAACATCCATCACACAAAGGACAACCTTCATGTAGGCCTCCATCGGAAGAAGAGAAACCTCCAACTGAGCCACCAATAGATGAAATTAAACCTCCAACTGAGCCACCATCATGTAAACATCCATCAGACAAAGGAAAACCTTCATGTAGGCCTCCATCCGAAGAAAGGAACCTCCAACTGAGCCACCATCGGGAAAAGTGATACCTCCAACTGAGCCCCCATCGGGAAAAGTGAAACCTCTAACTGAGCCACCAACAGATGAAGAAGAGAAGCCTCCAACTGATCCACCATCAGGAGAAGTGAAACCTTCAACTGAGTCAACATTGTGCAAAAACGAATCCTACAACTAAACCACTATCATGTCAACCTCCATTGGACAAAGGACAATGTTCATGTAAGCTTCCATCAGAAGAAGTAAAGTCTCCAACAAATCCTCCAAGATGATGTGTCCATGCAGTAATTTTAAATATGTTTTGTTTTCAATTCATTTTTGGCTTTATTTTTTTTCTCTCTCAACTATATTTAGACTCATTTTCTGCTGAATTGTTTTTTTTTTCTATATTTTGAAACATTAACATCATAGATCGGCTGTAGTCTCCTCTTTTTATAAGATTTCTTTAATTTATAAATTGTATACAAAATATTTCGTAGATGAGTTTTATCTTTTTTATATTTCTTCTTGGTTCTATATAAATGCACGACAAAAGTAAACTGAGAACATCAAACCGAAGAAGAAATCATTTAATAATTTTTGTTTTCAATAATATTTTTAACGTGGTCGAATTTTTGTTAAATCAAAACTGTTTTATATATTATATTTCTCTTTATTTTAGTTTTTTTTTTTTTTATTACAATCGAATTTAAGTTTTTCTTTTTTCCATTTTTATATTTTATAATTTTTTTCGCTTTATATGCACTTAAATAATTTAAACATTTATCACATCCACTTACACGGCGATCACAATCGCTGTTTCTTTAAATATATAATTTTTTTTTTTTTTTCGTTTCTTATATAATATTCGATTTAATTTTAATTAAATTTCTTAACCTTTTTCAATACATTTTTGCTCTTTTCATATAAATATTATTTTACATATAAATTTGCTTTTACTTTTATAATTTATAAACTTTATATATTTATTTTTTTCTTTTTTTTGTCTTAGGAAATTCAAGTTCATTTTACGGAATATCATTTTTTTGTTGCATACTTTTGGTATATTTTAATAAAATTCTAAAAAAAAATTAATGGAACATTTTTGATCGAAACTTTGTTTTTTTTTCTTTTCTTCTTTAAACTGTTTTAAAATGTTTGCTTATAAATTAATATGAACACAAATGTTGAATAAGAATATAAATTTCTTATATGATTTTATTTTTATACTATAGAAATCTTGTTGTTTTATTTTTCATTTATTTGTTTCGTGGAATATTATGGAAAGTGCTGTTTCATTTTCACGCATAAAATTGTGTTACTCCGAAGGTACTATTGTTTCTTGTTTTCTTTTTCAGTATAGCTTTATTTATTTTTTTTTTTTTTTATATAGGTTTTAGGTATATTGCACTTAGGTCTAAATACGTATACGGTTTACAGTTACAAAAACACTTTTCACATTCAAATACAAACATTCAAATTACAAACACTTTTGAACTTTTTGTGTGAGGAGCGCTTATGTGTTTCTGTTTATGGAATGTGCTTCTCTATATAGGTATGTAGTAGGTATATGTATTTATATAAATTAATTTATTTTTTACACTGAACAACGATATACAAAAAACATTACACTTCATTATTATTTTCATTTAAATCAACATATAATTTATTGAATTGCAAAATCTCCATTAAACCATTCAAAATTAAACCTGTAACCTGTAAACCTGTAATAATAACTTTTCAAAAATTTTTAAGTTTAAAACATGTAAAACTAAAAAGATTTTAGGTGAATATGTACTTTGGTATAGAAAAAATATAGAATATCGAAAGTGTTCACAAAGGTAGTTCTTTCTTTGTCAAATTTAGTGACGTTTAACATCTTACACTTTTTTCAGCGTAGCCTGAAAATTAAGTTGCTTGAAACTTAAGTTTTCTAAATGTGAATTATTTATATGGTTTAATGGTATAATTTACAAACTTGTCTTCATAAGTGTTGTGTTTGGATTAAAGATATTTAATTTTCGCTTTTTGTACAATCGAGGTACAGATTTTGTTTTATGTTGTTAATAATTTTTTTCTTTTCATCTCTTTATATTTTATGTGCTATGGATGTAACAATGTACATTATATGGGTAGGTATTTATTTATTTAATTCAAATATATTATGCATCTTTCTTTCTTTTCAATAGCTGCGTGCAAACATTTGTATTAACTTTTCTTATATCAAAAAAAAAAAAAAAAATAAATAAAAATAAAAATAAAAAAAAGTGCGAAATGATTATAATCAGGTACATTTCATATATCGGTAAACAAAAAAAAAAAAAATAAATAAACAAACAAATAAAATAAAAAATAATAAAATGGAAATACATATTTAAACAATTAATTGAACACTTTTTCATTACTTTGGGCTATTGTATCTGATTGTGTGTGTATATTGCAGTGCATTTTTTTTGTATTTAATTGTGGCTATTGCAATTATGTGAGTTAATATTTATATTTATTTTTCTTTTCTGGCAGTAATTATTTATACATATAAAAAAAAATATGTAGCTATAAAAAAATTTATTGCTGTATAACAGAGATCTGCATGCATATTTGTTTTCGCAAAAGTGTGAAAATAAATGTGCATGAAGTGTGGACTTTTGTATTACAATATATGCATTGAAATTTAAACTTCCATGAGAAACTTATGCCCATCTCTGACTGTATATGTAACATAAAAAAAGCAAAAACATACAATATTTATATTTCTTCGACATCTCTTATAAACTTACTATGTACTTTCTTACTTTCGTTTTTTTTCTTAGCTTAGCTTAAATGCGTTGTTTTTTAAAAAATAATTAGCCTCAATTACGAAAAAAACAAAAAGCTAACCAAATTACCAAGCAAATATAAGATATAAAATAATAAAAAAAAACTTATCGCATAGCTTTTCTGTTTCCTTATGCATCCTTCTTCTTATATAAATAGATCAACTTCATTTAGCTTTACATTTATAAAATGTACAATCAAATACATCTATAAAACTACATATTTATGGTATGTATTATGCATGTAGGTAGTTATTTAAATACATAGTAGCTCTACTATAATTATCATCGTCAAACACATCCTTACTACAATATATCATAACTCTGTGCTGCCTATGGAATGTATTTTTTTTTTTCTTTTTTTCTTTTTTTTTCGTGGGGCTTATGGGATGCAATGAACCCTGCGAATGTTTCGTTAACTTAATTTTTTTTGTTAATTGCATTAAAATACTACATATTTATATATTGGTTTGTTTTAGACGGCACCATTAGATCAACCGTTCGGATCTACATTAGGACGTCGGTGTAGATTACTGCTACTGCTGGGTGCTGTAGACCAATGCTTCATATGTGTCGTTGCACTGGTTGCCATGCTGGGACCAATGGCAGGAACTATATTGGATGTTGCATTGCTGCTAAAAGTTGGCAAAGTAGCTGCAGCGTTCGTCGTTTGGCGTTGATTGCTAACAGCAGCAGCAGCACCATTACGATCCTTAAGCTTTGTTGCGCTCTTGTTGTTCTGTTTGCGTTTGGCGCTATTATTATTGTTGTTTAAATTCGGCTTACTCGTAGTAGCCTCATTTGCAGTAGACACATCGGCAGTTACATTAAAACCATTTGTTACAACAGCAGCTGCAATCTCATGCTCCGATGTCGGTGTAAGCGTTGCTGCTGATTCTTCTTCAGCAAGTAAACAGATACCATCATTTGAATTTGAATGCTTTGGAAAGTTTGTATGATACTGTTTTTTACTGCTGTTGCTGCCATTACTACTGCTGCCGTTGCTACTGCTACTCAGGCTGCCGCTACGGCGTGCACCGCTTATAAAAGGAACCGTTGAAACCAGCGGCAATGAGTTGGGTGGCACAGTGTTACTTTCACCGACGCCACCGCTAGCGCCATTGCTGCTGTTGGCAATCATTGAGGAACTTTGTTTCTGTGGCTGTGCAGCCACTGTATTTGGTGGTGGTGCTGCATGTTTGAATGCAATGAAAAATGCTTTAGACTCTGTATCTCTAGGTAGACGCCGTTCTGGTGTGCTATTGCAGAGTGGCATTTGTGAGAGGTTGTGCACACCAATGTAGGAATCATGCAGTTGTTGACATTGATGTAATTCATGCTCCTGATTACTGCCTGGTTCTTGGCTGCTGCGACGTGGCACACTGCCATTACCATTTCCATTGCCACCGCTACCATTTGGCAACTGTGTTGTCTGATATGCTGCCGTCGCATTTTCCGGCAGTAATTCGATGTTATAACGAGATCTCGGTATGAGCGTTTGCATCTCATGACAATCCTGCTGTAGTGTGCTGCCACTGAGTCCACCTGCACTATCGCATGGCATGCCAGGCATATTGCTTAAATTGCCAAAATTAATATCTGTCGGTGTACTGAGATGTGTTGGTCCTTGTTGTCGTGCCTTAAAGCGCTGTCGCTGGAATATTATTAATAGTGCAAAGCACAAAATGCAAATGCACGAAAGCAACGAGCCGATAGCTATACCAGAATACACCTCCGAATTCGTATTGGGACGTTCAATTTCGAGCGACTCATGATTTATGTTGCGCAAATCAATGAAAATGGGTGCACCAACGCCAGTTTCACCGACAACACGTACCGTAACATTAATCTTGGCAGTCTCAGAGATGTTAGGAAACTAAAAAAAAAAATAAATAAAATAGAAATGTTTACCTTTTCTATTAAATTAAAAAAAACTTTTAAAAATCTTACCTTATAAAAACAGTCACTGCACTCGAAAACATTAGCCTCATGCGTCACATTACCCACGGTCCAGAGTATATTATAATGATGCACACGCCCATTTGGTTGTAGTGGCGGATCCCAAATGAGCTTCAGACCATTTTGACGTATTATTCTTTGTTGGCTTATAGTACCGGGTGCTATTTATTTAATTTAAAAAAAATTATTTATTGAAAAAAAAAAAAAAAAAATAAATACCATTTGAAAAATTTAACTTACGATCCGGCAGCGTCTGCACATCCAATTGTCCGTAGAATATCTGCGATTCACAACTGGCGAAAAGTAAGCGATAACGTTTATTTGGATTAAGATTGCGTATCGTTAGCATCAAGTTCTCCACTCTTCGTTGTTCACAGACGGGTTCCTCTTTCTTTATAATGGGAAATTGTATTTGCAAATGACAAACCTGTACGCAGGTCTCATTGAAGTCATCGAGAAAATGAAACATGAGCATACGTGACTCAACAATTGTAAGATGAAATGGCGTATTTGATAATTCCGAGGTATCATTTTCAATCTGTTAAATTAAAAATAAAATTACTATTTTATGGCTCGTTTAGAGATCGCATATCATAACACAAAAACATTAGCTCTTTTATACAAAACAATAATATTAAAAAACTCATACACTACAGTACAGTTTACTCACAATCTTCCACTGCACATAGCGAAAATCCTGTTGTAAGTGCTCATTTTCCGATGTTATAATCAGCACACGCATTTTGATCTTTGTAAAGTTCTGCATGAGAACACCGGTAACATTAGCCGGTACTACAATACTAAAGATATCATTAGACAGCTCCAATTGGTTCGCACCATTAGCCTCATTGTCAACAATGCTGCTCTCAGCATTGCGTAACACTTGCGTTGCGGCAGCAGGTTCCAAAGGATCAATAGTTAGCAACTTACTGAGTACATCTTCTACCTCAAGTTCAATATGTTCAACGGTACCAACAATTGGATATTCTAGCATTTGCTGCGGATGTGGCTGTGTATAATTAATAGAAAATTGCAATATAAAATACTTAATAGTGTCCAGCTCTGGTTGAGACCAAGTAACAAATGTATCATTGTTTATGTGTACCAAATGGAGTAGCACTGCAAAAAGAAAAAATATGAAAGTTTTATTTTTTTAAATAAACAACAGAAAATATGTTACGGCACTCACATCCCTGCGTGCAACAGGTCACCGGTGCACTACGCAAAGAACTCATTATGGACTGCTGTATTGGTTTGTTGCCGGCACTTATTTCGGATGTTGGTATTAGGCTACGCGTTATCAGCTCAAATGGACGATAAACTGGTAAATGTGTAGATATTATTCTAAATGAGGTATGATTTAATTTCATGGGTGCGAACGGTGTTATCCAACGATGCGGATTACTTTGCACAATATGCACTATGAAGAGCGATTCCATTGCGCGACTATCGAATGTAACGTTTATGGTATTAAAACTATGCGCATAGCAGCGTATATTCTGCAGCGGATTAAGCTGCATCAATAATTGTTGCTGATCACCCTTGCCGTTGTAGCGTATCTCGCCTGCAGTATACGCCTCGCCGGCAATGTTACGCGCAAAACATTGATATATGCCATCCTCATCGGGATCGAAGGAGTGTATGTACAGATCATTGCCACTAATGTAGCGTGTATAGGAACTTTGCAGTGTTGCACCATTGTGATACCAGCTAAGCGTTGGTCTAGGATTACCATCGGCGCGACAGCGAAATGTCACTTGTCCAGCAATCAGGCCCTCGTAAACGCGTAATTGCTCTGTAATGGTGGGCGGTGTTGTGACCAGCACTCGAAAGATTTGTCTATCGCTTGGTGTGGCACAACTATAATAGCCATCGTGCTGTGCCACATGCGCATCAATAATCTCATACTCGGCGCTATTATTGCTAAGCTTAAGCAGCGGTTCGCTGAGCGTGCGTTGATACCACCATTCAATGGGCACCAGATCGGAGACGGCATGACATGCAAGCCGTATATCATTTCCCTGAGGTATGTACTGTGTTACATTCTGCAAATATGGCAAAAGCTGTGTTGGTTTAACTTTGTTGCTGCTGCTGCCATCTTGCTGCTGCTCATCATCGATTGTAAGCGTCCAAATAAACTGACGATGCGCCTTTACTGCGTACTGATTTTGCGCTGAGCATCTGCAAATATAAAGAATTATCCGTTTAATATTAAACACCATAATAGCTATAAGTTTTACAAAGTTTCAATGTCTACATATTTATGTATGTAGATGTCTCGATGTCAGTTTTTGGGCAAATGCTAATTGTAGCAATTATTGTTGTCAGTCGACTGCAAAATTTAAGCCAACTTGTTGCATGCCACTTTTATGCTTTGTTCTCCTCTCTGCAGCTGTGCAGAGTGTTAATAAGCGCATTTTATGCTGACATTCCAACATGGTAACTGAAACCGATCCAGTCTATGCCGTGCCGTCATGTCGCGCCTGCCAAATCGCGCCTAATTAAAGTAGCCAGAATAGCGTGAAGACACTTGCGACTTGTGTCCATGTTCGACGAACGACCACAACTTGCAAAGGTGTTGATGTTCATCGTTATCAGCGAAACGTAAAATTGCTTCAACATGTACATTAAATTTAATTCGAATAAACATTTATATACTTCGACGGCAGCGGCAGCAGCAGCGGCAGCTAGTGTTAGTGTTGGCGGCAACAACAACGACAACAATGGTTGCTTTGGCACCTTTGTCTGACTTTGAATGAGCTTAAAATTGGAGTTTATACTCACTTATATTTGCCTGCATCTTTGGCGTTAAGCTGCTTTAATACTAAACTGCCATTATTGAGTATAAGGAATCTGCAAATGGAAATTTTTATTAATATTTGAATATGTGCACATGCTGCAGTTGTGGTTGCGTCATTAGCTTAATAATAGCCTAAAGCAGAACAATCTCAGTTTTCGGTGTACAGCATCATTTCACATATTACTTCGATTATTATTGCCCTGGCATTGATCTTTACTCGCCTGTTGCTATTGAGCGCCTTGGCCAGCGTTACATTGCCATAATGCCAACTAATATTTGCCTGTGGCACACTCAGCATGGGACAATTGAGTGTCAGCGGTTGTCCGACAGTGGCGCTAACATTAAAACCTGCATTGGGTGTGTTGCGTTTGAGCACTATTAAGAAAAAATAGTAATAATAATAATAATTTTATTAAAGATGCGCAACTTTTATATATTTTTACATACCTGGATACTCAACAGTTATGCTCTCCGACAGCACCGCTGTCTCATTAGCATTAATCTTACAGCGATAGATGCCGCTGGTGCGTTCGTGTGGTGGCAGACGCAGTGTTCCATTGCGAAAAACAAAAAACTCATTTCGACGCCATATCGGTTCAATTTTCTTTTCATTTCGAAACCAGGTATAAAAATATTCTGCTATTTTTTTTTTTTTAATAAATGAAAGTTGGAAAATAGTTAGTTTTATATTTGAAAATATTTGATTTTTTTTATTTAATAGTTACTTTGTTGATAAAAGTGTAGTTCATCTATTGTCGCATTGCAAATAAGAAAATGTGGCAGATGTGGATTGGTTATAATCAGTCTTGTTATTGCGTGTTTTTCAATCTGTAAAAATGGCTTCGATATGGATGAGTTCACATTGGCAGCAGCTAAAAATTAAGAATAAAGTGATAATAAAGTTGTCATTAAAATTGATGGTTAGATAAATAAATAGACAAGTGGAAAAAGTTTGAAATATTGTTAGCAGCATCTATTTGTTAAGAGAAGCAGTGCAGAGAATAAATTTTTTATGAAATAATAACCTGAGAGTTAGGCAGTTATCTGGTGTAGGCGTAGCCCAGGTTCGAGTCCCTCCCACTTCGCATTAATTCGTACTCTTTTTTTGCGCTATTTATTTGGATTTCGAACTGCTAGGAATTTTTAAAAAACAATTTACAATAAAACTAAGTTTCTGCCGCCCAGTAAAGCCACCATAGAATCGTAATCCTTCGAATGTGTAATACGACGTCATTAGACAAGTTCGGTCATTATGCAACTACCAACAAAATTAAGCCTAAACACTCATATAGCTTCAAGTATTAAGTGAGGCACAAATTGATAAATTACACGCACAATCAGTATTTCTAAGCAATGTAGGCAGACAAAGTGTTAATCAATGACAATTCGCTAATTGTATCTCATGAGCAATGCAAAGTGCTACATATGCAAATTCCTTTAGCTCAATTCAGGTATGCAATTTAAGCCGAAAGACTTAGAGCAAAGTAACTAAGTGCATTAAAGTGAACTAAACCTAAAGCAGATACAAAGCTTGTTTAGCACAGCTACATAGCTATAGGGATCAATTACAAAGTGAATAATCCTTGTATATACAATATATGTTGCAGCTTTAATTATAAACAACAAGCATCCTATTATTTGGCTACAATTAAACCAAGTTTCAATAACTAAAATAATCAATTAAAATCGATTGCTATTTGTTTTTCTTCTTTTTTTTAGCAATATAAATAAATATAGTAATTTACTTTTCAAGTATTTAGCACAACTGTCATTAAACCATAAAGCTGCACTCTTAACTTTGCAATCAATTTGTTTATGTTGCAATTTATTTATTAGTTTTAGCTTAAAAAAAATATTATTTAAAAACTACTTTGCGGATCAGCTTACAACCTTGTGGCGTGCTTTGACAATAACTGCAACTAGAACAGTCTGTGCACAGAAAAAAATACAAAAAAAAAAAAAAAATACAGATTTACGTGCTGCAGGAGTGGCATTTAATTAATATTTTTCCTACATATATTTTTTTTTTGACTTTGGGTTTTTTATGCTAAAAACCGCGTAAAAAATAGTTTGAAGTATTATTTTAGCTAATGAAAAACTTAAATGAAAAACTTTTAAGCAAGTAAGCATAGTTTTAATCAAAGTACTTCAATATATTTTATGCTGAGCTTCAAGAGATCATAGGTTTGATGAAAATGTCGTGAAAAACGTAGGCTGGTGTTTGATTCGTATACATTGCAAAACTACAAAATGGTGTAACCAAAAACAGATAAAGTTGACAAATTTGGGAAAAAAAAGTTTGAGTTTGTTTTGATAATACACACAGATAGAATCTGAAATGTTAGAATATTATATATATTGGTCGAAACGTTTAAATTTTTTTCTTTCCAAAACATGTTAAAAAATAAATTTCGACTCGTAGTCGACGGAGTTATTGCCACATTAGAAAAAAAAGGGGAAAAAAAAATAGTTTTTTTAACCAAAAGTCCAGATTTTGGGAGTGTTCCACAAATTTGAAATATGCAGTTCGTTTTATGCGACCAGACCTACAACCCGTCCTATAAGACTTCACAGCTATTTTAATTTTTATTCCTCCAACCAAGAAAAAAAAATAAAATTTAAAATTTTTGTAAATTTCATTTTTATTATTTTTATTAAGCCAGTCTTTTTAGGGTGATCTCAACAATGAAATTTCTGTAGTGTGCTGCATTTAAAAACGAAAAAAATAAAATAAATCCATTCTCGACTATTTTATCTGCCGCAATTAGCTGCAATTTCTACAGAAGCCTCGCAAAAAAAAACCAAAACTATAAAAAAAAAAAAAAACAATTTCGTTTGCATTCTGAGAATTTTACAACGTTGAAATCTAAATGCGAAACAAGCAACAAATCGCAGCGTGCCGCGAAGCTATGAAGTGCGTTAAAATTTATGCAAACAATGCAATTTAGCTGCGTTTGTATTGCAACAACTGCCCACCCAGCGGCTAAAAAAGCACTCAGCACTTGCGCGGCGGCGGTGGCAATCATCATCATCATCGTTCACATCAACATCATCATTATCTGAGCTGAGCTGAACTGAGCGGCATTTGAGTGGTTAACGAGCCAAAGAAACGCAAATTCGCATGTGACTCCACTTTACTAGAATAGTTTAGTTTGGTTTATGCCAATTCACATCAACAGCACTCAACATGATACTTGGGTATAAGATGGTATTCAGTCAGTCATTCATTCCATCATTTATATTCGGTTGCATTTGGCTTTAAGGCATTTTAAATATAATTTTAATTTGTGTTAATTACATTTTAAGTGCATAATTATTATGATTATTTTTCAAAAGAGATTTCTGTAAATCTGTAAATGTTATTAAGAATACCTATTTTTTTTTTTTTTTTACAATTTTATGTAAAAGCTCAAAGGGTTTTATGCCAAAGGGACAACCATGTAGCACTTTTAATTTTGTATTTCTTCACATCCTTACTTGTGTATTGCGTGTAACAATTTTTATTACCTTAATTATATTACGTATACGCAACGTAGGCAATTTAACGCAAGCGCATACTTTTGCACACCTACTTGAGACCTAGGAATTATATATACATACACTTACTTTATGTAATGAATGAAATAATGAATGAATGAATGAATGAATACAATATAGAGTATGTGAGTAAGTAAAAGTATATCATAGTAGATAGAATTAATACACTACAGAATGCATACATATATAATGCAGCAATAAAAATTCCAGTAGTAAATGCAACAGCAATTGAAAGCAGTCATCAGAGCATACAATATGATGTGATATCAACGAACATGAGTGCTTAAATGCAGTCAAGCGAACGATTGATCAAGCACTCACATGACACAAAAGTATACAATTATGTTGACGATGATAATGATGATGATGATGACGATGATGTAGATGATGTTGTTGTAAAGTGGATTATACAGCTGCTTATAGTTTCAATCAAATTGCAATCAAATCAAATCGATTCCATAGTTGAAAGTGCATTTCTGCCACCGCAAAACTAAAGAAAACAAATAGCATAAAAGCCGATTTTGCAACTATAAAAGCCAACACAAGAAGCCAGCCAACTCAAATACATCTTATTCCTCTATATTTCGTACTCTTTCTGCATCTCTCTCTCTTTCGCTCTGAATGAAAGAATGCAAAAAAGTTGCAAGAAGTAAGAAAATAATTCCCAGAATCGTGCCTGAATGTTGTTTGACAACAAATACAAACAAACTAACAACTATGTAGCAAGTTCGCAATGCTTTAAACAGGTACGTAAAACAGTTAACTTCAAAGCTTTTTAATAATGGGCGCAAAAATTTAAATAATCAATTCCTGAGAGTACGATTGTCAGCTAGTGTCGGTGTTCAAGTTACAAACGGTTCGGTTTTTGAAATAGTATCTCCAAGATTTTGTTTCATTTTGTTATGACATATAAAATATGCAACGAATGAGCCTTGTTTCTTCTTTAATCAAAATCCACTTCTGTATATCGTCCTTATTATTGCTTGTGGCAGCGATGTTTGCTGTCGCAGCTTCACTTCAATGTTGCTTCAATTGAGTTGCTGCTGCCGCTGCTGCTGCGGTGACGGTAAAGATGCTGGTGTTGCATTTAAGAAATTTGCATAGTTGCATGCCGCATAGACCGCAGCACATTCCGATGCAATGTGGCAGTCAGCTACATAGCAACATGATCTTACTTGGGTCAGAGAAGCGAGGGTGTGCTGTTGCTGCACACAAATGCAAAATGCTATGCCGCATAATAGTAATAGCAAAAAAAAAAAAAAAATGAAAATGAAAGAAAGAAAGCTAAAAGAAGCAAGGCATAGTCGCTGTAGAAAGGCGCATGCATAAATCGCTCTTTTGCTGACTTCAGTCTGCGGTCTTCGTTTCTATCTCATTGTAACATATCTTTAGAGTATGTATCTGTATGGCGTATCTAACATTGTGCTATGCATGCGCATAGATAAGCCAAGAATTTCACAAATTAAAATTTTTTCGTAAAAAAATTTTGCAAGAGAAGACATTGTGAGTTGAGGCATTTACAGTCGCGCGCAGCTGTTATGTGGCACACTTTTCTTATAACCGCACACACACACACATACACACAACAGACTCCTTTGGGTGCATTTTATGCGAACCACAGATAATTTATCGCTTAATGATATTCTATATATAAATTCAGGATATTTAATTTTTATTCTATAAAAATTCAAATGTTTTAACTGCCACACGACCAAGACCATGAATTGTATGCGCGCCTAAAGCGGTAACTAGAGCAGCAGCAGCATCAGTCGTAGTAGCAGCAGCAATGAAAACAACAACAATGTGTAACAATATAAACAACTACAACAACAACAAATAGCATATTGTTTTTGCTTTTGTTGTTATTACATTCTTCTATGTTGCTGCTGCTGCTGCTGTCGCTCGAGGGACTTACAACGAGAATTTATGAATGTGCAAATGTATTCCGATTTTATATTTTATTTTAGCTTCACTCTGAACCCAACCCATCTCTCCCACTAAAAACTAAAACTAAACGAAAAAAAAAAAAAAAAAAAAAAAACTGCCCCACGCCTATGACTACGAGTATGCTCAGTATAACGCATCACATTGCACGCTTGTATCGTATTGCAGTCGCAAGCAAGTTCACCTCCGGACATCTACTCTCTCTCTCTCTCTCTCTCGCTTTCTCACTCTTTCGCTTTTGATCTTATACGAGTTCTACATGAATACGTTGTGTGCCACTGAGCTGCGTGCACATTCCATTGCATATCATCGAAAGCTGCAATAGTCGCTGCAAGACAAGTTTTACTGTTGTTGTAATCAGTTCTTTTTTTTTTTTTTTTTGCTGCTGCTTTTTGATTGTTGTTGCCGCCGCTCTCCGCGCTTCATTGAAGCTGTAACATAGCTTTTTTTTTTTGATTGTTTGTTTAATATTTTTTGTACCCTTCACAAATGATTTTAAGTGCAAATAAATAGTTTAACGCAATTAAGCAAAGAATTCTGTATATCCGGTCTATCTGTAATAGAATCTCAAAGCTTTAAAAATAACTGATTCGAAAAAAAAAAAAATTTTATGGTTCTTGCAGAACATAATTGTACAATTTCAACGCTTCCCGAAGTAAACAGGTGGTGAATGTAATTATGTTAGAAACAGATGGAGCAGAAATAGGAGACCCCATAAAGTTTAATCCAACCAGCTATGTTCTTCCATCTGAAACTGATTAACTAGTACCATCAAGCAAAGATTTTTGATTCCCCAAAACCATTTGCACCCCAATTTAAAGAGTAGAAGATAGGAAAGAAGATGAGGTGTAAGCTTAAGAAGACGACACCCCATAACGTCTTTTCGGTGTTACACTCGCAGAGCACTCGCTAATTGTCCGGGGCCCTTATTTGCTTTCGCTTATAAAAACACGATTTTGATGTGCAGCAACTATAACTAGGCCCTAGCCCGTGTCTAGTGTACCACTGTTCCAGAAACCGGCGTGGTAGCCATTTGCTATCCGCAACCTGCGTCCCGTTCGGTTCCTACAGCTATATGGCCTCACAGAAACCACTTCTCTAAATTCTGTGAGCCAGTCCCAATGAAATATCCAAATAAGGGTAGGTCCAAAAAAATTTTAGGTATAGTTTGCAGGAAAATAAAGTATGGTACTAAGATACAGTTTAACGTAAGGGTACATCGTTGATTTCAGAGTTCTATCTGGTTTTAAATTAAAAATAATCTACAACAAAGAATGTTATCATAACATAACACTTTGTGATTTATATAGAATGAGTTCAGGGTATCTCGTAGTCGATCTTAACCGATTGCAGCATTCCTTTTGATTTTTTTTAAGTAATTTTCTTTCAATAAGCCCCCACATGCAGTATTTCTTTTTTTCAATAGTTCGATCGTTTTTTTTTTTTTTATTTGTATTTTTTTTAAGGATCATTATTATTGTTGTGGTTCTTGTTTATTGGTTTTGTTGTTGTTTTTGTTGTTGATTTTTGCTGTTCAGAATGTTTTATTATTTCTTTCAACATTGTGGCTGTTATTATTATTGTTGTTGTTGTTGTTTTTGATATTGCTGCTGCTGCTGATGTCTTTTTATTTAGGTTACGAGTTCAAATAATTTCGCTCTTGTACAATTTCTTTTTTTTTATATTTTATTTATTTATTTTTTTTTTGCAACATGACTGCAACTAAAATTTATTGGCACGTCTTAGCACCCACGACGACTAGCCGGAAAAGCACCCGGAGCTGAAGCAGCAGCAGCAGCAGCAACAGCAAAAGCAATATGTTGCAGTTGCATGCTGCGACACATTTTAACGTTTTCAATTTGAATAGCTAAGTGCAAGCTATTAAAGTGATATGTGAGGCAATAGCAAGTAATGGAGCGAAAGTAGATGAATGGCATCAGGAAGAAGAACAAGAAGAAGAATCAGAAGTAAAACGACGTTGAAGAATAAGAAGCAATATAAAAAGCACAAAGACTTTTGCCAGAGATAATTGATTAGTCTTATAGTACAACAAATTTTAAATGAAAATACTTGTAACAGCTACAAAAAAAAAAAAAAAAAAAAATGTCAAAACGTCGTCGTCGTCGTCGTCGTCGTTGCCGTTGCCGTCATCATCTAACGTCGTGCTCGATTCAATCTCTTTAGTTATTCATGAGCACATAAAACTTACATACATTCATCCAACACCCTTTTGTATCAAACTTAAGTCAAAATGTTTTCAACTGTGTGACAACTTCAAGATGTATAGAAGAAGAAGAAGTAGTAAGCTTATTTATACTCTTACCGCCACCACCAGTCAAAGTTAGTTAAAACTTTAAAGTATCTAAAACGACAACAAACAGAACGCCCATTCTGCGCAAAAAGTCGCAAAAGACTCCGCCTTCGCCTCTACTTTAGCTACAGCTACAGCAACACAAATCCTTCGGCGTCAAGTCAATTCAAACTTTGCAAATGTCTCCATTAAAAATAACTAAAGCACGCTTAAAACTCAAACTTAAACTTAAGCAACAATAGCTTCAGGATATCGTTACTCGTATCAAGCTATCTATGGCTATATCTGTATATCTGTTTATCTTTTATGCAGTCATTCTAGATAAATCAAGCAAAAGTAATTGCTGCAAAGGAAACTTTCAACACAATAACACTCGAAAAGTTTTTTTTTCTTCTTTTTCCTTTTTTTTATTATTTTTGTTTTTTTAAAGTTTTATGCTTTTGACTTGTTTTTTTTTTTTTATATTCCGCCTGCTTTGTCAAATAATAAAAACAAAATTTAACAAATTTTCGTATAAAGGAATAAAGGCAAAATAAGTTTCTACTCAGCAAATTGTATTGAAAAGAAAAAAAAAAAAACAACAACAAAAATGTTACCAATGACTCAATAATACTTCCAGGAAACTGTCAATTCGTGCAAACAAACATAAATATACAAAATGCATAAATAAATAAAATAAAAAATAAAAAAAAAAATGAGTACGAACTTTTGAAAATAAAAATAAAATTTCAAAATTGCTTTATACGCAAAAAAATAACTAGTTGAAGTGCTACAGAAGAAATAAAACAACACAAAACTACACAGCTTTAAATTGAAAAGTATCTTTAAGATAGAATTTAAAATTTTTAAAATAAATTAGAGATATGCATTATGCAGCTTGAATAAGTGATGCCGATTAAAGTATTTGACTTTTATTACTTGAACTTAGACGCATAGTAAAGGCTTATAAAAAGTTAATAACACTTCTCTCTGGATCTGTCATGGCTTTTACTGCTGGAACAATTATAAAAGTTATGATGTTCTAGACTTTCTCTTACAATGTAGGAACGTTTACTCAATGCATTTTGAGAAGTTTCTAATCATTTAATATTGAAAAGTTTTTGTGAGCAACACAGACCAATAGTCTGTGTACCCATTTCGATTTCGATAAAATTATTCTTTTCTATATTTTATAGCTATGCGGAAAGGAGAAAATCTAGCAATTCCGATTTCAAATAATTTGATCGGATTCGGAAACGAAAACGGAAATAAACGCAAACAATTTTCTGCGATTGTGAGGATGTAAACCAAATAAAATTACATAAAATGGCCATTGAAATTTTGAATATTGATGTTTGTGATTTCGCTTCACATTATATCTAGTCACAAGTCGCTCTTTAATGTCGCTTAGCAATTTCTCATTCGTACACTCAGTGCTTGGCTTAAGCCATAGATTTAATAGAGTACGTCTTTGACTCTAAAACTTTTATGCCTCTTTAATGGTTTGCAATGGTTTTGTTGTTGTATTTTACATTAAAAAAAATTTAGTTTTCAGAGAACAACCTCATATGGTGCAATAAAATATTACCAAGCATAAAATATACCCTTCACTCGAATTTGTCGAAAGTCATCATCAAAAATAGCAACGAACAATAAAAAACAGAGTAAAGCATAAAAACAACAATCTTTGCTAAATTACTATACTAGCAACAAGAACATACAATATTATCGAAAAAGATACGACAACAAGAAAACTCGATATTATATCTTAACGTATATATAGAATACATATATGCGTAGATATACATACGTATACGTATGAACTTTAACAAGGAGAAGCACGCAATTCGAACGGAAATCAAAGGGATTTTTTTTTTTTTTTTTTTAATTTTTTTTTCTTTTTTTTTTTTTTGCAACTAAAACCGTTCACGTCTAAGTTAGGATAAAGAGGAATGAAGCGGAAAGAGATAATATGTAAGCGGCACATTATACAAAGCAGTTAAGTTGCGCATGCGCCGCTTTTGCCACTGCATTTTTATTGCCATACTGCGTCCGGTCGACTTCGTCATCGTCAACGTTGTCGTTGTTGTTTTTGTTGTTATTATTGCATTTTGTATTGGTATTATTGCATTTTTCTCTTTTCTTTTATTCTCAACTAAACGTTTCGTGCCAATTGGAATGTTATCCCACATCCCGTTTTAAAGTGTAGTTTAGCGCTTAGTGCCGTCGTTCATTAAGCTGCATTTTGCAACATTGTTGCCGCTATTTAAACGTTATTGTTGTTGTTGTTGTTTTTGTCGTTAATGTCTTGAACAGGGCTAGTAATTGCACAACTGGTTGGATGTACTTGTAAAAAACAAAAATATATTCTAGAAATGCTTATTGTCAACATTTAAAATTATTCATAAATAAAGATTTTTTTATTGTAAAATTATAAAAAAAAAAAAAAAAATTAAAATTTTTTATGTTTTTGTTTTGCGAAATTTATAAAATATAAAAATTTTATCAAAATAGTTTGTGAATTGATTGAGTTGTTGAATATTTAAGAGGCTTTTTCAAGATTTTGAATTTATTTTTATTATTAATTATGATAAAAACAATAAAATACTCGTAACACGAATCTTTAAATATTTAGTGGTTCAGATAGAACTTCGAGATGGAATGGGTGGGTTCAATGGTCTGTTACGACTCAAGTTTATACACAATTTTAAGCTTAAAATGCAGATAAAACATTAATTTTCTTGAAAGTGTCAAAAAATGAGTGGTAAGTTTGTATAGGGTTATACGTTATAGTGGTCCGATCCGTTTCATATCGGTGGTGTGTATATAGGATGATATTAGATGTGTTTTTACAAAATTTGAAGAGAATACATTTGTAAATAGTATTTATTTTCATACAAAAATTCGAAAATGGGCGGTAAGTTTCTATGGTGGCTATACCTGTGGCACCATGGTTTTGACATTGGATGACATAAGAAGTATTTTTACCCAATTTGGAGTGAATACATGCATTAATAATATCTATTTTCATACAAAAATTCCAAAAATGGCGGCGAATTTGTAAGGAGGCAGAACCTAAAAATAGCCGTGAATACCTGAATATCTTTAAAACTGAGCGAATGAATCACCTCGCAACAGACAGACGGATATGGTTAGATCGACTCGTCTCATCGAGGTGACCAAGAACTCAGAATATACCCGTTTACACTATTTGTAATGAATATAAAAACCACCTCAGTTCTTCAAGGATCTGCAGCAGAGCAAATCCATTTCATTTTTGATGATGTTTTCACAAAGTAGTGACCTGATTTCAAAAAAAAAAAATATATATATAGTCTCGCCTAAATAGAACATTCTAGTTATATATCAATTCAAATATTTACAAAAAATTTCAAAATCACGCTGCATAGTTACAAAATAAAATTCAATTGTATCTGCTTTTTTTTTTACGTGTTAAAGATACACGTGCACTTGTTAGCTTGACTTGTAACTGTATAAAAGTAAATACATACATAATCGTAAAACTATTTCCCAGTCTGTCAATGTCAAAGTCATAGATACACGAACATGATTCGCACATAACTTCGCTTTGCTGCACGCAATCGTATTCAATGTGCATAATTTATTTAAAAAGCAAAAGAAACAGCAGCAACAACAGCAGCAGCAGCAGCGACAAGAAGCTTCAATAGTCAATGTCGACAACAACAACATACAACAAAAACAACAACGATATTATTGTTGTTGTTTTGGCAGCAGCAGCAGCAGCAAAACTATTTGAAGAAGGAAGCTACAGGTGAAATAAATTTCATATATAATAATACTCGTAACTGAAATGACCAACAAACAACAACAACAACATAGACGACTACTCTACGACTACTCTGTAGTATATTCAGCATTTCGGAACATGGAAAATGCTTTGCGTGCAGTAAACACTCGGTTAAGAAATTGCAAAGAAAAAGCAATAAATGTTTAAAAGTCATATTATATGAGGAAAATAAATGTGCAGGAATTTTCACATAGACATGCAAACATGAGCACATGACAGTGACTATGACTATGACTGCGACTGCGACGATTACAACGAACAAGAAACGTAAGGACGACGCGGGAGTATTTTTGTATATTTATATTGCTGCAAGTGCAATCAACGTTTCAACAGCAACGACAGCAGCAACGGCAGCAGCAAATTAGCGGCAACATGACTTTCGGCATTGCAAATAAATTTAAAACAAACTCGACATTAACATTATCATGCCAAGGCGGAAATTAAAAAAGTTATCCTTCAGGCGTTCACTCCGGCTGTGTGGTTGCCACTGAACTCAATATTGTGCTGGTGTCAGAGTAGCGTAAAGTGTCATTTTGTGGCCTTGCGGCAAAGTTACGTACGTACAGCGATACAACACAGCACTGCACAGCAGCCGAAAAGTAGCAATATAGTTGCACAGCCAACAACTTAAGCAGCATCAGCAGCAGCAGGGAGCAGCTGTTAGTGTCATTGGCTGATGTTGCATTTGCTACTACTGCTGCTGCCACTGCTGCTGCTTGCTGTTAGCTGCCAGTGATAATTAATTCTTGCAATGCATTGTTCGCCTGTCTCATATAATGTGGCATGTCGCCTTCACTACTCGCTGTGGTATCTACTATATACTACCAACTGCTACTGCTGCCGCTGTGGTTGTTGCTGTTGCTGCTGCTTCTGCTGCTGTTCATACTAGATAATATATATATTTTTTTTTGTTGTTACTGCCACTAAGTGTTGCAGTCAACACGTTTAATGGTTTGCATTAAGCCAACGGCATACAGCCTAGAAAACAACTATTTTAAACTTATGTACAACTAGTTCGACTAAAACTAGGGAGAAGTTGTTAATTGCGGCGGAAGTACTCAATTAAAAGCGCGTCAAGCCACCTGAGGCAAGTCGGAAAAAGAGAGAAAGAGAGCGCAACTGGATATAGAGCAAAAGAGAGACAGTTTGTGTTTTACAATACAAGCAATAAGAGGGCGGTACGATAAATAAATAAACCTTGATCAATAATACAAGCTGAGTAGAATAAGGTGTCAGTCCGTACGGTCTGATGTTTTATGAAAGCGATTATCTGTGATATTACAAAATATAGAGGCAGCATATGAAAAAATATTGAATACTCCGCTGATGCTAAACACATTTCAAGGAGTAGCCTCCAAACAAACCTATATAAATTTTGTGGGCGCACATAGACCAATATGGACCGTAGAGATACTGATAGCGAACATCGTTCATGGATTACTGATATCTTTAAATATTCCTGCGTGTTTGACCAGAAGTTAGTTATGAGTCCTACTGGCCGCCTCTTTTAACGAAGCGATCCGAGGTGTACCTAAATATTTTATTCTTCAGTTACAGATGAGGTGCTCTAGAGTCTCTATGACTTCTTGCTTCTCGCATTTCCTGCAAACGTCTGTGGATGTTATACCTAGCTTTTAGCGGACGCTAAACAGTGACCTCTTAAGATGCAATATTCCCTTTGGAGCAGCAGCAAGTAGTGAAACATTTTTTTAGAGATTTTTGCAATTAGGAGGAACTCCCTCCATCTCGTTGCAAAATTGGTGGAGGCAATCTAGTAATCAAGTTTCTTAATGAATACATATCAGATCACCCTCGCAAGCAAATAGTAAAGATTACGCAGTGTTAAGCTAGGATTATGCGGCATAATCAAAAGGCAATTATTTAATATTTATATAAAAGAAGACCTGAATGCATGTATAAGTTTTACCCTTCTTTGTTTCGCAATGAATGTGGCAAGTGGCGCACGCAGGAAGCAAGTGCAGAAAAAAACGTAATATGCGTTTGCTTTTGTTGTTCTTGTTGTTGTTTGTATAATATCATAAGCGCAATGTCAACAATTTCATTGTTGTTGTTTTTGTTGTTGCTGTCGCATAAATAATGCAGTTCATTATGTCATTTAGCAGCAGAAGGAGCAGCAACAACAACAACAACAATAAAAGCAACGGCGGCGGCGTCAACACATTGCGTGTGGTGTGCCACTTGGTGTGGCACTCTGCTGACATTTCGACTTACTTTGCGCACACGCTCCCGCCGCTATGCCTTGCCTATGTCAATATGTCCATCTGTCTGTCTTTCTGTCCGTCATACATTATGCTTTGTGCAACTTACGCATGCGCGGAAATAAAGTTGTCAATGCGTTGCTGCTGTTGTTGTTGCGTATTTACAACAATTTATGATGCGCTACGCAAGTTTGTCACTTAATTATAAGTTTGAGATACATTTAAAAGCACGATTACATCGCATATACACTGTAAGAAATCAAATATAAAAAAATTAAAAAATCGCCATATTAGGTCAAACACACGAAATAAACTAAATCACAGCTTGTGTCCGATAAATCCACATAAAACTGTCAAATAAAATAAACTCGTGCAGCACACATAAATCTGTGTAGTATTTTTTGATATATTTTTGTGCATTTGCCAAAAATGTACGAAACCGTACCAAACGAAGCGAAAACGATGACTTCGATGCGAGAGATTTGCACTGATTTAATTGTGGCGAAAATATGCGAAAATTTATGGCGTTTTTATTGCAATTCTAGTTTTAAAAACATTTTTATATTTTTATACGCTTGATCATTCATTCAATTCGAAAAGTTTATTTTATTATTAAATATTATTTTTTTAATTTTTTTTTTATTGTATTTTTTATGCCTTTTGGGCAAAAGCCAAATCCAGTTATGAACTGAAATCCAAAATAAATAACTTAAACGAACAAACGAACGAACGAACCAAGAATTTGAATTATTTAAATGGGCACATCATGAAAATTAATTTTGTAAAATTATACTAAATCAATTTGTTTAAATTGCTTTTGAGCAAATAACTTTTTGCTGTAGTAATCAGTTGTAGAATGTGTGTATACGCGTGCCAACTAGCTTGCAAGCTAGCTAACTAAAGTAACGATGTTGATAATGATGATGATGATGCAGAGATGCAGCAAAAGCATGTTTTAAATTGGCAGATTGTTCGACAGACAGACAGACAGACGGACAAAATGACGTTGGCTAGATATGGAGAACATGCGGCTTTTTCTTTGAATTCTAACCATAGCCACTGACCATGCGAACAAAGAAATGCCATTAAAGCCAAATGCTTTTACTGTGTGAATAGTGAGTAAATGAGCGACTGAGTGAATGAGTGCGGATATAACAAATCAATTAAATCAAAATAGTGAAAAATAAATAAAAATATCTTCTTAGGTAGTTACAAAGCTTTAATACTGTTCAAAAAAAAAAAAAAAAAAAAAAAAAGAACAAACTACGAGTACATAGTATGAAAGCGATCACTTTGATCATTGTGCTTTGTGGACGGACACCACTTTTATGTGGAGCCGAACACCACTTTATGGTGAGATGAAACCGAGTTACGAAATTCGGTACTGAAAGGTTCCATGTTGACTTTTAATAGTTCAATCTAAGCCTATTATCGATTTTTTAAGGGAATTAGTAAAAATACAAACAAACAGGCAGACAGACAAACGTACAATCATGATAAGATTGACTTGTACCACAAATAATTAATAGCTTTTTAACTATTTATAAGCTATATAAAGTACTTAGCTAACAACAATAAAAATGCCAAACATTGCGTTGCGCACATCTAAACAGACCGATAGTTTGATAGATAAAAAAAGATACTTTTGTATCTATTCAATTACTTCAGTTTAATTTGCGCATAATTGTTTGAGCTGTTTGATTTAATTTAATTACAAAGAAAAAAGTGCTTATTTAGCAAAAAAAAATATTATAAATTATTTAATTTCAGAGCAAAGTTGTTTTGTCAGAAGACACATGAAAGCATGTAGCGAATATATTTTTATCGCTTCAATAATTTTTAGTTAATTACTTAGATTGGCTGTAGAAAATTTTTTCGCCAAATAATGAAATTTTATTTTTCATTATTTTTTTTTTTTCATTTTTGATTGCTTAAAGTATTTCTTTTTTTATTGGGTTTGGCTGTCTGGCAGCAAATTGCAAGGAAATGATGTGGTTTGCTAAAGGAAATGGGTGAAATAGGGAAAAAACACGAAGAGAAGGCAACATTAAAAACGCAAAGACAGATGAGTACGGCAGCAGTTCAATGAACCTCAAAAAGCATGTGTGGGAAGTTAGCTAATGTAGTGTGTGATATGTAGAAAGACAGATACAGTGTATACGTATGTACATATACGTTGCACGTTGTATTTTATGCTATAAGAATGTGTATCTAGATACATACGTACATGTGTGTGTATGTTGAACTCCGCATGATTTACTGACATCCTGCAGTGTGTGCGAAAGTTAGTAGTGCATTTTTTTCTTTCATTTTTCGAGGATATAAGTCGTATCTATCGATTACATAGTTTGCCATGTACAAATGAGCGCGAAAAATGAAACAAAGGCAATCTATCATTAAAGTAAAGATAGATAGCAAATATTTAAGCAAGTTTTTTACTTTTTACCTTTCCAATTTTTGCAAGTAAAGCTCTTTAAAAAGGAATAAAAAAATATGTATGGGACTACACCTTGAAGTAAATGTTGCATATGTTCAATGTCGTTATCGATCCGCAAATATAAAGAGTTCGTTAGCTATTTTTACTTGAAATCTATGTGTATTTCTCTATACTCTTTAATTAGTGAGTTGGATTTTATGATTTTGAGCATTTATTAAAAAAAAAAAATTTTTTAATTACACCTTTCTAGAACGTATTCTGCTTGAGAACTCGTAATTAACTTTTACAGCAGCTCTCAACCTTTATGACACAAATCTTAGTGGACGCTTTTTACCTTCCAAAACAAAATCAGAAACTTTAACCAGACACTGAAAATACCCATAACTGTAAAGAACGATGTCGGAACAACTAAGGCCATTGCAAAATTAGCTCAAAAACTCTATTTAAATTGTCCCGTAACTCAGAAGAAATTGTTAAGAACCTGAAAAACGTGTACTACGACATAATAAAATATGTATTGTACCCTAACCGGTGTAGAGCTATGTTAAGTTAATTGACGGAGATTTCAGTGGAAGTTTGACAGATGTTTTTAGTAGAATGATGTGGCCATAAAGTGTGTAACCCTTATTTACGGATAAGTTCTTCTTGAGAATGGACCGACTTCAGTCTCCGAAGTGGCTATCTTAGAAGCATATGGCTGCTCCCCCACGCCTTGGTGTCCTTTTTTTGGGATTGATTTTCCTTAAGATTTAGCTTCAGATGCCTAAATACAAAAGCGATGAATACTTTTCATCTATTTGATGCAATAAAAATTTAATAAGAAATAAATTAATGACCTAATTTTAGCTTGATGAGTATCTACAAAACATTACATTAAAATGCTTTCATTTGTCTATCAAAAAAAAGCTATTTATTATTTTAAGTAGCCTTTACTTTAATATTATGTATCTTGAAATAGAATCTGAATCTTTTTTTTTTAAACTTTTGAATGCATTGCAAAAAAAAAAAAAAAAAAGATAAAAATCTTTAATGCAAATTAAGTTTTCAGTCATGCCATGCCGCACTGACAACTTTGCTGACCTCCCCATTACTTGCATTTTGCTTGACTTGGCAGTGAATATTATCACACACACTATATACACTACACTACACACACATATACAAATGCACATAATATCTCTGAACGCCCGAACGAACGCCAGACATAATGGAATGCAATTCGATTTGTTAAATGATATTGGATATATGGTATGTACCCGGGTATACTTACATATACGAGTATGCATACATGTAGTATGTTGTGTATAAAAACAAAAACAACAACACATCGAGTGAGAGAAACACCTTTTTTTTTATAATTTTTTTTTTTACTTTTCTAAATGGCGTACATTGAACGCAATTGGATATGCTTGCAAATGAGGCGTCACTGTTGTGCTGTGTTGTGTTGTTTTGTACGTATTATTTTTTATTGTTGTTGTTGTTGTTGCAACTGGGCGGAAGGTGCATACGTGTGGTAAGGTGTTAATAATGATTAAAAAAATATATACGTATTGTATAGAGGTAATATAATATAAAATAATATAATAAAATAAAAAGAAAAGCTTATTGCATGCATATACTCGTAAATAATAAAAGTAGAATAAAATCAATTTTTATTGAAATTGAAATAAATAAATTAATAATGTTTAATGGTAAAGGAGAAGGAGAAGCAGCAGCAGCGGCGATGTCAACACGAAGCAGCAGCAAAAACAACAACAACAACGTGGAACACACAACGAAAATTTTAATTTGCAACAAAATAATTGAATACGCTTCGTTGCAAGCAGAAACAAACAACAGAAAATGACTATGATGACGACGATGACGATGATGATGATGATTGATTGATACGCAAGCAAGAGGTTGAATTGACAAATAATCGATGTAAATAAGTACGATAAATATAATTTTTGAACTTACTTCGGGATTATGCATTTAAATATTTTTTTGACGTTCCAAAAAAGAAATTTGCTTAAAAATCACTTATTAACACGTCAGACAACTTATCAATTAGTCCCCATAGACATAGACAGGTACATCATATACGCACAGATACAGATCCATACACACAAATGAACATAGATACATTTATTACAAATAGATGAAGCGATAGATAGATAGGTACATGAAAACAACATTTATTAAATACGTAAAAGACAAAAATCAATAAAACAAACGTTGCTTGCGACAATCATGATGATGATGATGATGATGATGATGACGACGATGTCAATGATGAGCAAAATACACAGAGATACAGAAGACGCATACACACAGAGGAAGAGAAAACGCGCGGCAATGACTTTAGCAAACGCATAGGCACAACGGGGGTGGCAGCAGGCATTAAGCGGTAGTTAACGGATGTGTGGCGCTTCGGGAAATGTTAAGGAAAAATGCACACACACACATACAGATACATAGATAGATACGTCGCATAACTTTAGCTGCAGTTGAATAACCTCTGACTGCCTCATACAAGCTCTATGTAACTACTTACTCATTTACAAGCGCTATCTCTTTTTTCTCTCTCTGTCTGACAGTCTGTCTGTCTGTCTCCATAGTATAATGATGTATCTGCCGTGTTGTTGCTGTTGTTGCTGATGATGATGTGCGAGTACTCGTACTACATTAACAAAGCACACTAAGGATCAGATATACACATACACATATACACGCACGCACTCCTACACACAATTATAGATACACTTAACGATGTCTCCGACGTTGCTTTTGCTTTTACTGTAGCTGTTGCTATTGCTGCTACTGCTGCTGCTGCTGCTCTTTGCCACAGAGCCCCACTTAGGCAACTTCATTACGGTGCGTGCTTGCGCCAGTCAAAAACCTACAGAGTAAACGTCAACCCTTCTTCTATCTTCATAGACGTAAGTATACATATATATTACCTAGTAACTAGAACAACCCCCTACTTCATTCACTCATTCATTCATATACGTTTTGCTCATTGACTGTCAGAGATTACACTAGCTGTAGCTGTATAGTGTACGTTTCATTCAAGCAGCTTTTTTTATTTTATTTTTAGTTGAGTGTGTGTGTGTGTGTGTGTAAAAGCAAGTCAGTCAGTGACGCTGCTCTGATGTTAATGAAGAAAAATACAAAACGCATAAAATGAAAAAAAAAAAAACCTGAATTATTAACACGTGGTTTGAGCAGACGACAGAGTACACAGCTACTTTATAGTATAATACACATAAATATACATATGCAAAGGTACATATATGCATGCCTGAGCTACTTTACGTTACGCCTTTGTCTACGATCTGTGCTGTGCTGTATATCTTACCAAGATTTTGTTGTCTTGTCGCATTTTTTTTTTTTTGTATATAGATACTTGCAGCACCTCCTTGGGCAATATTTACGCATAGTGCTATTCAGCTAATGAAAAGCGGAAATGAAACTTTTGTATTAAACAAAAGAAACACACACATTCACACGCGCAACAGACCAAGAGTGCTATGCACGCATAAAAGACATTAAATGAAAGGCAAATAGCAAATGGAGAATCAGAGAAACAAAATTGAGCTTAAGAGTGAACGTACAAAAGAATAAGCGAGCGAACGAACAAGTGACGACATTGCACAGATTGCGTATACGCAATGGGGCACACATTGAATTAATACGAAAAATTGTATGCGCACCGCTTTACTTTACCGCTTCCTTCCTTCCTTACATTCCTTGCCTACTTCCTGTCCTATTTTCGTCTTTCAGACGTACATACATATTCGTATAGTTAAACTAACGCATCCTTCTCGTGGTCTTTTTAGTATATAAGCGTATATCTACCTACTTCCTTCCTGTTTTTTACTCTTTTTTCTTTTTTTTTTGTTTATTAATACCCTATAGAGATAGTTTATTTAGGTGCATTCTACATTTACTGCAAAACTGTTTAAAAAACAAAGAAAAGCTTTAACTTTGGTGGAACCGAAGCTTCAGTACACGTCACACGTTGATTAGACTAACTTTTCTTGAATGAATATGTGTATTGGAGCTATATGCTACAAAGACCCTAATACAATCATTTGCCCTATTGTGATCATGGGTTACAATAAGAAGTATTTTGACAATGTCTGAAATAAATCGCTTAGTAAACAAATCAATTGTCATAGTTTTAACGCTTAAACTAGAGATGGTCTTCATAACGGAAATCCCGTGCGTTCCGCTAACTTTTAATTTAAGAAAAACCTCAAATATTTGTTTGATTTTTTAGTCAAAAACCTTAAAACTAAATAGTGAAGTGTTATAATGTATACAAATTTTCAGTATCGAACTTAAAAGTTATCGAAATCCTGCGGGAACCACCGGAACCCATGGGATTCGTCGGGATTTCCGTCATAACGCCCAACTCTAACTTGAACTGCTCGAGTTTTAAGTAAATATCTTTAAAACTGAGCGAAGCTTTAAGTTATTTCTACAACTTTGAGCAATTATAATCTACGAGATCCACGATGCTCAGTTACAGCCACAAAAATTCAAAAGTTTCAACGTTTCTCATTTCCTCAAAAATAAGGCAAACGGAAATGTTACTGTCAACGGCATTCGCCAAAACGTCGAAGCCATCACATTCAAATCATCCCTCAAACTCACAAACGGTATAAAATAAGCGTTCTCATAGATACAATTTTCAGTTTGAAATTATTTCGAGTCGGTATTTTATTTCTCAAAAAAAAAAAAAAAAAAATACTACATCTTTATGATACTTTAAAATTCTCTTTGTGGAGCTCTAATACTATATTCTACACTAAATCAATTTACTTGAAATTAAAGTGTATAAAAGTTTCGGTGCATTAATTTACTTTTATTTAATTTTTTATCTTTTTTTTTGTTTTTTATACATATTTCTTTTTTTTGTGTGCCTTGAAGCGTTCATTCATCGCTGGTTATTTATTTTTTTACGTTTTTGCTTTCATTCTTCCTTTTTATATAGTTTGAGCCTTTCGGTTCATCGTCTTGCTTTCAGTCGGATTAACTGAAGTCCTATAGTGTAATAGCAAATAATAAAGTGTACGAGGCTTATTTGCTGCTATTTCATTTCAACATATTTTTTTTCTCCTTTGCTTTCTTTCTTTCTTAAATATTTTTGCTTCAAAATGAAATAATGAAAGTGCCTAATTGAAAGCGTTGAACGATGTGGAAAAGGCATAAATGCGCTTAACGCAAGCAAAAATAAAAAATAATGAAAAAAAAAGTTGTTAATGTTTCAAATAATAAAAAATATAAAATGAAGTAAAATAACCAAAATAAAATTAAAATAAAAAAAAATGAAACGTAACTAAAAAAAGAAGGAAACAAAGCAAGAAATGCTGTTATGCAAATTAAATGGTTTGAGTTGACAAGCAATTTAAAGTAGCAGGAATGATGATGAGGAATGACGACGACGTTGGAAACAGTTGTTAGAGTTCCCAAAAGCAACCAAAGTAACATTTATGATTTTTAGGAAACATTATGAAATATTTTATGCAGTGCACGGTTTTATATTTTACGGTTGTGGCGCCGTTGCTTGAACAAAAAAAAAGGTTAAATTAAAATAAAAAAAAAAAAATAATAAAAAAAGATTTACAAAGATTTTTTCTTCCAAAAAAAAAAAAAAAAAAAATATAAAAAATTGCTTCAAGCTGTAAGTGAGACATTTGTTAAAATGTTTTTTTAGCGCAGTGCAGCCTTTAGATTAGAACAAATCTTTCAACGGCAATTATAGCGCCTAATTAGCGGCACAAAAGAATAGAAAATCTTATGCAATATATTTTTATACCCGCCACACATAGTGGGGAGGGTATTATCATTTTGTCAGAAAGTTTGTAACGCATTAAAGGAGACGTCGTAGACCCTATAAAGTATATATATTCTTGATCAGCACGACGAGACGAGTCGATCTAGCCATGTCCGTCTGTCCGTCCGTCTGTCCGTCCGTCCGTCTGTCCGTCTGTCTGTATTTATGCGATTCATTCGCTCAGTTTTAAAGATATTGACCTGAAACTCGGAACTTAAGCTTTTCTCAGTCCTAAGCAGTTCAAGTGTTAAAATCAAAGTGCCACGCCCATTTTAAGGTATAGCCCCCATACAAACTTACCGTTTTTTCTAAGTTTTTGCATGAAAATAGCTATTATTTATGACTGTAGTCACTCGAAGTTGGAAAGAAATACTTCTAATGTCATCCAATATCAAATCCAAGCTGCCACGCCCATTTTTAGATATAGCCCCCATACAAATTTTCCGCCCAATATCGAATTTTATATGAAAATAGCTATTATTTATGAATGTAGTCACTCAAATTTGGGTAAAAACACTTGTAATGACATTCAATATCAAAACCAAGGTGCCACGCCCATTTTTAGCTAAAGCACCCATACAAACTTATTGATTATTTTCGAACATTTGTATGAAAAAAGTAATTATTTTCAAATATATATTTATAAATGTATATAAGCTACTGATGATCACACATAAACTATTCAAAGATTCGTGTGACGGGTATTTAAGCTTCGGTTCCACCGAAGTTAACGTTTTCCTTGTTTTTTTTATATGGATAAATAACAGCAACATTTGTGTATGCACAGTTGTATTTTATTAGCTTTCCAGGTTTATTTAAATATAAGAATTTAAACTAAAGAAGCAATGGCTTAGATGCATAGAGGTGACTGAGTGAAAAAAAACATATATTCCCCACACAATTAGCATATAAATGGCGTTAAGCTACCACTAAAATCTCGATAGGGAAACCTTTGTACGTGATAGACTCTGTAGCATCAGAACCAATCAGTACAGTTTAGAAAGAATCATAGTTTTAAGGGACATAAGAGTGATATACACATAGCTGCCAACGTCTTAAGTGCGGTACTCAGACAGAGAAAGTGTTCTAACGTTTCTCGAGTGTTCTTTTCCTTAAAACTTCTGCAGGTATTTTCAAATGCGATACCTAATCTGGCCGCATGGTCCCGATGGGCTAATGCCCCGTGATGGTGGCTGTTAGTCTCTCAAGATCTTTAGGCGAGTTTAATAGCGGTGTTCAGGTACGTTAGGAGTCAATCCAAATAGGCTTAGCTTTCCAGCAGCTTGCAATGGCTTAAAACTAATATCAAAATTTTCACTTATATGTACACACACGCAATTACGATCGGAAACTCTTCTAAAAGCGTTCAAACGGAGGCGCATAATGAACAAAATTAATTCATTGTCCCTTCAGCACATGAATTGTGAAAACCTGATTCGTTTTATTTGCTGTTTAATTTCACTATTTAAGTATTTATAAATCTAAAAGATTCAAATTTATAACATACAAAGTAAAGAATATGTAAATCAGCGTATTAAATCAGCAAATAAAAACTTAGAATAATAGCAAACCATATTACAACTTACAAACTATTTGATTGACGTTCCCATTCTATACAAAATAGCTATTTAAATTACCATAACGCTCAAGAAAAACACATAAAAGTTGAAAGAATTATAAAATGGACTTTCTTATACAATAATAAAAAAATGTATATATAATGTATGAAATATTAAATCCATCATGCGTTATTTACAGCTTCACTGAGTCCCAAGAGAAAAGCTATTAGCAAACTATGACGCCATCTTGACTAACAAAACTGATTGAGTCAACTGAGGTAGTCAAGTTGGCTGGCAATCCATCTAGCACTAAGCTGCTGGCTGGCTGGCTGAATGGTGACTAACTACTAAGAATTGCAACAAACAAATGCAGTCAGTAATAGAAACAACAAATATACTTAAGCAGATAGAAAGACAGACAGGCAGAGTGACAGAATTGGACGGACGGACGTACATACACACATACACACATCTATACAAACATATTTTGTAGTTAGATAGAAACACGCATGCATGCATAGCAAGCCAGCCAGCCAGCCAGCAACCAAGTAGACGCATTGCCAGACAGTTTTGTTCATAAGTGTCGGCGTAGTATATATGCCAGCCGAGAAGGCGGCAGCGAGTCATTCACATTTGTCAACTCAAAAAAAAAAAAAAAAACGAAAAAAAAAACGCACAAAATATACACATTTGTGCTTGCATATGGAACGCGCCTTGTTGCAAGCAATTGCAACTAAAGCTAAATTCTGTTACATACACAAATCTGTAAGATACATTTGTATCTAAAAAACTTTGTATCTATGCCTGCACTCCCACATAACTTTTTTTTGTTTGTTCTTGTTAAAAAGTTACAGATGAGTTATACGCAATAGCATAAGCAATAAGAAAAGCCAATAGCACCGACAGCGGCAGTGGCAGCAGCAATTGGAAGTCATCATGTTTTATAGCTGCTGTGATTAATCTTCGCACTTGAGTATTTTCTTGAGCGTATTTTTGGTAGCACCATTGAGTGTCATAATCTATTGTATCTATCTATCTTTCGACGAGCAGCAAGCGTAGCAAAAAAAAAAAAATTAATACAAAAAGTGCTTAGTAGGCAAATAAGTTTAACTTTTTTTTTTTTGTCGTTGCGCTACAAATTCTTAGTTGGCTGCTACTTTAAGATTACAATTTTATGAGCATAATTTATCAAAAAATAAAATAAAAATCACTCGTGTTAATTTTAGCTTAAAAACGCAACAGACTTTACGTAGTATATATTTATGTGGGTTGCCCCAAAAAAAGTAGAAAAAAAAAAAAAAAAAAATTAATTTTAAAAAAACCAAAACCCACCCCCAAATATTTTTTTTTTTTTTTTTTTTTTTTTTTTTTTTTTTTTTTTTTAAATATTTTTTATATTATTTTTTTTTTTTTTTTTTTTTTTTAAAAAAAATTTAAAAAAATTTATTGGTTTTTTTAGGTTTTTTAGTGAAAATGGGGGTTTGTTTTTTTTTTTTTTTTTTTTTTTTTTTTTTTTTTTTTTTTTTTTTTTTTTTTTTTTTTTAATTATAAATTATTTTTTTTTTAATTTAAAATTTGGTGTGGGGTATTTTTTTTGTTTGGGTTTTATATTAAAAAGGGGGGGTGGTGTTTTTTTTTTTTTTTTTTTTTGTTTTTTTTTTTTTTTTTTTTTTTTTTATTAATTTTTTTAATAAATTTTTTTTTTTTTTAAAAAAAAAAAAAAAAAAAAAAGTTTGTTTTTTGGGGTTTTTTTTTAAAAAGGGGGGGGGGGTTTTTTTTTTTTTTTTAAATTTTTTGGGTAGGAAAAAGATAAGTTTTGGTTTTTTTTTTTAAATTTTTTTAATTTAAAGGGAAGGAATGAAAAAAAAAAAAAAAAAGGAGGGGAAGGGGGAGGGGGGGGAAAAAAAAGACAGGGGGAGGGGAAGAGATGGACCTCTCCGGGGGGGGTTAAAAAAAAATATTTTTTTTTTGGGGTGTAGGTCTCCTTTTTTTAGTTATTAACTTTCTTCCAAAAAAATAATAACCCCCCCCCCTTTTGTGGGGGGGAAAAATACTACAAAATAAATAAAATAGACATGGTAGAATAATACTCGTACAAACAAAAAAGTCAATAATAAATTTACATAAAATACGCAAACAATGACGTAATATTGAAAAATTTTGCACATAAAATAAGCAAATGTATTTCATGAAAATGAATTTTTCATACTTTTAATGTTCAATTGAAAAATTTATCAATTTTATAGTCATACAAAAGGGTAATGTAATGAAAGATGTGATTTAAAATTTAATTTTTGTATGCGTTTATAAATCCCCAAAAGTTTTTTCGTATACATTTGCTTTACCTTGAACTTAAACTATAACTACGAAGAGAGCTTTGCCTCATTTATTATGGAAAGGTGAGAGTCAGCTACATGTTGTATGGTTTTATCGAGTTTCTCAAAGATTTGAACGCTGCGGTTCTACTGAAGTTAAATATTATATTTATTAATTTTTTTCCATTCAGTTTTAAATGGAATTTCTCATAAATTTTGGAGCGCACATTTCATTTGAATCATCTCTTCCATGCTTCAATTATAAAGGTGGTGTCAACCGAAACGATGGTACCACGCGAAGCGAGCGTATGAGATAGCTTCTTGGGAAGTCCCGGTTAAATAAAAATTGAATGACGTACGCACATTGTAAAGCGAAATGAATCCAATTCAGTCAGTGATATGTTGCAATCTATGTGATTCACTTGCAAAATGACAAATCAAAATTTAACCTTAAAGAAAAATTTGACACTTTAAAGCAAATAAGTACGGGATGTACTATTAAAGAATTAGCTTTTCAATTGAAATACAAGGAATAAATTCAAAAAGTCACTGAATTATCAAATTGCACTTCGTAGAATGGAACGGAAAGTACTACGATCCAAAACAGGTGTAGTATACCGGCGCCCTTTGCTTATATAATTTTATTATAGTAAGCTTTGTTAAACTTTTTTATGTACACTTCTCACTACTATCTATTTTCATATTTAACAAAGCTTAACAAAATATGCAAGCAAATTAGAAAGAGATAGATAAGGTGTACTAAACCATATTATTATGTAATCATGGAATATACTAGTTGTGAATAAAGCTTTTGGATCAAATTGTCACATTGATTAATCACAAAAGCCAATTTAAATCAAAAACAGAACACTTTGAACAAATCTATCATCATTAAATATGACTATTGAAAAAGCAATTCTATTTAATTAATTTTAAATAGAAACATGTTTGTACGTTGTCTCGTTCTATATTTTTTCTTTATTTAAAAAAACCACTAAAATTTGTTTACTGTTGTGTCGGTGTTTGTCAAAACTAATACTAAATAATGAATTCTCTTTTTAAGTAGTTATCTGTTTTACAACACTCGATGTATCTACATATACCATCAACCATTAATTAGGTCGAACAAATAAACAAAGTTAGCTAGACTGAAAGATCTCGATGAATTGCAAAATGATGCACAGCAAAGTAGTTCGTATCGATGGCAAAGAAAGTTTTATTACAAATTACAAAAAACAACAAAATGTATTTATTTATTTGCATGTAAACCAATATTAAGTTAATATAATTGAGTTTACATAATAAAAATAGTGTAAATGTTGCACAAATTGAGTGCAAAAAAAAAAAAAGAAAAATTAAATAAAATAAATAAACTGTAAAATTAAATAAACATTTTAATGTTGATATTAACAATTCGATTACAAGTTATTTACGTTTATAAATTCTTATTTAATGTAATTATTTGCCTGCATTAATTTAAGTACCTCAAAATGTTGTTAAAGTAAACTACCAAAAAAAAAAGGGAAAACAAACAAAAAGTGAACTGCAGGTGTAACAAAAATTTGCACAAGTCTCCCCCTTTTTTTTTTTTTTTTTTTTTCAAATATACTCATGTAAGCGTTTATACTGTTGATTGGTCGACTGATCGGATGGACAGATTGTTGAACGTCGCCTACCTTTTGCTAGCTACATTATGCAAAGTTTGAAATTTAATTAAACTGTCCGGAAAGCAGGGGTTTCAATTTAGTTCAGTGCATTGCAGTGCTGAATGGCTAAATGCATTCAAGTTGAAGCCTGTCAGTTGCAGTTAGCCGAAAATTTTAAACAAAATATCAACAACAACAACAACAACAACAGCGTAATGCAATAGAGTTCAATAGCCTTTGCATCCATCGTCAATGAAACACCACACATCATCGTTTAAGTCAACGTCATCATCATCATCATCAAAAACAACAAAGGTATGTATAGGCAGACAGGCAGGCAGTTAATGCCAAAATTGCACACCACCAACATCATCATCAACATCAACATTATTATCATTGTCATCATCGTCGTCATCTTGTACCCTTCTATGAAAACCGAAACTAAAGCCGCTATCGAAACCAAAACCTATCCTAATAAATTTGCGCTTGATGCGTTACATTTTGCTGCGTTGCATTTGCTGTTTTGATATCTACCTGCTCTGCTCTGCTCTGCTCTATACTGCTGCTACCGCTGCTGCTGCAACAATGGTCTGATATGGTATATGTTTAAAATGAATTGTAACGTAACGAAGAAGTCGTAACAGGATAAAGGACGTAAGGAGTGCATTGTTATCGTCACATAGAGTGAGAGGTATACAGTGACGCGGTTAGAGCATTGGCAAGGGGTGTATTTAGTCAAAAACAGGCTCTGTACAGGATAATAATAAGGCAAGCGTTATACATAGACATATATACATACATACCATACACATATATAGTATAGTAAAGGTGTATCGTACAATGCAATGCGACATTTGAGCTTGAGCCTGTTCAAATGCACTTTAAGTATATTATATACATACGTACATATGTATGCATGCGTGTATTTGTATAGTTTAGAGTGCATGGATTGATTGGAGGCAAATGTGCAATATGAGCTTAGGGGGGAACTACTCCTGCTGCATAAAAAAAAAAAAAAAAAAAAAAAAAAGGGTTGTAAAATTTTGTTATGCATGATGCGGGCAAACATGCTCAACAACATGCATTGCAGTCAAACATATGTAATGTACATATACAACAAATACATACTTACATAAATATATAGAAAGCTTATAACAATAGATTTATGTGCCTCTATTATTACATAATAGCGATCAAGCAAATGCTTATGTTGCATTCTTGCAAATAATTTGTTAAATTTAATTTAAAAATAAATTAATTAAATTAAATTAGGTAAAAGCTTTAGTTATGCCACTGATTTCAATACACAAGTGTAGCTGCTTTTCTTGAATGAAAAGAAAGAAAGAGAAAACCTTAAGTTAGACTAAGTCATTTTAATTGAAAACAACTTTTAAAGCAGAAGTTACTTATAGAAAGCTTTTTCGATACTTTATTCTTAGCGATAGTGCTGAAGAAATCGTTGCAGGAAATCTACGAGACCCCTTGCTAAGTAATGATGAAATGCATCAATAAGTAGGACGACAGCAGCTACCACATATGTACATTGTGTAGGTATCAGACAGGACAAAAAAACTGTTATGGGACTGTTAATGTTATGGGACGAGGAATCTCCAGAAGCACTATTACAGTGCTTTCTCTTCCTTTGGAAGGACAGACGGATATGGAAACATCGATTCAGCTTTCGATGATGATCAAGGGGGTACTTATTGCCTATTGCAATTATTTATTCATTCACCGTTCGCATGCAGGGTATAAAAAAGTTAAAGCGTCGCACAAAATAAAATGATAGTCCAAAAAATAGAACATTTAATTCTATTTAAGTTGCAATTGCTATTACAACATATAATATTTCTATATTAACCTATGTAAACTATTCAAACAAGCTTTAATGGCTAATAAATCTGCCTGGAATATGCCATAGCTCGACTTTGTTTACAATGTTACTGTGTTACATTGTTACTCTATTATTTGTATGCAATTGAATCCTTATGAATCCCCGAGCGCTATTGTAACCAATTTGAGTACATTTTATTTTTTGTTTCTCGTTTTTTTTTTTTTTTACGTTGTCCCCGAAAGCTTTTCCAACTTAATCAACAAACACAGAATGCAACGCAAATAATAAAAAAATAACAAAAACAACAACAACAAAGTAAAATAGTATTTCATTGGGAAAACAAAAACCCCAGTACAATGGTAATAAACTGGTGCCATCTGTCAGAGTTAAACTTTATATGTGTACAGCGCTATATCCTGTATAAAGGAGTTAGTACAACAAGCGCCGTTTTGTCAGTTTTATTGATTCGGCTTTTTTTTTTTTTGTTTTTTTTGTATATTGTATATGACGCTGGGGCATACAAGCAACAGCGACAACTAACGCAACAACAACAACAGCAACAATATAAATAAATTGTGCTTTATTGTTGCACAAATAATGCCAAAAGTAAATACGAATATATTTTATAAAAAAAAAAAAAAATAAAAATAAAATTATTTGCCTTGAGTGAAGTAGTTTTGATAGTACAAGTAGTGTAGTGCAAGTGCAATAGTTGACATATTAGAGTATGAGTTAAAAGGCGAAGGTAAAAACAAATTGCGGCAAGCACGTTTGACGCATTAACGACACTTTAAATGCAATATAAGAAAAAGATACTTCTACTATATGCCGAGGGTTTATTTAAATCTAAGCAGTTGTAGATTTACATTGATTTTCGAAGCTTTGAAAATAATATAAATAAATTTAAAGCTTCGAATTGCGTCTGTGCGTTTATCTATCTTATAGATACATTTTATTAAATAAACTTTAAGATACGCAAAACTTTTAATTTTAAATTTATATGCAAAGAAAACTTTTAAATGTACACTCGCATGTAACAAATATTGAAACGATAGTTCCAATTGAGCCAAGAATGCATGCATGCGTGATAGCTTAAATGCAATAACAACAACAACAACAAAAATACAAATAACTTAAGAGTACCACAGAAGATATTTTAAAGAAGAAGCCACAACAGCAACAGTAGAAACAACAATAACAACAACATCATAATTGTTTTTGTTATTATTGTTGCAATGCCAACATTTGATAGTACTATACTAGCTATATGCGGCTTCAATGCGGCACTTCAAGCATCAAGCTTCGACAGCAACAGCGACATCAACAGCGACAGTGATATTGTTGGCGACGAATGTTAAGCAAAACGAGTGCAAATGACGCCACAGCAAAAGCAAAAGGAATTGAAGAAGGCAAAATGCTAAAAGGATAGTAAAAAAAAAAGCAGTAATAGAAACGACAAAAAGCCGTCGACGTCGATGTCGATGTGGAAGACTTACTAAAGTGAGTAAAATGTCTAGATGATGCGCAAATATGCAAATACAACAATAATAACAACAACAGCAACAACATCAACAAAAAACAGCAATAAAGACAACACAACACAACAGTCAGCAACAGCAAAAAACAGCACGTACCGCAAGCAACACTGCCAGCAAAACAACAAATAACAACCACCAAAGAACAACAAGTTTACAAATAGACGAAACCGATGTACAGCAGAAATATAGACAGACAAATGTATCTACTACGATGAGACGAATTGAGTAAGACAGTTGAAATGTACAGAGACAATAAGACAAACTAGACAGGCATACAGACAGACAGACAGACGGACAAATAGCAACATATACATAAATATATACATATATACACATGTATACGTTTATATCTATGTTTATATGTATGTAGCACATAGTCAGTCATCAGTACAATGCCAAGTTGAAGTAGATTTTTGCGTTGCATTCTTTTTTAAGTGTTTATGCATACACATAGATACATATGTATGTATGTATGTTTGTATGTATACATTATGTATCGTTTATATTCATAGATAATATACAGTATGTAACAAAATTAATCTGATTTAATTTCAATTAAAATTATACATACAAACTGTGAAATAAATATGTAAATTTTGTATTGTATCTTTAACTTAGTTGTATCTGATGTGGAAAATTTTAATTAGTTTTGGCTTAAATTATTCGAGAAAAAAAACAAAATCTTAGATACAATCAGCGACATTTTGTCTATTTAAAAACATTTTGTTTAGATATATCTGAAGTTTATTCGATAAGTTGTAATGAGTTATTTAAAGTATGTGAAAGCATTTGTTGTGATATTTGTTAATGGATAGTCGCTTCTCACTCTTATTGTCTCAATCTCTCTCTCACTGTGTAAGTGTTGCAGCTTTATCCCTGATGGTGTTGTATTTTCATAAGCAAAGAGTATGAGTGCATGTTGTACACAGCAAACATTCAGTTGTATTCAGTGTGTACTTATTGTATTCATATCTTTTACAAAAACTATTTTCAGGGTTTACCGTTGTTTTTCGTTCAAAGTTTGCAATGTTTGAAAGAATATGTTTGTTGTTGTTGCTTTAACATTTGAGTGTACGTCTACTCTAAGTATTCAAAAGAACGTGTGATGTAATTTTTGTTGTATTTTTTACTATTTTAAAAAGTGTTGCTTTTTTTAGCTTACTAATTTATTAATTTTAATACATACTGTAAAGCTTTAGATGCTTTTGCAGCTATATAGATACTTTTTTGTTTTTTATTTTCTTAAACATATTTTTTTCTTTTCTTGTTGATTGTTTTGCTATGCATTTATGTTTGCTTGCCTAAAGAATCAAAAATGCATTACAAACTAACAAATGCGGCTTTGGTTAAATGACAACAACAACAACAATAATAATAACAACAACAGACAGATATATAGACAGACAGACGGATGGATGGATAGATAGATAGGCAATTGCAACAGACGAAGAAGACGCAAACGACGACGTCGTCGTTCATTCGTTCGTTTGTATGTTGCAAAGCTAGTAAAAGTGAGGACAAGGGTAAGTTAAGTAAGCAGACAAAGTTTTATGTGAGGCAAAGCAAATGAGTAACGACCATGGCCTACGACAACATGATTTCAAGTAGCTGCACTGCACAGTAAGCAGCAAAAGCAGCAGTAAGTGTAAATGTATACAGAATGTATCTGTGTATCTTTATATCTTTATATCTGTACACAGCAGCGAATGTTTGTGTATTTGTGCGTGCGTGCCTATAGCTTGCACATTGTACAACTGAATGCTTAAGTCAATATATATATTTGTATCTGTGTGTGTGTGTATGCTTTTTTGAGGTGGTCTGTCAATTTGATGTCTGCGAGACATTTATAGCTGTGCGCGTGCATGCATATTTGTAGACTGTGAATGTGAATCTACGTTTTTGTTGTTGTTGTTTGTATATGTGTGTATCTGCATTTATATTGTTGCAATTTGTTGAGTATTTCATACACTAAACTCACACACACACACATACACTCATTCATTTGTATGACGTCAAAGGTTTATTATACTTCGCTGCTTTTTGAATTGTGTGCGAATATGAAATTTATATATTTTTTTTCTTTTTTTTTTTCTGCATGCAAATTGCGAAAATGCGAATGCTTGACAAATGAAATAAGCAAGACGCACGTTCCAAAGCAAGCGTTGCCGTAATGAAGCTATATACAATATATATGTTTGTATATATATACTTTTGACAGCAGTGCTATGCGGGGGTGTGTATGTGTGTGTGTGTGTGTTGTTGTTAGTTGTCAGCGGCGCCATTATGCCGTTACAAGTTGCGCTATTAAATCTTGTTTATTACTTTGCAATCTACACAAAAAATATTTAAAAAAAAAAAGTAGTCAAAAGCACAAAATGTTCGAATAATAAAAAAAAATAACAACAAATTTCATTTGTAATTATTTTTTTTATAGATTTTTTTTTATTTATTGTGCATCACGACGTATGTGTAATATATTTGAAAAAAAAAAAACAAAAAATGCTTACCAATTATTGAAAATATTTAAAAATAGTTTTTCACATACCTGCAAACGTAAAAGAGAATAATTTATTAGTTATGTCAGAAACAATAATTGAATTTTTATTTTATAGTTTTTTTATGCAGTACAAACTTTAATTTTAACGTTTAAAAAAATGTATCTTGTACAAGGCATGTTCGTCTGTTTTGTTTTTGGACCCCTCAGAGTTCTACCAAAAAAAATGTATACAATTTTAAGATGACACATTGAACTGCGCTCATAATTTTATCTAAAGAATACATTAAAATGCTGCTAGTGTAGCGCGAAATAATTAAATTAATTGCTTGCAAGGCTTGTTTCAAAAACGAAAAAGCAACAAAAAAGGACGACAAGGACATCGAAAATTAAGCACAAACACATTAAAATGAATTTAGAGTATTAGTAAAAATACAAAAATAAAAAAAAAAAATAACTAAAGAAATGGCAAAAAAAAACCAAAAAAAACAAGAAAAAACGTTAACTTCGGTAGAACCGAAGCTTAAATACCCGTCACACGAATCTTTAAAGAGTTTATGTGTAATCATCAGTGGTCACCCAAGTTTACACACAATATTAAGTTCAAATTTTGAGCTAAAAATACAGATATGTATAACAACATATTTCTCGAATATATCTGGAAATGGCCGGTAAGGTTGAATGCAAGAAACACCTGAAAATGGGCGTGGCACCATGATATTGGAAGAGTTTTTACCCAATATGGAGTAAATACATGAATAAATAATAACCATTTTCATACAAAAAATCGAAAATGGTCGGAAAGTTTGTATGGGGGCTATACCAAAAAATGGGCGTGGCACATCTGATTTGACATTGGATGACATTAAAAGTGTTTTTAACCAAATTTGAGTGAATATATGCATAAATAAATTGTATTTTTTTACAAAAAATCGGAAAAATCGGAAAAAACGGAAAGTTTATATGGAGGCTATGCCTAAAAGAGGGCGTGGCATTTTGGTTTTGACACTGGAAGACAAAAGAAATGTTTTTACACAATTGGGAGCGAATACATTCATAAATAATTACAATTTTTATACAAAAAATCGGAAAAAAACGGTAAGTTTGTATGGGGGCTATACCTAAAAATGGGCGTGGCACCTTGGTTCTGGTATACAAACTAACTAGGAGCACAAAAAGCTTAAGTTTCGAATTTCAGGTCAATATCTTTAAAACTTTTCGAGTAACAGCCATCGCAACAGACAGACGGACAGACAGACAGACGGACAGACAGACAGACGGACAGACGGACAGACAGACGGACATGGCTAAATCGATTCGTCTCATCGAGCTGACCAAGAATATATATACTTTATAGGGTCTCCGATGTCTCCTTCCATGCGTTGCAAACTTTCGGACAAAATGATAATACCCGTTCACACTATATGTGACGGGTATAAAAAAAATGAACATGCTAAAAGGAATAACAAAAATAACGACGCACATGGCCCGAAATTCCGTTTGCATTTTGTCGGTCTTTGCGTTGCGTTGCGTTGTTTTTAGTGGGTCGGGTCGTGTCGAGTTGCCATGTTCGCTATTTTAGCTTTACGTTATTTGCATACAGCTTACCGGCGGAAGTAGACACCGCGCGAATGCCAAAAGGGTTCGCAGTAACGCGTTTACTTATGTTTCTACGAAAAAAAATTTAAATTTAAATTTTTTTTGCTTTAATTTCTTTGTTTTTTTTTTTTTTTTGGTACACATACAAACGCATATATTCACATAAGCGCTTAAAAATTTACGCGAAGGGTTCATACGCCTGTTAATGAAGCAACCCTTAAAATTTGGCACGTATCCAGCGAAGCAATGTTTTGCAAAAAAAAAAAAAAAAAAAAAAAAATTGAAGAAGAGCAAGACGCAATCAGCAATTGCGCCGCAACATAAAATTTCGGGCGCAAAGTTGAATGAACTTTCCAGAAAAAGTTTTGAGCTTTACGTACGATTTTTATTTTGGCATTCTAACTTTGCATAACAAAACAAAAGCACACAACTCCCGGCAGTAGTACCTAGTCTTATTTTTGATTTTTTTTTTTTTTTTTTGTTTTTTTTTTTTTTTTTTTTTTTTTTTTTTTTTTTTTTGTGTCAGACGCAACAAATACAATAAAACTTTTTTAATTTTTGTGCATTTAATAAGCTGCATGCAACATGACTTTAATAAATGACTTACTAACTTATTTATTAAGTACGCTGCTAAGCCAAAAAGGATGCAACAGCAAATTTATGTGCAAAAAAGTTTTAGGTTTTGGCTAATATACTGAAAAAAAAATTTATGTTATACAGTCAGAAACATTTACTGTGAAAAGCTAAAAAATATTTTTGGTTTAGACAAAATGAGTCATTATTGTATGGTGTTCCTGTTTTTCTAAATGGATGAGCGGAGGAACTGAACTGTCCAGAGAAGAATCAGCTACTATTAACAAGACATTGCAAACTTAATCTAAAACAATAGGAATAATAAAGTTTCAGCACTCGCACCGAACCAGCTCCTATAAAAGAACATGGCTTTGAACCAAAAACCTAACCATATCTCTTTAAAACAATTTTTTTGTTTACCCGACCCAAAGGGTAAACGGTTATATTAGGATTATGCGAAAGTATATAACAGACAGATGGAGGCTAGATAGACTAAACTATATCCGACCGTCTGTCATGCTGTCTGCCATATGAAAACGATTTTCTCGGAGACTAGATAGAGAGCTTCCATATTTTAAACTTAGACTCTCCTAAACCGTCAAGTGTGCACTTGCAAACGGTATTTTTCTTGCCCCATTTTAAGGGATACCTCCCCCACAAATCTACCCCAAAATGTTTGCATAAAGACTCATTTGTTTTATATTCTAGGAAGTCTAAATTTAGTATAAATAATGCCTTTGATAGTCTCAATGAAATTGACCAATATGGGTAGTACCAAAAATAAGTTTTACGTATAGCCCCCATACAAATGTTTTTTTTAAGTTTTGTACGAAAAACCAATACAATGAGGTATGGTAGTAAGATAGGACTCAACTTAAGGTACATAAAGTTTAGGTACAGGGTATCTTGTAGTCGAGCATAGTCGACTTCAGCGTTCTTTCTTGTTTTAATATAAATTTTAATTTGAACCACATAAACCAATCGGAGCCGGCAGTGGGACACGGACTAAAAACCGGTTCGTGAACGGCACCAGGGGTTCAAACTGAATCTCTGTTGTCCAAGATGAGGCATTTATTATAGCTGTATTGCGCAAAAAAGAGGTTGCTTCTATTGCTGAATAACCAGTAAACTTGCGTAGTGTTTCGTATTGGTTCCTAAAGTTGAAGTATTTATCAAATGGCAGATCTAGATACTCATTCAGAAAGGCAGATCAATTGAAATTCAGATGGAAACACAGTTCTGAAGCGCGCACTTCTATTTTCTTCCTAAATTTAATTAATGTAAAGAGTATTACAGCTTTAGTTTAAAACAATTACATACTTTTTATTTATTTATTTCGAAATTTTTAATGTGTTTACTTAGCCAAAAGTTGTTGATTTATTTATTTATTGACTGTTAAAGATAATAAATAGAATTATAGCTTTTACATAAACTAAACTGGTTCAAGCGACAAAATTCTGTATTTAAAAAAAATCAAAAACAAATAAATGCAATTTGAGGCAATGTCTAGGTGGCGCCTGTTTTTGTATATATATATATTTTTTTTTTTGCATACGTTGCGTAATCAAAGCTTAATGCGTTCTTACTTGCCACGCTGCTCGCATCAAGCGATTTGTTGCAGTTTCCTGCGATACATGAACCTGTTTCTAATGCTTAGCACGAACACGCCTCTTGATTAAATGCTTTTAATTTTTTTGTTTTCTTTTATTTTTCTTAAGCTGCAATCGAGACAACTTGACCGAGTTAATTTAGTTATTAAAAACGAATTAACTCGATTCAAATGCAATAAAGCAGCAGAAAAAAAAAAAAAAAAAAAAAAAAAAAAAAAAAAAAAAGGCAGCTGCCGCAACAACATTTAGGAACTCGATAAATATATAAAATTTTTCTTTTGCACATTATTTCATTTAATTGCTTACAAAAAAAAAGAAATAATGCTAAATTTGTTTGTGGCTGTTTGCTATTTAGGTTCTTGATACAAGCGCCTTATCTACCCTTTGCCATCTTTGCTTGTTTTTGTAGTTTCGTCTACTTCGGTTTATGTTTCTTATTTTCGGGGGAATTTCTTGCAAAACACATTTGCCTTTTGTGTTGTGCAAAAAATTTATTTCATTAAAATCAAATTAACTTGTGATAAATGCGCTACACGAATAAATTTATCATGCACAACAATAAAAATTTATTTGATATTTATCTAAGAGCTACATACGCGTTTATATTGTATATGATACAACTGAGGGTTGTATCTAAGACGCCATTTTGTATTTTAGACTTATGAGTTATGTACAAAAAAAAAAAAATAAAATATACAATAACCATTTCCCTAAATTGTACTGTTTAAGAAAAAACATTTTAGCGGCTAAGAAAAAATTCGTCAACATTTTCTTTTGCACAAACTTAGCACGGATTCGAGTACATATCTACAAATACAAAGCATTTTGTTAATATCAAAAATAATAATAAGTGCCATAATCGAATATTAAGTATACGACACCATGCACAGCTGCGCTCTAAAAAGCTTTCAGCATAAATAAAATACCTAAAAAAAATTCCGTAAACTTATTTTTACACCTATTTTTAAAAAAAAAAAAAAACATTTTTTTTTTTTTTTGTATTTAATTTTAAAAAAAATGAAACCCCATTTGAGACACTCTGGCGGCGTCAGGCATATCGTATCAATTTCAATTTGTGCACAAATTAAAGAAACGTAAGAAGTAGTAAGGACACAACTTCACAACAAGGACTTCAGCACAAATAAATAAACAAACAAACAAAACAAAAAAACAAACGAATTTAAACAACTTAAAACGCAAAAATATAATTACAATTTAGGAAACACTTAACACAGAAAACGACAAGACAGCAACAAGAATACAAACAAGTAGCAAAACAGGACAACTGTCATACAAACAGACAGACGGAAAGACAAACGGATGGAAAGGGCAGACGCGCGAGTGCTTCATTTTTTTACCCGTTACACTAGTGTAAACGGGTATATTCAGTTTGTCCGAAAGTTTGCAACGCATTGAAGGAGACATCGGAGACCCCATAAAGTATATATATTATTGATCAGCTCGATGAGACGAATCGATTTAGCCATGTCCGTCTGTCTGTCCGTCTGTCTGTCTGTCCGTCTGTCTGTCTGTCTGTTGCGATGGCTGTTACTCGGAAAGTTTAAAAGATATTGACCTGAAATTTTAAACTTAAGCTTTTTGCTTCTAGTTACTTTGTATACCAGAACCAAGGTGCCACGCCCATTTTTAGATATAGCCCCAACAAACTTACCACTTTTTCGACTTTTTGTATGAAAATAGTTAGTATTTATAAATGCTTTTACTACAATATAGGGTAAAAATACTCCTAATGGCATCCAATATCTAAAGAATGTTGCCACGCCCATTTTCAGATATAGCCCCCATACAAACTTACCACTTTTTCCGATTTTTGTATGAAAATACGTATCATTTATGAATATATTTAATCAAAATAGGGTAAGAACACTTTTTTGTCATCCAGTGTCAAATCTAAGGCGCCACGCCCATTTTTATGCATAGCCTCCATACAAACTTACCGCCCATTTTCGAGTTTTTATATGAAAACATTTACTATTTCAAAATGAATTCAATTAAATTTGGTAAAATCAATTCCAATGTCCACCTAAGTGAACACTTTCGATATGGTAAGGATCGGGCAAATATAACATAAAGCCTCCATACAAATTTGACCAAATTCATCGTGAAATTTAATCTAAGCACCTGGTGAACATATAAACTATTAAAAGTGATGTGCAACGGTATTTCAGCTTCGGTTCCACCGAAGTTAACGTTTTTCTTGTTTTTTTTTTTTTGTTAGGGTAAAAGGGTGCAAAAGTAGATTCTTAAACAAGCTTAAAATGAGCTTGAAAAACAAAAAGTAACAAAATCGAATCGAAACAAAAAAAAAAACTAAAGAGGGCAAAAATAGCAAACGCAGCAAACGAAAAATTGTGTGAAATACTTCAGCTCTTTGTGTAGCAGCAGCAGCATAGTATAGCATGCTGCGCTAAGAAAATAGAAACTCCATCTGTTTGTGACAGACGCGAACGAAGCATGAAGGAGTTTAAAGAATGAAGTATTATGTAGTAAATTTTTGCCCGCTAGCTAGCTGGTTGGTTGGTTGCTTGGTTGGTTATACAGCAATGCAAAGTGGTGCGCCACATTGACCGACCGACCGACCGAACCACCAACCGACAACTGACTGAGTAAGTATTAAGTATGAGTGCTGCTACTATTACTCAGCAAACTCCTACATTGCGTACTGCGTATCCGTGCCGTGTACGTGCTCGTCTCTCTCCGCTCCACTGTATGCCACAGATTGGTGTTGACGCGCATAATGAAGCTGCTGATGCTTTTGATGCGCACGATAATCAAAATCATGTTGATGAACTACAAAAGTACGAGCGTGCGGGTAACTTTGCATTAGTACCCTACGTAAAAAAATTTTTAAAAATATTGAAAAATCTGCACCGACTATTAAATTTGGAATATATTAGGTTATAATGGCGAATATTCGCGACGTTACCGATGCCAGTTTAGGCCTATTGTGTTACCTTATGATCTCTTGATTTTATTCGCCCTTCTCGAACCAGCTCAATTTCCTTATAAAGGCAACCATTGCACTTTTTTTTTTTTTTTTTTTTTTATTTTATAAAAATTAAAAAAAAAAAACTTCCCGGGGGGGGGGGGGGGTAGGGAAAGATTTTTTTCTTCTTTTTCTTCTTTTCTTTTTTCCCCCAAATTTTTATTTTTTTTTTCCTCCCCCCCCCCGGGGTTTTTTTCTACAAAGAAGGGGGTGGGGTGGGGTACCCCCCACCAAAATGGAAAGAGTCCGTTGTGGGGGGCCTCTCCTAATTAGGCTGGGTTTTTTTTTCCGCGTCCCGCAGCTTCACAGTAGCCATGGGAATTTCTGTTAAACTCCTACCCCAGAATATCTTAGTGACCCGGAATCCATGTGAGGCAAATATCCAATTGCTCGGCCATCTGGTTACGAAATATGCGACCCTGGGAGGTTGTTTGACGTCATGTAAAGTCAAGTGCTTTTAAGGCTACTTGAGTAGCGCCCTAGATGAAATATGGCTTCGTATAAAGCGATTACAACTTAAAGGACGCTGCAGTGATCAGGAAGTCTGAAAGATTCTCTAATCTCCAGGTCCGGGAAATATATACCTCCTCTAACCCTTCCATCAAATTTACACCCATTTGCATAAATATTGATGGCATTGGTTTTATAATGAGGAAGATTTTCCCATTGTGATCTGGTTGGGATGAATATATTGTACTTCCTACCAAATGTCACTGGTGGCGAGGGTATTAGAATGTTGAGTATTCTCAAATGATTCAAGCTAAACAGACAAAAGCTGTTGATGTAGCTAGTTTGACACGGTTTCACTTTTAACTGAAGATACTTCAAAAAAACACTCTGATGAACGAGAACATCAGAAAGTCATTTTTATGCAAAAGTGCAGCCAATTACTCTAACTGAAGTGCTATACGTAACCTAAATAAGGTACACTTTGTATTTGGTTAAAGTACAATATTTTTAAAGCGTATAAACGTATCGATTATGCCGAGTATTAAATTTTCCTTGATTTATATTTTATTTTTTATATATTTCACTGCTTTGAAAACTCAAAATAAATTAAAATCAAGCGGCAAGCTATGCGCGCATAAAGCCAAAACCAAAGCCAAACTAAAGCGCAGAGCAAAGCAAAGCAAAGCAAACGAGCGTGCCAAATGCAATAGGGAATAAGGACGTACAATTAGAGAGACAGACAGACAGACAGACGGACGGACATTAAGACAGACAGATATACATCAACAGAGCGGCAAGGACTCAACTCCAAAAGCAAGAATAAGAGCAACATCAGCTCCAATTCAACAACTATATCTGCTGCTGCTCGTCGTATACATCTGCTTATGGCTGCTGCCATGATAATTTTGTGTTTTTACGTAATTATGTTAATGGTATTTTCCTTCTCAGTGGTTGTAGTTTTGTATTTTTTTCGAAGTTTTGCGCTGCTCGAGTTGAGCTGCGTTGAAATATTTTTAGTTAATTCTTTATTTTTTTTTTTTTTTTTTTTTTTGTTGTTGCAAATTCTGAAAAATTACATCAAAAGTGTTAATTATGTTTGTGGCAAAAATAAATTCTGACAGCAAATTGAGGATGTGTGGAGAGGAGTATATACACAACCGATTAAATAAATTAACTTTGACATTTGGCAGGCAAGTGTATTAAACTAAAATTTACTCTTAATTTGCAATATATTTTTTTTTTTCGTGCTGTATTTAAATATTTAAATTATTTGCTGATGTATATCATTTAAGATTGAAAAAAATACAAAATATATTAAGGTTTAAAGCGATATTTCATGTGATTATTTTCATTAAATTATATTGAGTGCCACACCAAATAATTTTGTACAATTTTTAGGTGCCACGTGTGTCTTGCTTGCCTCATGTGCCAAGCTCTAAGTTTTCGCTTTCGATTTTGTTACTTTTTCTTATTTTTCTTGGATACGCAACAGCGTCAAATTACTTTGCTAAAGTTCGGTATTGCTTCCTTTGCTTTTCTTGGAAAAAAAAAACTGAAGGTGTACTCAATAAATCATATATTGTACAAAATATAGTATAAAATATATATATTATATTATATGTTAGACGACGCATGTGTGCATGTGCTGAATTTTTGAGATATGAGCATAATATACGAGTACATAATTTAGAAATTATTAGATAGCTTCGAAAGATGTTAAAAGTTTAATATTTTTTTTCAAAATTTTATCTTTAAAGAAAATTGTTGAAAATAAGTTTGAAGTATAAACGAGCTGTATTTTTAAAAGAGTCTATTTATTAATATGCTAAGAAAATGCAATAAATACAGCTGTAAGTAAAAATAAAAAGCATAGACTTATGATGTAGCTATTTTCAAATTGAAGTAAGTGATTTCGGATGCACTTGTGAATGGCATGAGCATCACGTTGGCAACGCACACAAAATAAAAATGAATAAAAAGGAATTATAGTTGAATTCAAGTGCACTCAATAAAAATAAAAACATTACATTCGTACAATAAATCATAAATTGGCGATCAGCACAATAATGTACACAGTGAGTACAACTGAATGTTTGCTGCATACCTTTTGCATTGCACATACATTCACTCATACTCTTTGCATTAAAATTTCGCTTCTTACATTTCTGCAATACTCATGTATTCATTTAATTTCACATATATATAGTAACAAAGTGGCAATACCTACACAGAGGCATGATGGAATTATAAAGTTAGTGTCAAGTGAACCAATGGTACCATGCGAATCAAGAACAAAAGATATGGCTCACTTTTTATTTTAAATCCGCTTTTAAAATGTGAATGAAACAATGAATTACGACTGACGTTGGTACGCAACATGTTGAGAGAGCAAGAGCGCTTAATATAACCTTGTATAATTGAACCATGCACAGAAATAAATTCAGTGATTGAGAGAAAGAAATGAGAGCGGCGTTTTGGTAAGCAATATCAGACTATAAGCACAAAAAATTATGTGTTATGTTATTTTTCAGGTCCTTTAGGAATATTTAAAAGAAACTAAGTGCTCTCTTTGATTGATACGAAGACAGAATTAAAGTTACGGATGGAGTAACTTGACTTTATTAAGCCTTGTACTGTATCCTTGACAATGTTCAATAAATGTTGACATTTCAATCAAAGCTGTGAAGCAGCGTAACATTTCCGAAAGGCAAACTCTTGTGTGTAGCATTCGAACTATGATTTTTTTGATAGGTTAGCCTTGTAAATAATTACAAAGAGCAACATGCAGCAATTATTTATGTCATTTAATTTAAGCACAAAGAAAGAGAAAAAAAAACAACCTAAAAACCATGACAAATTCGCAATCAATGCATAATTAAAATTCCAATTACACCAAAGTCAATTACACAGCATCATCTCACTCTAAGTCTATTTTAAGTAAACGATTCATTTACCGACATCTAATCGAATGACTGACTGACTGACTGCTTGCTTGTCTTCATAAGGGGAGCAAGCAACATACATACATACACACATAATAGTTATAGAATCTTTATATTGTAGAATACAAGAACACAAAACACATCTTCAGTTGTGATTTATGACTGTGACAGCGTAAAACGTTTTGCAACGCTGTTAAATGGCAATTTCGTGGCGCAAACATGTCATTGATTAATTACAAGAAGAAGTTTGTATTGAAGTACTATATACAATACGTATGTATGTATGTTTGTATGTATGCATGAAGTCGAAGCCTATAACCGAAAATGAAGCAAGCATAAGTATTATATACTAGTTAATTAAAAAAAAAAAAAAAATATAATAAGTTTGTAAAGCGTTGAAATTAAAATCTTTTTATTTTCGGTGAGTTTTTCACAGTGATTGAAAAATCGAAATGTCGTGAAGGTAGTGATTAGAGATTTTCGGCGATTTTGTGTATCACTCTTCGCGAACAGTAAACAACCAGTAAACGCTGATTGTTTTTCGCGAACTGCGATTTTATCACTGTTTGCAGCACTGTCGAAATCGTAAATCACGTCTCAAAAATCACGCCAACACTAATTGCTTTAACTACGTGGTTGGTGTCTAATGCGGAACTAGGGAGTACATCAAAAACCGGTGTTCGGTACCAATGGTCTCACATGTCACTTTTTAAGTCATATTTTCTTATAAAAATCAATTTAGAAGATTTTGAGAGCATTATAAGTTAAATACATACTTTATGTATACTGTACAATGTAACTGCTAAATACAAAATATATTTAATTGGAACTTATATAATAAATAAATAATTCTAATTGGTTACACCAAGACACTCTTATATATAAAAGTACTTAATTTTATTTGCGGTTTTCTCTGTCAGCAGACAAGGCGTATGCGTGATATTAAGTAAGTAAGTTACTTTCTAAGCAAATAATATATTTATTTTATTTTGTGGTTTTATTTTTTTTCTCTGAAATAATACCATGTGGTACTACCTATGTATATACATGCATCACATAATTCAATGTCACAATGTGTTTTAAGCTTGCTAGCTTTCGTCTAAATGTTGAAAGATTTTATTAGTTTTTTCTAAGACAAATTAATTTGCAACGCAAATCAACAAGTGTCAATGGCATACATACATATGTATGTATATCCTTGTATGTCCTTGCGTTTTATTTAATAAGCTTAAGAAGTTTTATTAAATACACATCTTCCGTCCAGACTGTGGTCAAATAAATAAATAATATTAAATCCAATACACCAGGGTATGTAAAGCAATTTGTTACGTATACGCAATGTTGTATGTGTTATTTGACAATATCAAAGTATTTAATACAAAATACAGAATTTGTGGTAGCGGAAACTTTTTTTTTTGTTTTATTAAATTTTATTGTACAAGCTAAACTAATATGCACAGACATGATATAAACAATAAATCACATTTCATTTTATGATTAATTATTGAGCAAAAAAAATATGATTTATTAAAGTAAAATATTTGCTTTTATCTTTTTTTTTCTATTTAAATTTTTTTTTTTTTTTTTTTTTTTGTCACACGTTGCCTAGCAACAATAAAGTCACGAAAAAAATTCATATATCAAAAAATATTTTTATATAAAATAAAATACATTAGAGTAGGTACAATTTAGTCCTATTTTAAATAAAAGTCACATACAAAGGACACAAAGGCAATCTAGTCTAACTGCTGTTGCTGCTGTCAACTCCTGCGGCCATGTCTGACAATTAGTTGCCAAAGCGACAGTAATAACAAGAACAACAATAAAAACGTAAATGAAAACAAAAAAAAAAAAAAAAAAGAAAAGCTTTTTGTGCGTTTAACAATCATATGCGTTGTCTCCTACCAAATATACGCTACATCAAATAACAAAAACAAAAACACCAACAACAACAAGTAGCATGAGATAACAAACATATTGACAGCACAACAATGGCACGTGTCAGTTATTTTTGAGCCAACAATGACAACAACAGCAAACCAAAACCAAAAAACCAAACACCCGACTCAACCAAAACCAAACCGTAGCGGCGGCGTAGCTTGTACAAACAAACCAAACAACAACAACAAGAACAGCAACAACAATAACAAATGTCATAACAATATAGCGCAATGTTTCGCTAGCTATCTAATTAGAATATGTCATATCTAACACATAACTAAGTAGGAGTATCGTATTGTACATATGCATATGTATGCATGGTGGTATGTGTAGGAGTACACTTTGATAGCAACCGCGATATTTTTGTCACCATGAATCCTGTCAATGATTCTATTCATTTTTCGTATCTATATTTTTTCTGCAAAGCGCAACTGTGTGTGTGTGTGCGTGTTTATTTGTTTGTTTTTCGTGTAAACAGCGAATGAAAACATATTACGTATACGCACAACGCTTAAATCTTTCATACTAATCGGTTGCTGTTGCTCTTGTTGTTGTTGTTTTTTGCCAACTGAATAGCGACTTTTAATTAAACTCAGCTCTAATACCAAAGCTAAACTCAAAACTAATTAGCCGCTTATAAATGACCGCTAGCTGTCAGCATGCGAGAAAATTGTTGGAATTTCCAAATGCCAAAGTGTACCTATATACATATATACATAAGCATATACATTCACATATGTATGTATGTAAGTATGTATGCAATAGTGTGTAGAACAACTATAGTTATGTGACAAGTATCTAGTATATATAAAAATGTATCTATACATAGAAATAGAGTTGCGTGTAAGCGTTTTAAATTTTGCATAATTTACTCAAATCAATAAAGACAATTTAAATAGTGAAAAATATGAGAAAACTTTTCAAATGGACTTAAGCGAATTTAAAATACTCTACTAAAACTATGTTTGCTTAGTGGCAAAAATTTAGAGGTTTAAAGCTTAAAAAAACAACAACAAAACATGCTAACGTGCTTTTGTTCTGAATATTTGTAACAGAGCGCAATTATCTTTTTTTACTTATCTGTCTTACTTTCACTCTCTCTCTCTCGTTCCAAGTGTAGCAGCATTATCACTCTGTGCGCGAAATCGAGGCATAGAATGTGCTGATTACGTGCAACACAAAATGAATGAGTTTAGTACACAGCAAACATTCAGTTGTACTAAATGTGTACTTATTGTGTTGACTGTGTTGTGTTGACTTTTACCTTTCTAACAATTAAAGAAAAATCTTACATTTTGAAACAACTAAGTGCGGTATGTTCTTTTAAAAGCATTAGCTAAAAAAATATGTATAAATAAGTTTTTCTAGATTTGTGAGATCAAAGATTCGATTCTTGCTACAACCTCAAAACTTGCAACGTATTAGGTTTTAGTTGTGAGCAAGAATCGAGATTATACTGTTTATAAAATAGTAAAATGTTTCTATGTCCGCTTTGGACGTTGATACCATTCAGCCAAAGTTTCATTTGAAAGGCAACAATGCAAGTAAATTAAATTCCACTAAAACAATATGTTATCACATTAATCACATTCGGTCATATAAGAAGTCGATTTTCTAATTTTACCATATAAAATATTTTTGCTTTTTAAATGTTTTTATTATACTAGCCTCAACATATAGTGGACTCGCTGCAATCAAAAAAAAAAAAACAGGTGATTGCAGCGTGCCCCATTATATTATGGGCACGCCGCAATAAAAAAAGCGGTGTTTTTTAGTACGTTTTTATGTTAGCCCCAGCATATTTGGTTTGGGCTGCAAAAAAAAATGAAATAGTGAAAAATGTCATCAACAATAACTGCAATTGCACAAAAACCAGCAGATGCGAAACGAAAAGAAACCGAAAGAACAACCGAAACGCCCATTCAACGTAATATCACACGCCGAGTGGCCGCTAGTACTCGAATAAAGCTTCACAATTCATGCCTGCCCAATAAAAAAAATTCTTTGTGTGGTCAACAACACTACAATTTTCTCCAAGGACTATTCAACTAACTATAAATACGAATATAAAACTGCCAATAAAACATCATGCTATTGCCATATCCATACATATGATTCTTAGCTTTACCTTTATTTCATTACAAAACTTACAACAAAATTTTAGTACCCCAATAAACTCGATACGCTTAGGGTATAAAAAGAAATAAACATAAAATAGTTATTGAAACTAAAAATGTTTGCGCTAATTGAGTATTAATTAGAGATATAATTTTCATGTTCATTATTTACATTTGTAAATTTGTTAGTATTAAAGCTAAATGAAAAAAGAGTGCTAATACAAATAACGAGGATGGATTAAATCAATTATGCTAATAATTTTCATTAACAAATGAATAAAGCAAACTGTGCGCGGCTACATAAAGAGCAAATAGCAGCGACTGACTGACAGACTAAATGACTGAGTGACAGATACATATAAAAAAAAAAATTACTATTGTATTTAGTATAAATCGAGTCAAACGTCAATTATTCACTCAGTCAGTATTGTCGTTTTGTATTGTTCTTTCTTAACTGAAATTTTGCTCAAAATAAACAAAACAAATAATTTGCATAAACAATTAATCATGCGATCAAGCGCAAAACGTGCACAAAATCATAGTCTCAGCTAATTTTAGCACAAGGCAAAAGAGTATATTACATATAAATAAATAAATATATACAATAAATAAATGAATATATCTAGATAAATAGAATCAGACAAACAGATATTCTTGAAGTAAGTTGCGCATGCGCAAGATAAAAAAAAGCTACATTTTTCTTGTATGTATAAAATTTTAAAGATACAACAGCAACATTGTTGCAGTGATCCGGTAGAGCGTAAAGAAAAATTATAGCACGGCTTCCTTTGATATTAAATTCATAGAAAATATACAACAAAAAAAAAAAACAAAAGTAAATCGCATAAGTAAAAATTCCAACTAAAAATGCATGAATGCTTTTGATATGATTTAATTTTGTATAAATTTCGTTTAAAAAAAATATTTAAGAAAAAAAAAGAGCAACAAATTCGATTTCGTGCTGCCTAAAAGGAATGCAGCAGCGCAAAAAAAAAAAAAAATCAAACAAAAAAAAAAGTATAGAAAAAAAAAAACGTAAAAATTGAAGGCTCAAACGCGAAACCAGTTTTGGTTCTGACGACGACGACAACGACGACGGCGTCAAAGCGTTTTTAGTTTTTTTCTTTGTTTGCTGACGATAAAACGCTTCTCAAATGAAACTAACTTTATAAACATATTTATGTACCGAAATACATACATACTATACAGCAAATGCAACAAAAAACTACAACAACAATAATATGTATGATGTTGCACGGTGAAAAAAAATATATATAAACGTATGTATTTTTATATATATACACACACACATACACACACACACAGCGCATAAACGGCAAGTGAACCAAATTCTTTTTAACGAGCTTGCAAACATTTGATCCCCAGACAGACGAGAAGTCAAAGTCAACAACAACAGCAATATTGCCTAACAGCAGCAGCAGCAACAACAACAATAACAAAGACAACAACAACAACATTGAACGCAACTCAAGCAGTTTAATAGTTTTAGATACTCGCCTTTTTTTTTTATTTTTTGCCAAAGCTAAGCCAAAACAAAAATGTCTAAAGGCGCTCAAACGAATAAAAATAAAAATAAAAAATACAAAATTATATTTAAGACACGAAAATGCTGCAACGCAAAAAAAAACTCTAATATAAATCAAGCAAAATAAAAAAAAAAAAAAATTCTGAAAAAAAAAATAAATTTGGTGAATATTTTACAGTAAAGCCGCGCATATTGATAAAACTTTGTACTCATGTTGCAGCGTATAGTGGAAAAAGGCATAGTGTATATACAGATATATTCTTGATATCATCGAAAGCTGTGTCGATTTAGCTTGGTGCATGGTTAGACACATTCAAAACTTTTAAATAAGCCCCATTCGAAAAAGGTGGCCTCCATATTTACCTAACCCCAAATTTTTATATTTTTCTATAACTTGTACCCGTGGCGTAAAAGGGTATATTAAGTTTGTCCAAATGTATGTAACAGGCAGAAGAAGGCATGGTAGACCCTATAAAATATATAGTATATATTCTTGATCAGCATTGATAGGAGAGCCGATCTAGCTATCTTCATACATCCTTTTTGTCTGTCACGATGCCTGCCGTATCAAAACGATTAAAAGTTATACTATATATTTAAAAGTTAGACTCTTCTGAGCCGTCAAGACGTCGCTTACAAACGGGTTTTCTCTAGACCCATTTTAAGGCGTAGACCCAAAAACTATTTAAAAAATTTGTTTTTTTGCTTAAAATCTTCTCTGTTTCTTATTCTAGGAACTTAAAATCTAGTATATTTTAATATAAGGCATAGACCCCACACAAATATATCCCTTTTTTTGAGTTTTTTTTTGGCATGGCACTAAGATATGACCTAACTTAACACTTACGACCCCAACTTTTTTACTACAGCTCAAACATTTCGTTATATAAATTGTATAGTTTTTTTTTTTTTTTTTTTTTTTTTTGCTTAATTTAAATAAGTCACTTTTTAACAGGTTTTACTGTAGCTAATATTTAGCCAAAAAAAAAAAAAAACTTATAGCCTGACTTGGTATCAACATTATTTTCGCGTCGACTCCTTCTCGTTAACCAAATGCTTTTTCATTTTTTTTTTTTTTTTTTATAAAATATTTAATCTAAAGTGTATTTTTCCACATTTTTTTCGGTTAATGAAATTATGCAGCGGCTAGTTACACCTTTTCGTCACACATAAAATGTGCTGCGCTAATTTTTATATACATTTAATAATAAAAAAAAAAAACTTAACTACTTATATATAATATACGATACTATAATATAATATTTAATTTATATATATATATTTTTTTTTTTTTGACGGCATCACAGCACGATTTTCCAACGCTTGATGAAATTTGTAAAAAATGTTTCACACTCATGCAATGGCTGGCGCTGGGCTTGATGACTTCCAAAGAAGTAAAAACAAAAAAAAAAAAAAAAAAACTTTATTGTAGCTGCTTTTGATTGTAATTAATTTCTTTGTTTTTTTTTTATTTCATTATTATTAAGCGCTTTATAATTATAACATAAATATATTTATGAAATTAAGTTAATTATGTTAAATGCAGTTTTTTATGACTTTGTTTGTCCAAACAAAAATAATAATAATAATAATGAAATGAAGAAATATGCATTCACAGGCGGCGGCGACAGCGGCGTCGCCATTTTTGTCGTCATAGTTGAAATCGTCGTTGCCACGCCCCTCAGAATGACGACGATGATGATGATGACGATGATGATAATAAAAGAGCGCATGGCATACAAATTAATGAATTATCCACTCGAGTTAACGAGTCGACTCAACTCGAATCGAATCGGACGTATTTATATTATTGTATAAAAGCGCTTAATGAATATTCATTGACGGAAATATTGGAGGAAAAACGTTGACACAGACACGGAAAGCGCATGCAGAAAGGATGTTGAAAATTCAACAATTGTAAAAAAAAAATAAATAAATAAAAATAAATAAATATTAATTTTACAAATAAATGTTATTATCCTGAAGTTTTCTTTTGCTATATATACACGTATCTATACAGTTACATTCAATTTTAATTTATTTTTATAAAAAAAAATCTTAATTGGCTTAAAGTGTAATCGAATTGGGTAATGTGAGATTTTACAATATGGCATATGGAAATGGTAAGGTAAAAGAGTAGCAATGTGATATTTTTTTTTTTTTTGCAATAAAGTGTAACAAGTTGTATTGGAGCAAATGAAATCAGAAAAATGAAACTTAAATTATCAACTATAATGTTTTCTTCTTTAAATTTAAATTAAACTGCAAGTTTAATCAAGATATCGTTATCCCATGTAGATATACGCAGTGATTTGTAGGCGGTAACTGTGATTTAAGGCTGTAACTGTATTTTAAGGCGTTGATAGCAACTTTCTGAGATATTATTTACGCAAGTCGATAAAAGTTGTTTTTGAGCTTTGATAGTGACATAAACAATGATTTTAGGCAATAAGATATGGTAATACCTTGTAGATATAAGCAGTGATTTGTATACAGTAACTGTGATTTAAGGCATTAACTGTAATTTAAGACTTTGATAGTGATATTATTGACGTTAGGCGATAACAATAACTTTTAGGCGTTGATAGTGACATAAACGGTGATTTCAGACAATATAAGATCGTTATCTCTTGTGATTTGTATACAGTAGTTGTGACTTTAGACAGTAACAATCACTTAAGGCGATTCAGAAATATTATTGACGTTAGGCAATAACAACCACTTTTGGGTGTTAATAGTGACTTTATACATAAACAGTGATTTTTGACAATGACAGTTACTTTAGATGTTTATATTATAAGTGACTTAAGGCTGTGAGTGTAACTTTACGCGGAAACAGTGATTTTAGGCAATGACAAAGACTTTGAGCGGTTATACATAATTTTTGGGGCCGAAAGTGACTTTAGGCAGTGACATCCCCATTAAGCAGTTATAGTGATTTAAGGCGGTAACAGTGATTTATAGTGGTGACAGTGACTTTAAACGGCGATAATGCTTAAAGGTGCTTAATTTTTTAAAAGCTCAACTTGACAGCAAAAGATATCTCGACTATGATATCTACAGAGTCACACATTCTTAAGTTATACAATATTATTTGCTGTAATTCTCACTTCTTATTGATTTAAAGCTTTTAAAATATAAAAGTCCAAAGCATAGAATTCAAAATTTTTGACTCTATACGAATATGATATCTTTTTTGTTTGCTGTTATGTAAAAATGTTAAACTTCCACAAAAGTTCATGCTTTCTTCTTCTGCTTATATATATATAAAACATCCATTAATTACTTCTGCACAATCTCATCTTGTGCATCACTTACTCCATTGAGTATATATTCTCGTACTGAATTGATACAAAAATGTAATTAGACCAAATGTCACAAACTTTATGACGCATTTTCTTGATATGTATGTATTTCTGCTTCATGAAACTTATATTGTATGTAGTACAACAAAAAAAAACAAAAAAGTAGTTTGTGCAACAACACCAAAAAACCGGAAATAGCAAAATTCCTATAATTTTCTTTACTTTATACAGTATGTAGTATCTTTCTTTTAGTAGAACATTATGGTTGACCCCCAAAGTCAAACTAAAGAACTGTGGAACCATTCATTCGTTTATTCATTCATTCATTCATAATCGCTTAGTTTATAGACGACAAAGTATACACTAAGTATTTGTTTGCTTTTTCTTTTTTTTTTTTATTTATGAATTTATTTTTATTTTTATTTTTTTTTGTCAATTGATTCGCCTGTCTGGGTCGCTATTTGTGTGTAAAAGTTTGTATTAAAATTCGCATTAATTTCATTTATAGCAAAAATTTTCAAACTGATGCTGAAGACGTGCATAAGAAAGCAATTTCTAAACAAAAAAATAGAGTAGAGTGCGAGCAAGAAGCTGACGATGACCTAATTTGTTGTTATAGTTTGTATTTACGAGTAAAAACCCGCGTCTTAGTTCGCATATAGTTAAGATTAGAGCTTAACTGTGTGAAATGGCTTCTGAAACTTCATTAGTTGTAATGTTTGAAACATTGAATGCTTTAGATACTTTTTAAAAGGCTTCATGTTTTGTAAGTTTATATGGCATCAATTCAATCAGGACAAATCGTTTATTTTCTTAGATTATTGTTTTTGTAGTTATTGAAGCTGCAAAAAAATTCTATTAAAAGAAAATGGAAACGAAAAAAGAAAAGAAAAAAAAACAGCAACGCGCACAAATTCAATGAACTCGAAAGTAGCTGATAAAATGAAAAGTAAACGTAAAATAAAATGACAGACAACGAGTAACGTAAAATGCGCCATTTGAACGTTAGAACTATGATAAGCAGGCAGCAAAATGGCGTAGGTGGGTAGAGCAAAAGATACAGATACAGATAAAAAGGTGGAATGCTGTGAATTGTACAAATTATGCTGCTCGAGAAAAGCACGCGTAAACATTAAATAATAAAAAATAAAAATAAAAAAATACATAATTCAAAAACTTGCTTTGCTTCTCAAATAACAAAACACTTGAGAAATTATTTTTGTTGTCTTTTTAATGCTTAAAAAAAATCAAAACACATAAATAATTGACCTCAATCTTACCTTAAAAAAAAAAAGAACTAAAGCAAATATAAACCTATAAAAAAAAAGTCCCAATGACAAGTTGTTCTTTTGGTAAAATAACAATTTTTAATGCTTTGCTTACTATGTCTATTTATATTTATTGACCAACAACAACATTATAATCACCATTATCATCATCATCGTAATCATCATCATCGTAATAAGTCGCAATTATTGCGCATTGAAACACTTAAAAATCGTTGTCGCCTCGAGTGTGGACTGAACCATTCTTTTCTATTATTACTATTTTTTTATTTATTATTATTTCAATTACAAACTGTTCTGCAGCACACTCAAACTCAAAAGATCTTAAGTCTACACGTGGCGTTTTACTTAATGGGTTTATGCCTTTACGACACGACTTACCTCATTCTATGTGTTACACGCGTTTATTTGAATACCCTTTATGTGAACATAAACAATGTATATGATATATAATTATTATCATAAAACATGATAGCTTCATTAGTTCAATATCAATTTAAAGAAATGTTTGCTTGAAACTTCGCGTCAAGTAAGATGTGCTAAAAAACTTAATGAGATGATTTTTTTACCAACTAAAAGCGGTTTAAGAACATATATCTTCTAGCCCGAAATGGTTACAATAGCCCAGCAAATAACACAGGCATTGAGGATGAAATTTATGAATCCTCCGAAAATTGTTCTAAATTATTTTAAGAGTCAAATTTTTGGAACTATCCGAAAATTGTTTCATAAACTCTCTGAAAATGGTTTAACGGGAACTTAACAAATTTTCTTGATCCTAGGAACCCCTTATATGAGGTACCTTACATACAAAAAATTTTATGATCTGAACTACGTTCAGATATTTTGTTTAAATTATCATTGGCATGAAATCTTACGATGATTCTGGAAGGTATTAATTTTGATAACCCCATTTCTTAAAGCTTTGAAGATATTCCATTGTGAAGAGCTTTGGAATGGGAACCCCAATGGTTTCCGTGGGTTCCAATTACTTTTGAATTCCGTAAGTTAAAATATGTATTTATAAAACTAATCCTTATTTATAAAACCTTAAGCACAAAACTGGCTGGTAAACACATATGGTTTCGAGACCCGACACTTTTCTAAACTGACAATTTTATTTATATTTCACTATCGAACTTTTGTCTATCCTGTTGCTCGTTTTTAATATTTAACTAATTCTTCTGATTTTTCTCTGCTTGTCTATATTATTGTCTTGTATATATCTATATTATTATCTTGTACATATCTATATTATTGTCTTGTAGCGACTACAATTGACTGTCTGTCTGTCTGTTTATAAAAATAAATAATACGAAAATGTAAACTTAATTAAAGAACAATCAATTTTGAAAGTGAACACGCACTTTTTTTATTATTAAGTCGCACGTGCAGTGTATTTAAATTTGGTTTCAATCGATTTACAATTAGTGTTTGGCTCTTTTTTCATTTACCGATTTTCTTTTTCAAACGATTTTTGACATCGTAACTTGTTATAATTATTTTAATTGATAAAATTGAAGTTTATTATTGTATCTTTTTTTGTGTTTACAGCTTAGTGGAGACTTTTATTTTTTTGTTCATTATTTTATATTCTCTTTTTTAGAATAATTACAAGACTAGACAGTTTAAGTCGACGACAATAGGCTTACACAAAACGTGTGAAATATTTTAGATGACAGAGTTTTATAATTTAAGCATGTTAGAAGCGGTGCTATTTTTGTAACATTTTAAAAATGTCTTTAAACAAATTCAAATGTTCAATTAGTAATCTTAAAGTCTTGAAAAAATTCCAACCAAATTCTATTTCGAGCTTTAATATGCACAGACTGCACCAAAAACGTTCAAAACAACTTTTCCGCTATTAAAAAAAAAAAATTTTTGGCAAAAGCAAATTGTGTAAAAAAATTCAATTTAAATTTGTTTAACATTTTTTTCCGCTGCTACTTTTTAATAACTTAAAAAAACAAAACGTTAAAAGAAAAAAAAATAAGAACACAGACACAAATTTCACAGCAATTATGAAATTCTACGAATATTAAAAATCAAACAAAAATCATTTGCGCTACTTTTTTCCTCTACAACATTTTTCTATTTTTTTTTTTTTATTCTTGCCATTTTCCTAATCTAACGAATATAATTGAACACGTACACTCATAAGTATCGGAGAGGTTGTCCAAAACCAACCAAGTGCGACCCTCAACGGCAACGACAACGACGTCGCTATGCGCAGCACAGTTTTTTTTTTTTTTTTAAGATTTCCGAGAATCCAAATCAAACGCAAATATTAAAATATATGTAAAATGAGCATAAAGTAGAAAGGAATAAAAAAAAAAAAAAAGGAAAAAAAAACAGATTTAAAGCTGTCAAGGAAACGTTGTAAAGATTTTCAATGAGCTATAAGCGGGAAAATGGCTGCGAGTAATGGCACACTGATGCTGAATAATCGAAGGCGGCTTTGAATTTAAATTTAAGTGTGTACTATATGACCAGAACATAACAGAACAGAGCAGAAGAGCGTTGGTGGAACTTTAATCAAGGCAAGGCATGATGCCATAGATAAAGATTTTGTATGCTGCGTGGCAAAGCGAAGAGCGACAACAACAACAACAAGAACAAGAACAACAGCGAGGAAAACAGTAACTTTAACGAACCACAAAAGATATAGCAACAGCTGCGTCGCATCAGCAGCCTAAAGCAGATCTTAGATCTAAGCTTTTGCTATAGTTACATATAAACACATGCACACATATAGTACATACATATATCCTTTTTTTAAATATCTTAATACGTCAGTGTATGTGTGTGTGCGTGTCATGCTCGCGGCTGGTAGTCAAAATTTTGTTGAATTTGTAGAACTCTCACTAAGAATGATATTACATTTTGGTTTCGTTTGGATTCGTTTGGTTTGGTTGGGTTTGGTTTAGCTTAACTGTTTGTTGTTTGTCCAAAAGTAACTTTGTGGCACTTGAACGGCATAAAGTAAAAACAAACAACAACAACAAAAACCACAATGTTACTTGCCACGCACATACATTTAGAAGGCACACACGCACACACACATATGTATGTATTTGAAAACATGTATGAGAAATACTATCAATATTCGAGTGTTGTATGAAAAGCTTTGAATTTTGGAAAGATATATTCTCGTAGGATATAATGGTGTCCCTAGACGAAATATAGGGAAGCTACTCTATTAGCGAAACAAATTACAGAAATCATCTTCCGAACCTCTCTATACCACTACTGAGAACAGTATTCTGGTCTACGGCAGAATATGCAACTTGTTCAGAAAATTCATCCAGCACAAATGTGCATATCAATTGATGTAAGCTAACTAACGGATTACCTGACTGCACATCGTCCACTGCAAGACAACCTTAGCAAACTATGTCTTTCCTCAGTAACATACATGATTGTTCGTTCCAGAAAAAAGAAAGACTCTACTCACTGCAAACAAAAGGGTCCAACTTTGATCACCTGGCCTGCTTACAATCGTAAGATGTCATATGACATCCTCAAAATGAATAGATATTTACTCACTGATACCAGTGATTTGGAACACTGTCTCATAGGCACTCATGCTAAGAGGCTGGGCGTTCCCTTTAACGATTAAGATGAGGAAGAAACTTTCTTCTCTGTCATTGCTTAACTCTGAATAGAGAAAAATTTGAACATTTGGGAAAGTTTTTCTTAGAAGATATATTGGCCTAAGTGTTGTAATGCTTGTCTGACCACTCTGCCACCTTAACCTAGGCTAGGATCAAAAAATATATATTTTTATGTCGTAGTGCCCACGCCTTGTTCTATAGAAATATTTATCGTATTTTTATAATAGGCAGAACGGAGCAGGATAGACCTTATAAAGTATATACTTGATCATCATTGAAAGGCGATTCGATATAGATATGTCTGTCCAACCGTCTGTCTGTCCTGCTGTCTGCCTTATGAGAAAGATTATCTCGAAGGCTATAAGGCCACCTTATTTGAAAGTAAGACTCTCCGGAGCCATCAAGTGGACCCCTACAAACGGATTTTCTCTGGTCCTATTTTAAAAGGTAGCCCCATACAAATCTATCCCAAATTTTTGGGTTTTTGCTTATAACTCCTTTCTTTCATATTCTAGGACCTCTAATAGAATCCCAATATGGGTAGGATCAAAATAATTTTAGGTGTAACCCAATAAATTTTTTTAAAAAGTTTTTTTGAATTTTTATTTGAAAATCCAAAAGTGTAAAGATTGGGTACATATTAATGGTTACATGGGTAAACATTTCTAATTACAAGCACAAAAGTTTTAAGCTGTTAAACTTTAATTCAAGCGACTTTTTTGAAACAACCCTCACACGCATTTGTGTATTTTTGTCTAGCAGGAAGCACTCAAAATTCAAAATTGTTCGCATGGCATGAGCGAAAACAATTTGAGCGCATAAAAAGTCTTCTGATGCTTGCGCCACCAACACGCCTACAAATAAGAACTCCTACATATTCCTAATAGAAGCATACATGCATACATATGTATATTGTAGTACCTTCTTTTTTTCTTCTTTTTTAGTTTCTACGAATGTACTCCTCCTTTCAGCAGCAGCAACAACAACAACCAATAACGCTTGACTGGCATTTGCATATGAATATTTGTCGACATGACTTGAAGCTTGTATTTTCTTGACTTCTGCTTCGAGCGTTTGCGCGTGCTAGCAAGGATACAACGACAACGACAACAACGACGACATAATACGGAACATACGACGGGTGACGGGTACGAAGGATGACAAGCCACAGCAACATGAAGTTCAACAAATCGTTTTCTTTGTCAAAAAGCATAGCATTCTACATACTAGCATTGGGTTTGAATGAATGCTTGCTTGCTTGCCTGTTTGTTAGTCTGCTGTTGGCGTTTTGCGTTTATAGAGCATAAAGCGTTGGCGTTGTTGTTGTTGGTACAAAACAGGAGGCGCTAGATGGCGCCACACGTCATACATGGATAAAGTATTAGTAGAATGGGCAGTTAGGTAGACGACATACAGGCTAAAGCCGGAAAACGTCTACAAGTGGCTGAATGGCTGCAAAATACCATTTTTAACTTTTAGTTTTATTTTCTCATGTTTTTTCCTTCACTAATGGAAATTTATTGTTTACACGAAGAAAAGGTATTATTATTATTATTATTTTTATTAGAGTAACTCAGACGCTTATACAATCTAGTGTTGTAACACCATACAGTCGATAAATTTTGATGGTCTACGGATTATAAGTACACTTCTATTACAACTATGAAAGCCAACTCAACTTCTCCAACGCGAAGTATATAAATTGACTTTATGCATTTTTTTTTTCATTTTTCTTCGCTTTTATGAACTTTTCTCACACAAAACTCGACACTGTGAGTATTTGTGTCAAATGTTTTTGTATTTTGGAGTTGGAGCAGGAGATTTGTAGTATAGTTTTAAAGTTATTAGCAGTGAGAAATACAAACATAACAAATACACAGCACAGCACAGCACACTTCTCACGTTTAAAGGATTGCGCTGCATGCATGTATATGCCACATAAAACAAAATAAAATGAAATAGAACAAAATAGAAAAAAACAGAAAAAAAGGAAAAACTTTTCAACCAACTATTTTCACATTGCAATCAAAGCTTGGAAGCCTTTATTCTTCATACTCTAAATGTATAGTATAGAAGTTCATGATGTCTGTCCTTTTGTTTTTCTTTGCTTCCGCGCTCTGGCGCTTTTGTTGGCAACAACCAAACCAAACCAAGCCAAGCCAACCAAAGCAAGCCACTTAATGCTTTCACATCCATTGGCAGGCGCTCAAACGCTCAAATGCTCAAAACGATGCCACTCAACAAGTTTGCACCCAACTTCGTATGCGACTTTTATCCTAGTTAAAAAAAAAAAAAAAAAAAAAAAAAAAAGTTAAAAAAGCCAAGGCTTTTATATTATTTTACTCGACTTATGTCAGAGTTTTAGATTTATACGTTATTGTATGTGTATGAAAAAAACAGTGGCGGCGTCGCTAAAATATTTCATTATATATAAGTAGGCAACATAAAATTGCTTGATTTTTATCAGAAAGATTATAAATTCACCAATGTGAAAAAATCACCGAAAGTGATTTTTTGCCAACACTAGATTATATATAGAAACATTGCAGAGTGTAAGTTTTATAGTCTGGTGCCATAATCACAGGATTCGACTAATTTGCATTCTTTTTAATTGCGGTTTTTTTTTTTTATTTGTTAATTTTTTCTCACAATTAACTTATGAGTTACAAGCCAAATTCACTTAGCATTTGCTCAGCCGCATATAAAGATTATTCAGCAAATTCAAATCAATTAAATTAGTATCCTGCAAATCTTGCATTAAAAAAATTAAAATCTTTTATTTTAAATTAAAAAATATTGCTAAGCATGACAAGATTTTCTTTACCTCACTTGTACACCACTGTCATATGTATGTAACTAATTTTAGTGGGTGTGTCTGTATGTGTGTGTGTGTGTGCAATGAGCCCATTTAACCCAAACCGCCTTTTGTAACCAATTTCTCGCGGCTTTGTTATTATTTTTATGCTACTCCAGCTACTCTTCAACCTCTTACAAACTTCATCATCATCATCATTTTCATCATCATCATCGTCATGATTTTGTTGCTGCTACTAACAAGCGTCAAAAAATCGAGCATTAGCCTGCCAAACACTCGCTTTTGTGTGCTTCCGACTACACAATGGAACTGTAATTCCTTACCGCTTGCCTTCGAACCGAAAAATTTCATTGTTTCTACAACTAACTTTGCTTTTCTTCTTATTGTTTATGCCATGAAAAATGTTTTCCGCCTGTCAGTCAGGCAGCATATTAAAAATAGCTTATTCTTTTTTTTTTTTTTTTGTTTTTGTTTCCTGTTTTCTTTTTTTTTAATATACATTTAGTTTGTGTGTTTTTTTTTCGACTAAGGATCATTGGTATAAAACATTAAAATTTATTAGAAACTTACCTGTCATGCACTCCTTTTTGATCAGCAGCCCATTTTCGTTGAGCAATAAGAGCAAAATTTCAATTAGCAAAATTACAAAAATCGTCGATTTTGAAGTAAAAACATTGCTGCAATCATTCAGCAAAAGCAGCAATTTCCTTCTTACACGAACTCAATTTGTTTTGCTGCAGTTTCAAAGTTGAAATTGTGTATCTCCGCTTTTAATGGTAACTACTATTATCCTTCATTGTTTTTTGTTTTTTTTTTTGCTTTCGTTTTGTTTTGATCCGATTAAAATTCTGTTATTGAATCTGATGATTCCATTCTGCGTTTATAATAATTTTTTTACGCTCTGATCAGATCAGCAAATTTGCATCTATAAAATTATATCTGCGGTTTATATGCGTTTCGCCAACTTCTTCAGCCTTGTTGTTGCTGCATTCGTAATCGTCGTCGTCATCAGCAGCAGCAACAGCAACAGCAGCAGCGGCGGCAGCAACGACAATGGCAACGGCTGCGACTGTTGTTGTTAAACTCTTAACCGCAATTTGCAATTACGTTGCTTATGGTAAAATCCGTAATATTTCCATTTAATAGTATATTCCGCTTGCAACCGCAATTGTTGTTGTTTTTATTTTTTGTATATATTTTTGCTATTATAATGTTTATCTTTTACGTTGCCGATTTGTTGTTTTTGTTGTCGATTTTTTATTATTGTTGTTAACATTGTCTGCTATTATTATTATTATATGCATTTTTTTATTATTTTTATTTATTTTTTTTCACATTGTGTTTTTTATTTTTAATTTTATCTTGTGTTCTTTTTTCATTTGTCTTTGTTATGCAATTTTTATGCGTAATTTTTACTCACTTTTTCTACATTTTATGATGTCATTTATGCTTTATATTTAGTACGTCCATTAGGTAAAATATGCCAGCCTAAAATTTAATGAGATACTTTGTTACTTAAATTTATATGATGACGCTTTGGAGTTTATTCCAAGATTAATAGTAATACAATGTATGGCGTATACGTAATAAATAATTTCATTTAAAAAAAAACTCTTTTTCGACTAAAAAAAATAAACGATTCGCACTGTTTGCACTGTGCATTTGTTTTGGAGAATTAAAAATTTAAATAGCTGGGAAGTCTTATGGTAGAGGTCGTAGATCTATAATTGACTGAGTTATAGCCACACTAGAGTGGTCCAAAACAACATGGTAAGAAAATTTATAACACATTTTTTTTGCCCTACGATTATTGTATAATCAAAAATAAGAACCCGTATTTAATATTAATTTTTAACAAAAATTTTATGCTCCCCCCCCTCGATTATTGTATATCTATAATAAAAAGACACGTATTTTATTTTAAAATTCTATCTTGTATTTAATAAGACTTTTTTTTACAAGAACTATAAAAAATTATTATTTTTCGCTTTTAAATACGTTTTTTGGTTTTTTTTGAGTTCCTACCAAAAAGTCAATATTTAAAAATTATATAACAAATGATTTGATGTTCTTCTATGACCATTTATGAAGAGAAACATCGTTATTCGTTTAAAAAATAAGGGCCTTTTTATTTTCGATATAGAAGAATTATAGGGGTGGGAGCATAAACATTTTTTTGATCACCCTAAGCCACACAAATGAAAAAAGAGAGAAAAATCAGGTTTTGAGTGTGTCCTGAAAATTCAATCATGCAGTATGGTTTTACTCGACCAGAATTACAATCTCTACCATAAAACTTGTCAGCTATTTTTGGGTGACGCACAGTGTTATAAGTTCTAATTTTGAGGACTTAATTGGTTGCTTTTCTAAGGAATACATCTCTATTTGGGCAACGACCTTCTCTAGAAAAGTCTTTTAGCGAAACAGCTATAAAACAAAGTTTTGATGACGCTACAACTTCAATGTAAATTCTTTGAAGCACTTCTATTGAGCTATTTCAGACAGAGACAGTAAATCATTTGTCAAAAGATTATCCATACATTCCGAAAAACTTTTGTTGCGTTCTGAATCATATCAAATATTCATGTTAAATTTTAATATAAAAAGAAATCCCTCCGTCGAGTTATCCAATTTAACGATTGAATAACATTTTTACATATAAAATTGTTTCAATAAAAATGAAATTTTATGGAAAAGAATTTATGTTATCAGCCAGATTAATTCAGCAAAGAATTTACGTTATCAACCAGATTAATTCAGCTAGTATTAAGCTAACAAACTGCAACTCGTATACACATATAAAATGAAGAGATTTAAAGAAGCGTTACAATAATATTCAATAGATAAATTGCTTCTAATATCTTAATATGTAAATCCTGTCAAAGCTAAACTAAAAAGTTTTTTTTTTTCTTCTATTTTTCCCGAAAAACTATCACAACAAAAAAAGAAAGAAAATAAAAATAAACGCACAAGCTGCAAATCGCATTTATGCGCGACCAAATGGAATAAAATAAATAAAAGTTATTTTGGTTGTAGGTAATGTTTTTTTATATTTTTTTTTTTTTTGTTTTTATCGTTCTGTTTTGCGTTGTTTTGTTTTGTTTTTTTTTTACTCTTACAAAAATTCAAAAGTTTCGATGCAATATTTTAGCAAAATGTTCGCCTTTTGTTCATTTTGGCTCATCGTTTTTTAAAAGTACTTCATGCTATGCAAAGCGTGCAAAAATTTTGTGCAAAACGATTTTTGGAAAAGTTTTTTTTTCTGATTTTTGTTGTTGTTTTTTTTTTTTTTTTTTTGGTGCTCGATTACGTTTCTTGTTTTCTTTTTTCCTTTACTATTTTACATAGAACTGAGCTTTGCTTTTTAGTGTTTTATTTTTTGTTTTGTTTTTAAATTCTATCAATGGCTTTTGTTTTCATTAAAAAGTAAAAAATACAACAAAAAACAAAATAATAAAAAGTGCTGAATAACCAACCAAGCCGGTAAAAATATTTATACATAACTTGGTCTGGGGTTTTTAGTTTAGGAACATTTTTGGTTAAATTCCAGCTACAGCGTTGCTTCGAGATGAGTTGGCAACGATGTCGCAGGCTTCTAAACTTTATTGCTGTGTCTTGTTTCTTTTGCTCCTCGAAAACTACAACAACAACAATGACAACAAATTACAATAACAACAATAAGCAAGCACAACAAAAACTGAGAGCATCAAAAATTATATTTGTTGTATGGTTGCGGTTTTTGGAAGCATTTGCTGTCGTCGAATTTGTCGTTGATTTTTCTTGTTTTTTTGATTATTCTCTACACAGAAATAATTTATAAACATTCTGTTAAAAAATTATTTATAAGTTGAACTATAAAAATTGTTAAATTTTTTTTTTTTTTTGTTTTTATTTCCCATAAAACTGAGCCTTTTCATAACTCAGTTTTCTTGAATATGTTTATAGCAAATTTAATGGTTTGGATTGTGCTTAAAGTGATCTGTTGGATTCTAAATCGCTAATTTTCCAAACTTTGATGAACAACATTGTTCGCATGAAATGATCTAATCTTCTCGTGAACTTCCATTGTTTTAAATTTATTATTATTGGAATCAAACTATAAAGTCATTGACTTTCTTAGAATGTCTGTGTAACGCGTCTGATCTACATTTTATAATAACATTCTACGAAACAGCTCAAATCGAATACATTTCAAATATTTTATTATGGCAATTCTAAGATAATAAATTCTCTTGATTATTTATAAAAAAAAATGGTACAACTGTTTTTTAATTCATATTTATAATAGTTTATAAATTTTTTTAGTGACAGAATAGCTGAGACCCAGGCTGTTCGGAACAATTTGTGTTTCGGCCAGACTGGAGGCCAACGACTTCAATTCTAAAAAAATTTAATCTAACGGAAAATTATTTAAACTACAACTTCGTAGAATATTTTTATCTGGCTTGCTTGACAGTACGTACATTTTTTTTGTAGACTGTATGCTTATAAATATCTCCAGAAGTTACTTTTCAAACAGAATGTATTTCTTTGCAAAAAATTTACAAACAGTTGTTGTTGTTGTTGTTGCTATTGCCATTCAAGTGATTTATCTCTCTTTATATGAACACATTTGACAGTCCGTCTGTTGTCTGTACGTCCGTCTATTTTATTATTATTTTTTTTTTTTTTCATTTTCTATCTGTTTTTTTTGTGCACACACGATGTGTTGCGCTTTATAGAAGAAGAAAAAAAAAACAAAAACAAAAAAACAGAATTGAAATAATTTTACATACCGTCGCCGGCTTTAAGAAATATTCTAGAATGAAGCAGTTTTCTGCTTTGATTACGCATAGCAAAAATTTTGAGCAAAATTTCTGGAAATTTTGGCAAGGTGAGTAGAATGATGAATAAGAAATAGAAGAAGGGACAAGGGACAAGTGAGCGAATGAATGACGATTGAGCGTACATCGAGGGTTGTTGCGAAATTTCGCTGCTCTATACGCACACAAATACAAACTTACATACATGCATATACATACATATATAAAAGCAGCAAAATTCTAGAGACACATACGCTTGGCATAGCTTGCAAACAAAGAAAAGCTTCAAAATATTTTAACATGTATTAGTGTTATAGATGATTACGTATGCACGTGTGTGTGTAAGAATGCCCAAAAAGGAGCAAACAAAAAAAAAAAGTATTTTTTAACGAGGTAAATTTCGATTTCCTTGAAATTCTCAATTTTTTGCTTTTTGTGGCGCGCTTTGTTTTTGTTTTTTTGCTTCTATTATTTGTTTGCAAAAAAAAATAATAACGAAACAGCAATGAATAACAGAGCACAAAGGTATAGCACAAAACACACACACCAAAAAAAAAAAAAAAAAGGAAAAAATAAAAGCGAAATAGCAAGTTAAAGCAGAAAAAGCAAAAACGCAAAGCATCCCACACTGCTGTCGCCGGTGACAGCGACGCAGCGCATATATTAGCGCACCGGCGGCAGCGCTGCCATTGAAGATGTTAATTCGACGTTCGCATTTGCTGCGCTGCAACGTTCGATGCTGCTAGCTACTGTTATCTGCGTTGTCGTTAGGCGTTATTTATACGCAAGAGGCAAGTTAACCAATAATAACAACAACAATGATGCTTAATAACGAAGTGAAGCAAAGAATCAAGGCAATAAAAAAAAACAGCAACAAAAAAAATTTGCTCAATAAACTTGCTTTAGCACAACTGAAGCTCAATGCATGGCTTAGAGCGTGTTTTTTTGCGGCTATTTGTTTTGTTGTTGTTGTTGTTGTTGTCACAGGCTTCTTTTAGCCATTATGCTCACAGTTTCCGTTTTTTTATATTATTTTTATTTTTGCTTTTGTTTGCTGCTATTTCTTTTATTCTCTTATTTTACTCTCGATTTCCTGTTATCTTTTATCTAAGCTTTTGCGTCGTATCTTTTAGCTACTTAGTTCTAAGTTAAAATTAGCAGTTTATCCTTTTTATATAAAAGTTTTTCCTTTTTTTCTTTTTTGCATACTTTCTTTTTTCGTTTATCTTTTGTCTAAATTTCACTTTCGCCGCTTGGCGCCTACAAAAAAAACACGTACACGCACAATGATAACGAAAGAGAGCGCAGTGTAAAAGAGAGCGCACCGCAATGGCTCCTGTTCTGCCGCGTCGCTGCTTTCTTTTTGCTCCACCTCCACTTGTTGTGTGTCGTTGACGCAGTCTCCTATTTTTTTTTATTTATGTATTTATTATGTCATAATTTATTTGCGTCAAAATTACGTTTTTTATTACATTAGGATTTCTATTCAATTTTATTTAACTACAAATTTTAAATTCTTTTTATTGTATTTTATTTAAAAATACAATTTTTTTATCATTTTAATTTAATATTTCATTTAATTAAACACATACAAACACATAAACAAACAAACAAAAGCACAGCAGACGCCACAACGCCGGCTTTTTCGCTGTCGACTTCGCAGTCGCAAATTCTTTGTTGTCTACTTATTTTTTTTCGTTTGTTTTTATTTCCGTTTTGTTTATTTGTTTTATTACACAAATTTTACTTTGATTTTGCATATTTGTAACAAGAATTATGTACGCAATTAAATCAATTTGTTTATTTTTGCATTAATCTATTTTTTTATTTTTTATTTGTTTACGCGAAAATGGATTATTTGCAGAAGCGCCACGCGCGTCAAACCACGTCTGCGGGTAAACTGCGACTGATTGGAATGGATAAATGTAAACATAAGAACAGCTGTTGTCGCAAGACCGATAACGAGTGACAGCACTAGAGATGGTATCAAAATACTTGAGTCGGCTTCATCAGACCGATAATCGGCGAATAACCACCAAAAGGAAATTGTTTGCAATCCACGGTAGGTTTTAAGAGCCAGACAATGCGAAGGTATCTTAAACAAATAAAGAAATAAATATCAATAAAGAAGAAAAAAAAAATTATGCAGATAAAAAAAAGCTACAATTGCCAAATTTTAATTTTGAGTACAGGCGACAGTGTCTATAGCAGTGCTCCCTCACATCTTGCGTAACCGCATCTTTAACGCCTGTGGATATTTAAAATTTCATCGAAGTCATTACTGATTAAAATTGGTTTGATTAGTCTTTCAAATTTTTTTAAATTAATAGATACACCGAATCCGAAGAATATACAATCAGGTTTCCATTTTCGAAATTAATAATTTACTTTTCAAATAAATTCTTATAAACTTATAATTCTTAAACAGTTTAAGCATATCAATGTAGGATACCAGCATGTACTCGTGGCTTTACTCGCGTTATTTTTTGCTTCTACATGTCGACTATATATAAACTGGTTGAAATATTTAATTTGGGTCCACTTATGGCCACCACATTCAAATTTTAGAAATCCCTTGAATCAAAGCGGATTATGATATAAAAAAGCTATTACTGATTGAAATTGGTTCGATTCGTATATCCAAAGAGCTTTGACAAAATTGTATTCAAAACTTCAAATATATTTTAAAGTTTTATTATCTCTTTTAAGTTCCTACTGAACCGATCCCAACCCGAATAATATATTTTGAAAAAGGTTTTAATGCCCCAATTTGGCTAAATGTCTATCTTTGTAAAACCAGAATAATTATTTTCCTTTTTTTCTTTAATTGTTACATTGTTTATTTATTTAAATCGACTTTCATGATACATATTCGTATTGATAAAAAAGAATTTACATACGTACGTTGCTATATATTTGTATTTTAGTAAATTTTATAAGACAGCATTTCTCATTCAGTTGCCAAAGTATACTATTTTCTATGAACTTGCGATATGTCACATGTTCCATCATACGGTATACATAAAGCTTCTAATTTGTTTCAGAATCAGAGCTTCGCGTATGACGTTTTGTCTTTTTGTGTTTCTTTTTTTTGTCCTTCGAACGCTCATCTCGGCTGCTATTCGACGGATTGTTGCCGCTGGTGCTTGCTATAGCTACTGCAGCATTGGCCGCTTCCGATTTTTTAAACTTTTCATGCTCCTCCAGTTTTTGGAGTGTTTCAGCTTTAAGTTTTTCCAGTTCTTCTAATTCACGTGCGGTACGCTCCTTTTCAAGATCATCGATCCTCTGCTTCTCAGCACGCTTCTCTTCTTCTCGTGCAATCTCCTGGCGCATGTGCTCTTTTAAAAGTAACGCTGCCTCAGCTCGTTTTTGCATTTTCTCACGTGCTAGTCGCTCTAATTCATTTGAATTGCCGGAACTAGTGCTTGCTTCTTCTGCACGATGCTTTTTTGGGAGAAATACGTTCCTTGGATCGCCTTCTGCTATGGGAACGAGAATGTCGTCTACTGTCGGATTGCGAACGCTGATTACGTCGACTACGAGAATCAAAACGATTGCTGCGGGAGTCTTCAACACGATTGCGTGTGTCATTTCTACGGCTTACAGAATTATTGTGGCGATTTGGAGAATCATTGCGTTGAATACGAGAGTTTTCGCGGCGACCGCGTGAATTATTGCGGTTACGTGATTCATTACGGTTACGGGAGTCATTACGGTTACGTGAGCCATTACGGTTACGTGAGTCATTACGGTTTCGTGAGTCATTACGGTTGCTACGAGAGTCTCCCCGACGATTGCGAGAGTCATTTCGGCGGTTATTCCGACCTTCATCACGACTGCGTGAACGAATGTTACGACGACGATCCGGTGACTGAGGAAAGCGATTACGGAATCTATCAATCGAATGCGATCTTCTTGCTCTATCGGCAAATGGATTTCGTCGGGCAGCGCATCCTCCTCCTCCTCCTGCAGCATTAGCACCACCATTATCTCGTGGATTGCGTCTTTGCGGACTACGCTGACGACGCGTTCGTGGTGAAACGGATCTATTCCGGCTTCGTGAACGATCTACAGAACGTTTAGCAACAACCCGTTCTCGTTCTCGCTCTGTTGAGCGGTGTCTGGAGCGACTGCGTTTCAATTTTGATTTCTCCTCAACTGGCTTCTTAACATGATCTTTCTTATCCTCTCTTGTGCGCTCTTTTTCGTCTTTTGGACGCTCCTTTTGTAACTGTTTTACTGTTTCCACTTTAGCTACTATAATTGGTTTACGCTCATAAACTTCTTTATGGCTATCACTACGGCCAAACACGCCAACACCGCCACTAGAGTCTAATTCGGTTTCGCTTTCTGTTTGTTGTTCATAGTCGAGCGCATTCATATCCATCGATTTGCGCCGTTTTGGTGAACTTTTCAACTCCTCCTTGGGGTTTTCTTTCTTTTCTTTTGATTTTTCGCTTATTTTTCGTTCCCGTGGTCGATCTTTTTCCGATTTGTTGGAATCAAGACGCGTGCGATTTTCAACAGGCTTTGTTGATTCATTTTCCGGTGTCATTCGCCCACCGTATGAACTAGCATGCGCTAACTCAAAATATGATTTCTTAGGATTCTTAGCAGCTTCTTCATGTCGCTTCTTGCGCTCAAATTCACGACGTCTAATTTCCTCGTCACGCATCGATTTCTCTTCCTCTATACGTTCAAGATCAGACATTTTAATTGTGCGATTCTGTGCCCGTTTCCAATGGGGCGGCGTAATGCTGCGTGAGCGACTGCGTGAAGGCGTGCGGAAGCGCTGTAATATAGAAAAAAATTTATTTTACATATTTTATCTTTAGAATATTGTTGCTCTTAACTTACAAATACACCGCGACCCTTGATAGTGCGACCGCTACGTGAAGTAGGTACACGTTTCTTAGACCAACCAAAAGCATTTCGGTCACGCTCACGCGATACTTCACGTACACGGTTACGGTCATCACGTTCACGTGATCGTCCAGATCGCTCTCTACGCATCAAAAACTTATTGGAAACCTAATTTAAAAAATCAGATAATTTATATTTTAAACATTCATGGAAAAAAGTTTAAAAAAAAACTTGCCTTCGGTATTTCATCGGGATCAATTTTTGTGATGGACACTAATGGATGCAATTCGCCCTCAGCTTCATCGTCATCATTATCAGAATGCCTTAAATTTTGTCGCTCTAAATCATCTGAACTGTAATTATATTAAGTTGATTAATTTTGCCTTACTAATACCCTAACCATGTGACCAAACGTAGTAACCATTTGATTCTGCTTTTCGCTCTAAAGAAATATAGCACCGACCTGATACCATTGATATGATTATCTCATTAGTTTACTTGTCTAGTATGGATTCTACGTCTTCAACACATATGTAGCCTAAAACACCCCTGATTTGAGACGGACAATAAAAAGATATTTCCAAATCGGTCGAGCCAATTTCAAGTTTTCGCTCAACAGTTGATTTTGTACATACAGTATGGATTAGAAGTGTGAACAATGTTTCAATGAGAAAGATAATTTTAGTAAAATGTTAACAAGTTTCTGCTCATCAGTTCAAAAACTGACGCATGAATTCAAAATAAGCTACAAACAATGAAGCTTCTATTGCTGCTATAAACCAAGCTTCTATATTATTAAATACTTTGAGTAGCTAGCTTGTTTTCTGTATATGCCGCCTCTCTTCTATTCCCAAGTCTATTCAAATTATTCAGACCGGTAGTTTATTTATTTTTTACTTACTCCTCATTTTCACTTGATTTGGATGACTTTCGTGACTTCTTCTTTTTTTTGTCCTTACGCTTTGAATGCCTACGCTCTTCTTCCGAATCGCTTGCGGAATCCTCGTCCTCTGAAGATGCGACACGTTTTTTCTTCTTTTTGTCTTTTTTAACTGTAAATAAAGGTTTATTAACCACTTTTAGAAGCAACAAATATATATAAAACTTACTTTTAACTTGTCGTACAAGTTCACCACAATTAACTATGGCCGCATCCTGCAGTGGACGAGAATTCCGATCAACCGGCAATTCCTCTAGCTGACGTATTAATTCTTGTCCCGCAATAACGTGTCCAAAGACAACATGTAGACTGTAATAATAATAGAAAATATTGTTATTATATTGTATTGATTTCGATATCGTTGCAGCTTAAAACTTACTTGTCCAAATGTGGTGCAGGCTGTGTAGTACTACAATGAAAAACATAAGAAGAGAGAAAATTTTCTTTACACAATGCAATCTTTTTGATAAGTGGGTTGGTTGGAGAACATTTTTGTGCAACAAAGTAAAGAGATTTCTATGTAGAACTATGCGACGCATTAAAACGAGCGCGCTATAAAACGATTACTGCAGCAGTAGCAGCAGCAATAGGAGCAACGCAGCAAGCCTGCGACGTCGTCTCCCAGAACTAAGTTGTGGCAGCAAGAGAAATGCAGTTGTTGAAATACAGCGTAACATTACTACGCTCCTGTACAGTACATGTTTTGCTGGCGTTTCCAACCTCAATCTACGTTGTTTGTGACTACGCTAACAGCTGCCTCAATAGCGTTGCTACTGACATCTCGCATAATGGGCGCGTGCCGGCGTTGGCTAGCTTGATGCTCAGTAGACTGCATCTAAAGGCGTTTCGCTGATGCTTGGCTAGATATGATAGATAGATTACAGATGAACAATATATTGCATATTTCTTTTGCTTTTTTTTTTTTTTTTTTTTTTTGTAAATTAATGTCAACAATAATTGTATGAAGATAAGACAAAACTCAAATTTAAAATTAGACTTGGCTGTAAAGAAATTGTTGCACACAGGCAACGTTAATGTATAAATTACATTTGTGTAGGCGATATTTCATACCGCCACTTACATAAAGAATTGCGATCCATTTGAATTTTTGCCACGGTTTGCCATCGAAAGCAAAAATGGACGTTCATGTTTAATGTCGAAGCATTCATCTGTAATTATTTAAAAAAAAAAAAAAACATTTATTTATTGATTTTCCACGCGTCATTTCAATTACGCTCACCCTCAAAGGTGCCACCATAGATAGACTCGCCGCCGGTGCCGTTTGCCGAGGAGAAATCACCCGATTGTATCATAAAATTTTTAACAACGCGATGAAAGATTACATTTTTATAGTGTAGCTTCTTGCCCGTTACCAAACCAGTGCCTTTTTCACCGGTGCATAATGCGCGAAAATTTTCCACGGTCTTTGGCACCAGGTCGCTATACAGCTCGAAAATTATGCGACCGAGTTGCAAGCCACCGAGCGAAATATCAAAAAAACAACGCGGACGCGATGCAGCATCGGCGCTGCTTTTGCTTACCGTCATTATTGTGTATTATTTCTTTTTTTTTTTATATTTTATAAATTGAATTTATTGAAATTATTCTTGCACAAAATAAAATTTTCTTTTGTTTGCTTCTAATTTATTTATTTCACTTTTCTTTTTTATTTAGTGGTTTATATGAGTGATGAGTGCGAATGAGAGAGCACAAAATAAATTTGACAGAGCTCCCAAATTCGTATGCGGGCACGCAGAGTTGCATTCGGCTAATGCCGTTTGATAGAACCATGTGTGTGAATAGCACAGAACCGTGGGTAAATAAGGTGATAAGGTGTGATATTCGATTGCTTGCTTAATTTTTATCCTCATTGCGTCCCTAAAAAATATAGCTGCTCGGAAAGGCGGAACATTAGTTATTTCACCATGAAAGAACGTTCAAATCATGGTGTGATAAGAAAAAGCGCATTTAAATAATTTTCATTTCTTTTTCCGTAATGGAGAACTTTGCAATTAAAAGTAAGGACGTAGAATATGGCATAAATCATAGTGCTTGGTCAAAATAGAGTTTCACTTAATATATTATATGCAGAAGGATTAAACATGCCTACAAAATTCAACGAAATACTGGAACCAGACTTCTGAAAATTATCAGTTACATAAACATAAACTCTACATTTTTATTCTTTTTTTGCCATGTCCGTCGGTCTTTTTGTGTCAACGCGATTTACTCGGAGACTACTAGAGATATTTAGCTGAAATTTGAAACTTTTCTCGGGAACGACCAGGTCAAGTTCGAAAATGACAGTGCCACGCCCTTTTTAGGTATAGCTCGGTTCCACCAAAGTTAACGTTTTTCCTTGTTTCTATTAAAATGATTAAATTAAATAAAACCAATATTCTTGGAGTATTTTATGTTCCAAACAGATTCTCAAACAAGGTAAAAATTTAAATAAAGAGGTAATTTTAATTTATTTTATATATGTATATAATAGGCATGTATAAAATTGCACGATTATACAAAACTTTTTTTTTTAGTATTTTTGACTATAAAGGCTTAACTTAGTTTTGGAAATGCAAGGTAGAACAAGAGTAACACACAAAAACAAAAAAAAAAACTTTTAAAAAGTATATAATACACAGACACTTTAAACTTAATACTAAACGCAAGATATGGCTGCTACAGAATAATATGGAATTTGTAAATCTTATTTTTTTTTTTTTTTTTTGGTACTTTCTACTCAACGGTAACCGATTTGGCAAGATTACGCGGGCAGTCTACATCGCAACCTCGTAATACAGCAATATGATAAGACAGTAATTGCATTGGTATAACCGTCAATATGCCCTGCAGACAGTCAACGGTGCGTGGTATTTCAAGTGTGCGTGTTGCAAAAGATTTTGTCTCCTCATCGCCTTCTTCACAGATTAATATGGGACGTCCCTTTCGCGAAGTCACCTGCTGCAATGCATTCATGCATTTTGTATATACCGGATCGCGTGTCACAATCATCAATACTGGCATTTCATCATCTACTAGTGCAAGTGGACCATGTTTTAGTTCACCGGCTAGTATACCCTCGCTGTGCATATAAGTTAGTTCCTTAACTTTCAATGCACCCTCCAGACAGGTGGCGAAATTATAGCCGCGTCCCATAATAAGCAACGATTTGTGTTTGTACAATTCTTTGGCCAATTCTTGTACCTGTGAATTCAGCTGTAATACTTGTTTGATTTGTTCACACAACTGTGAGAGACCATTTATGATCTCCAGCCGGCGTTGCTGCAGCGACAAACGATCATCGGACATAACTAATGCAAACATTACAATTGATATAAATTGTGATGTATATGCTTTCGTCGAAGCAACGCCAATCTCCGGACCGGCATTTATGTGTACACCGCAATGCGACTCGCGACATATGCTACTGCCTACAGTGTTGGTTATGCCGACAATAAGTGCACCGCGTTGTTTACAATAGCGCAAAGCTATCAACGTATCTGCAGTCTCTCCCGACTGTGAAATGAAAAAGCAGACATCATCGCGAAAGATGGGCGTATTACGATCCAAGAAATCGGAGGCTAATTCTACTACGACTGGCAATTCAGTAAGTTCTTCCAGCAGTTGACGCGTTGCAACAGCGCTGTGGTACGAAGTGCCACAGGCAATTAACATGAGACGTCGACAACGTTTGATTTCTGGTATAAACTCCTAAGTACAATGAAATTTAAATATGAAATTAATTTAGTTTGGTTTAAACAAAATGAATAATCAATTTTTGTTCTAGAAATTATATTACCTTGATGCCACCCAGCACCACAGTTTGTGTATCGAAACGCACACGACCACGCATGGTGTTTACCACAGACTCAGGCTGTTCGAAGATCTCCTTTAGCATGAAGTAATCATAGTTGCCCTTCATAATCTGTTGTATTTCCACTTTTAATGTTATAATTTCACGCGCGTGTGGATCATCGGAAGATTTATTCAAACGATGTATGCTCAGTGTGCCATCACGTACAGCGGCGACGTCATCATCCTACATGGAATATAAATTATTTTTATTCAAGATTTATAAAATTAAAGCATAAAACTTACCTCCAAATAAATAACACGATTAGTGTGCTCAATTACGGCCGATGCATCTGAAGCAAAGAAATATTCGACTTTTTTATCTTCCAGCGGCTGAAACTCGGCAGTGCCATCAGTTGGAAGCGAAACCAGCTGCACATGTTTACCACGATGTTGTTTGGCATAGAGTATGGGCACATGATCAGAAACAAGGCGCGTATTAGTCTTAATGCCTACTAATAGCGGTGAACCACGTCGCGAAGCAACACATTCTCCTGGGAAATGTTTCGACTTGAGTGCAATGGCAAAGGCTCCTTCTAGCTGTTGAATTGCCTGCTCTACAAGCTCACGGAACGTATATGCGGGATGCTGTTGCCATAAATGATGCACCAGCTTTGCTATGACCTCAGTATCGGTGTCCGATTCAAATACATAGCCACGCTTTTCTAGCAACGTCTTAACATCTTTGTAATTCGTTAAAATTCCATTGTGCACCACCAGAAAACTGTTATCCGCATCTGAGCGTTGAGGATGCGAATTCAATTCAGATGGTACACCGTGCGTAGCCCAGCGTGTATGAGCAATGCCAACATGGGTTTCGATAGGCAACGCATATTCTGCCGACCCATTGCATACTTCAGCGATAGCCTCTTCGAGAACTTTTACCTTGCCGGTACGTTTAAACATGAGAATTTCATTTTCATCACCGGGCCCATCGATTGCAATGCCTGTTGAATCATAGCCTCGATATTCCAGTCGCTTGAGACCTTGCAAGAGTAAATCCAATACTTCCTGACGTGTCTTTGGCGTCATATAATTTAGATAAGCAAAGATGCCGCACATTTTTTTTATTATTTTGGAATTTTGTGCAATGTTTGTGCCACGTCAATAGTCTTGTGTTCTTCTGTTTTTTATGTGCAGCTGACGTAGTTTATAAATGATGTTCAGCCTTACTTTATTGTTTATAAAATAAACACTTTTCGCCGAAAAACGTCGTCTATTATATCTGTTTCCGTCCTTCCGCTTCGTCTCTGCATGAAGCTGATAAAAATAATCTCTTCTTCTTTGCTTAACGAAACATACAGTGGAGCTGAAATGTTTTGGGGTGGCCTAATTTTGAGAGAGATTGATTTTTGCATACGCCAGAGTAGTATAACGGCGTTCTCTCCCATATTTGGAAAAAAAAAGTTTGTGGTTTCAAACAAATACTCAAAAATTTTGGGAATGTTTTTAAGAACGAACACGTTATCCTATCATTCAGCTAAGAGCTGCAGGCGCCTTGACTAATGCCCATAAATCGAGGGACGAAAAATGGTCAAAAAATGATTAGGGCCTGAGGTCGGCACCTATCTAGTATTTTGCAAGCACAGTATTTTTTTATAAAAATTTTAATGCGATTTTGATGATGGCTTATAAGACTGAAGTTGACATAATTGGAAACTAATTGGAAATTTTTAATTTATTATTTTTAGTACAATTAATAGATACTAATTTAGACAAAGACGGAGTAAGATTCGCCGGAACTGCGATTAACTAAAGTATTAGTATTACTAAGTCTCATTTGCTGCGTACATTGAAAATAAAAACAATTAAGTCGCATTTAATTTTTTTGTTGTTATTTAAAAAAACCAATTGGCGCGCACAAAACTTTAGGACAGCAGCCAACCAACGTGCACCTGTACAAATTTGAACATGTACAACGCCGTTTATTTTACAATCAGAACGCCGTTGCGCACGGCTCGCTCTTTTCGAAGTTTGACGACGGCGTAAAACCACATGTCTGCTCGGTTAAACGAGATTTTCGGTAATTTACACTGAAATATGGTGAAAAGTGCTGTGAAAACGCAATAAAGTTATACATAAGCAAAGCGACAATTGATTACATATAAAAATTAATGCAAATTGTGACAGAAATTTAAAGAAATTGCATAAAAAGTTTCAATTTGTGCTGCAACGATAAACGTTTTACTGCGCGACCCCTCTCTATAACGTACATTCTGGTTCACCTCTTTCTGTATCGGTGTGTGTGTGTGTATATTCGTGTGCGTTTATGTGTGAGTGTCAAAAGAGACGCAAGTTTGTGCGTGTGTGAATTTATTGCTGAGAATACAGCGAAAAGCAAGTAAAGCATACGCAAAACAAAAACAACAACACAACGAAAACGACAACGAAACGTGAGCAAAGAAAGAATTATAGCAAATCAGTTTAAAGCAGAGCAACGAAAAACGTACAAAGCATTAAAAGAAAAAAAATAAACTGTTTTTTTTTTTTTGTTTTGTAGTGCTTTTTGTATACACTTTTTGTTGGTATGTATAAAAATATAATTAATTAAAATTGCTCTAAGTGGGGTTATTTTTATCAGTAGTGTGTGTGTGTGCGTATGTGTGTTTACACGCTTGGATATCAAACAGCTGTATTGCAACTGCATAGAGAAGTCTGTACAGATTATGTTACATATGAAGCAATTTATATGGCAACACTTGCTTTAGAATAGTCGTTACAATTGAGATGGCAACTCTATCCAATTGCTTGTTGCTTTTGCTGCCTGTTTCGTTATTAGTGGTGGTTTAACCTCACTTCCGCGCTTCCGTGCTGCATAATAACATCAATTTCGATTAGTTTTGTGTATTCTAAATCAGATTTTCACACTAAATATTTTTGAAAAAAAAAAACGAAAATAAATGAAAATAATTGCACCTGGAGAGAGAGAGTTGCTAACTGTTAATTAAAATTTGTTACAATAATTTAAAAGGCGTGAAAATCGTAAAGTAGCGTGAAGTTTAAAGAGGGGTGCTTTGAAAGTTATTACAATACAGTAGTGCACTTGTATGAGTGTGTGTATGTGTATGTATTTGAGTGTTTTGGAGCACATTCGCGGGGGCCGCACTATGGATTTGTTTTTGTTGTTTTAGTATATGGTGCACAGGATACGTACATACATACGTAAAACCGGAAGAAAAAAAATGTTTGTTGTAATTTCGTAAGCATTTTAAAAGAATTACGCAGCAAGTTGAAATAAACAAAAAAAAGGATATTCCTTTCGTTGTTGTATCCTAGTCAAAGGTTGTGAAATACTTTTTCCTTTCTGTGTGTGCCTGTATCTGTAATTTAAATACTTTTCTAAGGTGTGTCAACTGTTAGCGTAATACAAAATTGAGTTGTTTTTATTTTAATAAAAAAATTTCTTTAATTTTTTGCAGTTTAAACTAAAAAAACGCCATAGAAACGCAAACAAATTAACAAAAAATTAAAAATCGTCGAACGTTTTATCTTGGTGGCTTCGAATACTCAAAGGCAAGGAAGCATCAAAGAGTTTCCCTAAACCAAGTATTAACGCATTCGATAAACGCAAAGGATAATCTGGAGTAGCTGTCACGCCCGCTGCACTACTCTGGAGTCGTCAAGGCAGTTGCAGCAGCTGCACAGTTGTTGATACAACGACGTACGACCGACCGACCGACCAACCGAAGACATTAAGAAAAGCATGGCCAGCAAGGAAGAAACTTCAAATGTTGTTGCTGCAAGTGGTGCACCCGCAGCCGCCAGCAGCACTTCATATGCAAATGTTGTGCAGAATTTAGATGCAAACGTAAGCAATAAAAAATCGTCTAGCACAAGTCAAGGAAATGCCCCCAATGCCGCTACCGCAGCCGTAGTAAATGACAACAAGGAAAATCAACCCAATTTGAAAACTTTAAAATCATGGAGTGAAGAAACTGCTGCAGCTGAAGCTGCTGGTGAAGTTAGTGGACCAACAATTGCCGTTTCAATTGCCGGCGAAAAACGTGCAGCTGCCAATGCTGATATTACGGCTGAAAACTCTTCGGAATTGGATGACAATAATGATTTTGTACCAGTTATATCGCATCACAGACGCGATCGTAAAAAGGCACGTAAAGAAAAACCGCAAACAGGTGGACGTGAACGTGCTGCAGGAGATAGGCCAACAGGTAGTGGCGGTGGTCAAAAATCAGCTGGCAGACGCAATGGTGGTAATGGTGGCAATGCTGCTAGCGGTGGTAATGGTGGTTCTGGAAATGTGGAACGTGTTGACGGTGAACGTAAATATCAAGGACGTCAGCGTCAACGTGGTAATGGCAGTCCACGTAAGTCTGCTGCAGGCGCTGCTGGAAATGCCAATACGGGTAAACCACAAAAAGAACGTAAAGCAGATGCTTCACCGAGTGCTAGCGCTGAGGCAAATAGCAGCGGTAATGAAGCAATTAAATCGGCTGACAGTGATTCGCAGACTGCAAGTAATGCTGCTGCTGGTGCAGCGGCTGCGCCGCCACAGCCAAAGAAGTTTATAGCGGCGCCACCACCGAAAGTAAATGCATGGAAGGTGAGTGTACAATTGTTTTTTATGTGATTTTTTTTTTTAATTTGAATTTCTTCTGTAGTGATGACTTTAATTCTAGACAAAGAAATCATTGATTGCATATTAGAAGTAAGTCTAAATTGTGGTAATCTTTTATAATAGAGACTAATTTATCCTTTTATTTTATTTTTGTAAGGATAATTGATCTTAGCTATGATATCATTTATCAAATGCGTATTAGGTCATATTTATGTTTATTATTATTATTTTTTTTTTCGACATGTCTCTTTCTATGTCAAACACGTTTCTTTTTTGGGTATCTAAAAAAATAAAATAAAATTATATTGCGTCTTAAATAACAACACAAAAAAAATTAAAGAAACAAAAAAAAAAATATTATGCTCCCAAATAGTAAACAAATGTGCGTAGAATGAGTGACTAAAAAAACGCAAAGCATAAACGTTGATAAAATACTGAGAAACTTATGAAAAAAAAATCAACAAAAACACGTTTTGTTGTTGTTGGGTAGTTTTTTTTCCACTAGACAGATCGTTTTTAATCAATACTTTGTTACTTCTTTTATTTTCTCTATCTCTCTTCAACTTTGGCTCTTAATTTTTTTTTTTGAGATAACACAAGCTTTGTTTTAATGTTTTTGTTTTTGTTTTTCCTGTCAAATAATTGAACGAAATTTGATTCTAATTATTTTAAATATGCATTTTTGCTGTGTTTGCTTATTTATATTTGCTTTATTTTGTATTTTTTAATAATTGCGTAATTTTCGAAATTTAAGCAAAACAAAATAAACGAATGCACATCGAAAATAAATTAATGAAAATTGACGACAAACACAGACAGCAGCGTCAGCAGTGGTGGCTGCGGTTTTTAGACATTATTCGCGATTATGCAATAATCTTTACCTCTCATCTCTCCTTTTCTCTCATCTCTGTTCATGTTCAATGAAATTTGTTTTTGTTTTTTTTTTTTTTTTTGCTTTATTTTTCATTTGATTTGTTTGTTTTTTTTTTTTTTTAACGTTTAATTTTATTTTCCGTTATTTTCGCTTCGATTTAGTAAATGTTAAGCAGAAAAGAAAATTTAAAAATAAAAAGTAAATTTTCGTTTTAAAAATAAATGTCAAGGTCAACGTTATCGCCGACGGTTGCTTCTCTGTCAACGGTTTTCGTTTGAAATTATAGAAACATGGAATACATGCGAATAGATAAATTAATGTAGTAGAAAGGGGAGCAATTAAAAAAAATATTAAGGTGTGAAATTTTATATTGAAAAATGAAAACATCTTAAAATAAAAAATAACGGTATTTTTCCGTATGCATAACTTTTTTGACCACTGAGAAATTTATCTTAAAATAACGGCTAAATTGTTCCTAAAGGTTTTTCTCTATACCCCTATTTTAAGGGGTATCCCATACAAACCTATCCTATGTATTTCAGTTTATTGATAAAAAAATTAATAGTTTAAGGATTCAGTCTAGAGTTTTATTGAAAAACTTACTTGTTTACAGCATTAAAATTTACAAATTATTATTTTTTAAAAATTGTCTATGGTGTTCTATGAAATATCATTGTTTAATTATTTGATGTACGGTTTCTATTATTGACGCCAACTCAACAATATTATTGGATAGAAATATCGTTACGGTTATTGTTCTTGTTTAATTTTATATTTATTTACTTATTTACTTACATATTTATTTACAAAGTTTGTTGCTAATGGCAAATAGTAGAGATCTTTTGTTGCTATTCACTTTGTATTTGTTTACATTATTTCCACTTTTAATTTCTTTTTTTTTTGTTAACCACTTGTTCGGTAGCACTTGCACTCTGCATTCGTAGTATACGTTGACTTTGTTGCTTGCAGAGAGCTAGCTAACGAACGGAAAAACAAAATCGAAAATAAAAAAATTGTATTTTTTTTTGTTTCTAACACCGCAAATTAAACATTTTAGTTATTTTAGTTGACGTGTAGCATTCGAAACGTATAGCAGAATAAACGACGGAAAACAGCGACAACGAAAAATATAACAAAAAAAAAAGTTTTAAATTTCTAATAAGAAAAAAAACCAATAACATTTAACGTTATTATTTTTGGCATTTATTTAAATTTGAAATAACGCGACGGCACGTGTTCAACAAACTCACCATAAAACGTTTCAAGTGTGGTGAAATTACGCATTGTGTTTGTTGTTGTAGCTGTGAATCTCATGTATATTTGGTGTTGTTGACTTGTTAAATATTTAAACTTAAAAAGAAAAATAATAAAAAAAAAAAAACTCAAAAATCTTGTTGCTTACTGTGCCAGCAAGGGATATGTGTGTTAAATATTAAAAAAAAAAATAAATAAACCAGATTGCTTAAAGTGCTTCAATAAATACGTATAGTATATGCGATTAAATTATTCTATACCGTAAAAGTATCTTGATTTGTTTAAATTGTAAAAAAGGCAGACATACAAAAGTGACAAATATAAAAAAAATATTTATAATACAACAATAAACAAAAAGTTACAATTACATTACAATAACAACAAAATGAAAACGAAAGTAAATATGCAAGAAAAAAATTTTTTATATTAATTTGCATCAATTTATTTATATTTTTTGTGCACATAAAATTAAACTATGTCTTGAGTAGGTGATTCCAAAAAATCTTGAGTTTAGCATTTTTATAATTTATTTATATAATAGATTATACCTAATGACTTTTAAGCATAAACTGATTGTGAATTGTAAATTGTAAATCTAATTCGATACAAATAAAATTAGTATAAATAAATGCTAAAGGTTTTTAGTATCCGTTGAATATTTTAAAAAGATTGAATGGAAATATCGTGCGACAATTGTAAATAAAAAAATTGTTATAGAATACCAAATTTGTTTTTATAGTTTCTTTTTTAAATGATCACACCAAAACCTTTCAAGCTACTCACGTACATGTCTATGTATGTGTGTATTTGTGTTTCTACATTCTGATAAGCAATGTAAGCTAATTGCAGCTACATCGTCTTGCCTCTCTCGCACTTGCCTTCTCTCTCTCACTGTTTTCACTCTCGCCCACATATAAAATTGCATATGCCTTGTGTGCGTTTATTGCATTTATTTCTGTAAATTTTCCATTTTGTATTACTTTGTATTTGCCTGTATTTGAATGAGATTAAATTTTACAGTTTTTTTTTTGTTATTTATAGCACATTGTAAAAAAATTAATAATGTTAATAAAAAAAAAAATAACACAATTGAAAAAATTATCAACAAAATAAAAATAATATTAGTTGTGCATGCTCTTCTCTTTTCCATTAAACATCGGTTTCAGGGCAGTGGGCAAGATTGGGGTGACCATACCTACATAAGTATGTACTATATTTGTATTTGTGTTGTTGTTCTGCCTATTAGACAATAATCACGTTATTGTTGCATTTGTTTTGCAATCAGCCAAGCTGAACCAAATCTGCTGCATGCAAAAGCCACCAAAAGGCTATCAGTTTTCGTTATTTCATTGTGATTATTCAACAACAGAAAAAATCTCTGACGCATGTAAAAATAAATTCAACTAATAACATTTCAAGATAATACCTAGTCAGGGAAGTATACCCATAAGTACATAATGTCATGAAAGTGGCAGACAGATAGACAAACAGACTGATCGAACGACAACTGTAGATAATCCAAGGAATTCAATTTAATGATTTTTCTTTATACAACGCCACATTGTTACAGCTTTATTTCTTCTTTGTTCAATTCATAAAGCTTTTTCTTTTTGTAAATTGTGCGATAAAAGCGTTTTCTTTATTATGGAAAAATCTTGGGAAGGTACTATATTCATTTACAATTAAAGATTTGTGCCGTTCACGAGGTCTAGCATGAGTGCATAAAAGAATAAGTGCAAACGATTGCAACAACAACTTACACAGAAACTTTTTTCTTTTCTATGTTAGTTGTTGTTGTTGTAATCGTTCTAACATCCCAAAATGGACCTAAGAGATTCCATAAAATATAAATTTATTTGTTTTCATTTGACGACAATAGATTTGCTTGAAGAAATTTTTCATATTTTGATAATTTATTCTGAGCTTAACTAAAAAAACATTGGGCATGTGGCAATAAGTTAGTCATATAGAAAAAAGTTACAATGCCATCACGGAGTTATGGTGAACATTTTTGGGCACTGCTCCGAAATTTCAGACCGAGTATCAGCAAAAAAAAAAAAAAATAATGAAAAATAATAATGATAAGATTAAAGAGTATTAAAACTTTGGATCTAGTCAACAATTGGTTGAAGTCAACGTTTTCTCTGGTTCTTAATGATATTATAAAATATTTAAAAATTATGTAAACACTTTGCACAAAATTCTTATTTTTAGAGGAGGTGGCTGTCATAATATATTTAAATTTATCTTCATACATTTCTTTTGCATTTTTTTTTCTATATGTATGTACACTTTTAGTTATACCACATATAAGTATATAGACTCCGATTATATGCTAATTGAAACGCACTTTACGTCCACTTATCTTTCTTTTTTTTTTTTTTTTAAGCTGTCATTTATCATTTATTTGCATAGCTGCTGCTACATTTCTCTCTTCAGTTCTTCAGTGAAGAGAGCAAATAGTCCAAAGTTCATATTTGTACAATACATTATATTGATAAAACTATCTAACAACAAATTTTTGAAGAAGTAATGTGTAGCGATATTTTCAACACTATTTTTTTTTTAATTTATAGAGGGTTTTTTTTTAAAGTTTCCTTATCTGCACAGATTAATCTTTCATAAATTGGTTAGATATGGCAACGCTTTTGTTATTTATATTAAGTTTTTGGAATAAAGCTTGCAAATATGTTGTTGTGGTTTAGTTTTTGGAAATATTATCTTGGTTAAAAAATTATATAACTTATAGAATGAAGGCTACACTGAAAGAATTATTAACACGCTTACTCCAAAAGCACATTGTACAATAAACTTGAAAAAAATTCATAGTTCTTAATATGTCTTATACAATTTTTATTCTTTACAAGATAAGATATAAAAAATATTGTTATAACTGTAAAGTTCTTCCTAAAGAAACTTTAAAAAATGACTATTTAAACCCATTCCATTATCTATTCACTTTTTAAAACTTTGTACAAACTTTTACCTGATTGTGTCATTAGCTAATGCTAATTTTCGAGTTAATTTATGATTGTTTATACTTTTGTTTATTGCAGTGACAATCAGTGAGTAATCAGTAACATTATAAAAAAAAAGCCATGTGGTGTTGTGTTTTTTCTTTATCAGTGTTTACACTTCTTGTTTTCTTATTGTTGTATACAGAAGGTTGACACATTTCTTTCTTGCTTTTGTTCAAAAATTGAATTATTCAACATTTATATTTTTTAAGTGCGTTCTAAATTTATTAGCAAAACAAATATTTGCGCAATAAATTTTCAAAACTCAAATTGATCACTTATTGATTAATTTTTAAATTTATTTTTATTAAAATGAGTTCATTTGAACGAAAGCGTATTGCGTAGCATACTGAAAGGTTTCTTTAAGAAACTTTAATCCGTAAAAGAAAACTTATGAAATTTCTAAAAATATAAATTTTTTTCCAGCTGCGCCATTTAATATTAATTTTTGCACAATTTGTCCGTCCGTCTGTCTATCTTTCTGTGTAAATGAATTGTGCAAATATTTAATTTAATATTTTTTATTGCACGATCGAGTCTACATTTATTTATGTAAATATTTATTGAAGACATTTTGTTGCATATTGTGCTAAATTAATAAATCAAATTGTCAGATTTCATTTAAATATAATTTTGACATCTGTTGTGGTAGATTTCATTTATTTAAATAAACACTTTAAATGTTATTTTTGAATACAGTTAATATTTTTCTGAGTGTAGTAATGAGGCTAACGCCCACAACAACAACAAGTTACAATAATAATAAAAAAATGCATATCAGCTTTGCTGCAGCAACGCTTTGCCCCTCGCAAGTCTTTTGCACTGCTCTGCTTAACTTCATATAACCATGTATGCGCCACCTCTCCTTGTACACTCCTCTTTTATAGCATATCACTCAATGCACTAAGCCGGTCTGGTTTGTTTTGTTATTGTTGTTGTATTCTCTCCGGCATGCATACATACATAAATACATGCATACATGTAGTATATAAAATATGACGATCTGCTATAACGCAGTTAAAACGAACGGGAACGAGTGTCGATCGGCGCCAATCGTATGAGCTTCATTCAAAGCTTCTGTACTTACACATATAATTTATTATATGCCATATATTTTCTATCTCTTTTGCACTTTATAGCGCAGTTGTTATTATTTTTTAATCAACTTAAAAACTAAAAATAGAAAATATTAAAAATGAAAACAAATAAAAATACTTGTTTTTTTACAATTCAAGTATTATTTTTATTTTTTTTTCTACACTATTATTTTTAGTTGTTTTTGTTTTACATTGCAAAAGCTGATAAGTCTTTTCCACTTCCCTTTCTATATATTTACACTCCTCTCCGTTGTTCATTATATTCGTAACGTGTTTTGCACGGTTTATTGCTAACGTGGCTATTGTTTTTGTAGTGGTTGCTTTATTTATTTTGTGTTTGTTTCTTTTTTTTTTTTTGCATTTACATAATTCCAACATCAACTGCGCTGCGGAATTCTAATTATATTCTAGAACACTTGAAAGAATCTGATTATATGTGAGATACTATTTTTTTATTTGCATGTTTTTAGTTTTCCTTTTGTACTTTTTTTTAGTTTTTAGTTTTCCTTTTGTATTTTTTAGATTTAGTTGCTTAATTTACTTTTGTTTGTTCCTATTTTCTATTTTCTTTTTTTTTTTTTTTTTTTGTTTTTTTTTTTTTCATTCTAATAGCCAACTAATGCAACGACGCCGGCTTTGTGTCATTCGCCTACTCATGGTCGTTTTAGTCGTTGGCGTCATTTTTTTTGTTGTTGTTGTCGTTCGTTGCATATTTATAATTGCAATTTTGCAATAGTTTAGCTTCAGTTGCTTTTTAGCAATCGTACAGTTCAGGTTCATTCTCCAAAACATCTTCTAAAAAACTTAAAACATAAAAAATAAAATAAATTTGTTTAACTTTGCAAAGCAATAAAATTTAATTTGTATAAAACTGATTTACATAAAATCGTTTTGCATTAATTTTTGTGCTCAAGGCAAGTAAGTTAAAAAATAAATTTATTTATAATGTTTTATAACGAAAATAACTATTGCAAATACACTGCGAAAAACGCAGTATTTTCTTGCCCCTAATTAATGTCCTTCGAAAGTGTCTTTGAACAAATTGAACAATTGATTGCGATAAATTCTCATTGAAAATAATTAAACTTTAAATAAATTTCTACAAAATTTACTATTAAAACTAAAAAAAATGGTTCACCGATGTACAATCACATGACTAGCATGATATATAAGTAATTTTGGTGCCCATCTATAGTATATCGAATAATATTGTACACTCGATCCAAAAGATTATTAACGGTTTTTATCTGTTTAATTTGGGTTTGGTAACATTTTTTTCTGTCCTAGATTTACAAAAACCGTTTTTTTTTAAACTGTTCTCTTTTTGAACTTTTAGAAAATATATTTAATTTTTAAAATTCTTTCTAAGGATAATTGATTTTTTTTTTAATGTTTTTCAAATAATTATTTTCTTTTAAAAATCAAAACACTTGCCAATTTTTTTAATGAGGTCTCTTCTAATGTACTTTAAAATTTTTTAAGTGCAAAAAGCAAAAAAAAAAAAATCTGTTCTGATCAGAACACCCTAACTAATAAAATATGATTACGTGATATTCCGCACAAAGTGCGAAAATGGAAGAAAAAAAAAAAACAAGAACATTATTGAAAATTTTTCTCTCTCATAGCATAAAATTCTTGAATAAAAAAATCAGACCAACGCACTCATACGCAGTAGCAGCAACAAGAGAAAAAATGTATCTCAACTGTTTTCTATTGTATATTTGCGCTCTCTTACACACTTTTCTTATGCGTGTATGTTTGTTTGTGTTTGAATTTTTGACTTGTTTTTCAAACGCACCACCACCACTCCTACCTCTTTTACAACTTCAGCGTCTTTGGTCTACGTGCTTCAGAGCACATTTTTTTTTTTTTTTTTTGATACGATTACAGAATAAAAACAAATCTTACACAAAATATTTGTGTAAGCGAGATGCAAAATGTTGTTGGCGAAGCCATATTATTGTGTATTTAAGTAGGCTTATGATGGAGTTAAAAACAGAAAACAGAAAAGATAAAACAAAGAACAAATTAAAAAAAAACAAAAAATAATCTGTATACGGTTTTGTGTCTTACCTGTTAACAAAGACAGCAAAAAAATAATAAGACAACAAAGATATGCGCACAAAAACAAAGATACAAAGAAATAAAGTGTGCATAAAAATAAAAATAAACAAAATAGTTGAGCAGAGTGACCATTCTACGCGAAAATATAATTAAACAACAACTTAGATTCAAAAAAAAGGAAAAATAGAAAATGTTTTACTGTAATTTATTACTAGAATTTATTACTGCTTTACTTACTGTTTTTTATTTGTTGCAATCATGCTGCTTTTGGAAATGCAGTCGTGACATCAGTTCGCATAGTCACGCTAATAGAAAATTCGAATTTAATTGCCTTCTATAAATTTAGTCATTGCTGCAATTGAAAGTAGCTACTGAATATTGTCATTTTTAATACTATTCAATACGAATAATAATAAACTAAAATGTTTTGTGCTAAAAAATTAAATTAAAATTTTTTTTTATTGTGTTGTATTTACATCTATAATACAGGGTCTCTTTATTGCGCACGCAATTTGTTGCTCTATAATCGTCAAAAGTAATGCTCTCTCGCTCTATGAACCGGCGCAATGCTTTTTTTTACGCTCTTTGTGTATTTGAATTTTATTTATTTTTTGTTTTTATTTTTTCTTCTCTCTCTTTTTTTTTTTGCTACAAGTTTGTTTTTATTTTGATTATAAAACCAGTTGTGTCGTTGTTGTTGTTGCTTTTAATAGCGCTGCTCACGTAGACACCACATGCAAAGTTAATGTGGCGAATCGTTCATCGTTCCCAATCGTCAGAATTCGTTGAACAGTTGAACTAAACGGATGCATAAAGCGCTACCAAAATAAAACAAAAAATAAATATTCTAAAAAATTTAAAATATTAAAATCTATTTAGCAATCATAAAGCAAGCAAAAAAAAAAAAAAACTAAATATAAAGATTGCCTTTAGCAATAAATTATCAAAGTTTATAAAAAGATAAGATTAGAACTTGTGGCACGACGACCTTAAGAAAGGCGAAAAAGAAACACACATTTTCATTTCAAGTGTTTTGTTTTTGTGTTTTTGATTTGTTGTGCGTGTTTTGATTGTAAAACAATCAATTGAAAAGAATTTTAAAATAAAATATTTGCAGAATATTAAAAAAAAAAAAAAAAAAGAGGTAAATGAAACCATTTTGTGTATGTATACTCATTTAAGTATACAGAAAATTTTAGAGATTTATGAGAAATTCTCCATGGTTAAAAAGGCCCCGATGCAAACTAGGTTAGGGACACTCCCAATATATGAAAACAAAAACAACGAATAAAATAATATGCTAGTGCGAGGAGACAGTGTAAAAATATGAGTGAAAGAGAAAAAGCAACCAATGAAAATAATCTACAAGAAGAGTGAGTGAAAAAAAGAGTTTCAGTGCGTCTCCTTTTTTTGGGTCCAAACTCCAAATTTTTCCACTATTCCATATGACGACGAAGTTGCATTGATTTTTTTTTCGCTTCAATAATTTTCGTAATAAAAAAAATAATAATAATAAAATGTTTTATTAAATAAAATTTTCTTTTTTCATATTGTTTAATTACAGATATCTAAGCAAGCGTCAAGTCCAAAAACAGGAACGTCGCCATTAGATAAACGTGTTTTGCAGCCTAAACCGCAACCACAGAAGCAGGCCGGGAATAACGCCAACAACAATAATAATAATAACAACAACAACGCACAGAACAACGCCAATAAAAATAAACAACAAGCAACGCTGTCAAATACAAATACAGCAACAACCACAACAACAAAAACAACAGCAGCAGCAGCAACACAAGCTGCAGCAACAACAACAAAACCAAGTGAAGCCGCTTCTACAATTGGTGAGTTTACATACAAAAAAAAAAAAAAAAACATATGTATTTGTTTTTATCTTTGCGCGTATGTGTGTGTGTCTTTAAAAGTTTTTTTTCTGGCCACTTCGCCATGTTGCTATTTCATTTGCACACATACGCTTGACAGAATTGCGTCTTAATTGACGCATGGTCTGATATTTTCGGTATATCCAATTTATTTTAAACTAATTTTCTTAATTTTTTTTTTTTTTTAAATGCTTTCATTTTTTCGTTGTGCTCGTTTTACGTGACTTTTGATGACTAGTTGACGCAAGTTCCAATACGCCCGCAGCTGCAGTAGTAAAGGACAAAAAGAAGGTCAATCAGAAAGTAAGTGCAGCAACAAAATAAAACGCCTACACAAATATATATAAAAAAAAAAAAAAAAAAAAATAGATGCAATATATTTACTTATATCTTTTGTACTTTCTCTTCTTGCGTTATATAGGCAAGTGACTTTACAAACGTCGGAGACTGGCCCACATTGATTGGTGGTGTTAGCGGTGGCAAAGCCACAGGCAACGACGCAAAACGTGCTCCTAAAAAAACGCTCAAATAAAGAAACGAATATTGCAGCAATTGTTGCTGGTAATATACAACAAAATAAAGAGGATAATAAGGACGCCGCTGTCAGTAAAACTGAAACAGCAGCAACAGTAGGATCAGTAGTGCCAAGTCAAAGTTCAACAACAACCGTTGTTGCACAACCAGCAGCAAGTACATCATCATCAGCAGCAGCAGCTGCAAATACGTCAAACGCTTCAACGGTAACTGCAACAGAAGGTAGTCCCCATACAACACAAAATGACTCCAAATTATCAAACAACAGCACCTCCAACAGTCAGCCACAATCACCAAGCGGCATTGATGCCGCAGCACATCAGCTGCTGCAAATGCTGCAGCAGCCAATCCAAATGGGAACGGCAAAAAAAATCCCAAGCACAAATGGCGTCCTTTGCCAATCGATTTGGCCAAATCTAGTCGTGCCAAGCAAATCGGTGGACGTTCCAATAGTCGTAGAGTCGGCAGCGGTTCTGGCTCATCGCGGTATTATGACACAAGAAGTGAACGTACAACAACATCAAATCGCGCTGAAGGCACAACAACAGAGCAGCAGCAGCAGCATCAACAACAACAACAACCACAAGTTCCGGTGGCACAACTGAACGCTATATCAGCAACAAACACACTACGTCGTCATATGCCACAAGGTCTACGTCTGAGCGCGTTGATTCCTGGCGTAGCAGCGGCGGCACCGAACGCAACGGTGGTAGCTCCCAAGTCGAACGTGGTTCCGGTGACTACGAGCGCCACAGCGGCCGTTCACAACGGCGCTTCCGTACGTCGTACCGCGGCGGGCGGCAGACGCGCGGTGGATTCTCAAGACAGGGACCAGGTCGTGCGCCTAATCGCCTACCACGCCATCTGTTAACCGCAGACTATGCCAACTATTTGTCAGCGGATGCGGCTGACGGAGAGAATTCACAATCGTATGTGCTCATGGGCACCCACTATTTCGGCTCGGTGCCAGCCGCGTTCATCGAAATGGATGCACAGGGCGTTAAAAAGGCCATCAGGTTGCAAGTGTAAGTATTGAATAATGTTAAAGTGTTTTATGTTGTTTATGTATATTATGTTGCGTTTAATACGTGTTGACTGACCCTGTCTCTGTTGTCCACGCTTGTTTTTGTGCAAATCCAGTGCTTAATGTGTTATATGGCTGCATTGAATCGCATTGAATGACCAACTGACCAAATACTTTGTTTTTTTCCTCCCCCTTTTGGCCTACAGTGAATACTATTTCAGCGATGATAATCTTACTGGTGATTTCTTCTTGCGCCGCAAAATGGACGCCGACGGTTGTATACCGGTCACACTGATCGCCTCATTTCATCGCGTTTTAGCCATGACCACCGATGTAGCACTTATAATAAGTGCCATCAAAGATTCAGACAAGATAGAACTTCTTGAAGGCTATAAAGTACGCACAAAGACTAATCCGACCATTTGGCCTATTAAGGATGGCCAAGATGGTGCACCGCAACCGACGACAGCATCGGTGGTGGTAGCGCAGCAAGGTGAAATTGCTGCGACTGAACAAAAGGAACCGACGCAATCGTTAAGTACAGCGGCAGGAAATTCGGACGATAGCGGTTCCGCTGTACCAGAGACAAGTGTTGCTGATATTGATGCAACATTCATTAGTGAAGTGCCTTTGCCGCCCATACTGACCTCGCCAATGGCTGCAAAACCATTAAGTAGCATACCTCCGCCGCCAGTGCCCCGCAACTCGCAGAATCTAGTGCCGAAAATGTTGCAGGAAAAGCAACTTTCATCGTTGGCAGCACTTAATTCGGTGAATGCGATAAGCGCATTGACGCAACAGGTGGAGGATGGACAGAAAAGTGGTGCTGTTTCAGAACTTGCTGATCATCTGAGCGGATTGGCCGGAAGTGTAAAACCTAAATCGACATCGACACCGGAGAAGAAACAAGGGGCAAATGCAGTTGCAGCGAATAGAGGACAAGTTTCTGGAGTTACGGCTGCAGCGCAGCTTTTGAATCAGGATGGCATGTGGAAAGAGGTAAAGAGACGCTCGAAATCAAATGCTTTAAAAGATACTAAATCTGCAAACACCACAACACAATCGCTTTCACAAACGCAAACGCTCAACAACAACAATAACCAAAAATCGAACAACACCAACAATTCGACCACTTCCTCCTTGACCAATTCATCAAACTCAAACACAACGAACAATGCATCTGCATCTAAATTGTCTACTGTCGCATCATCCACCACAAACAAAACCAACAACAACAACAACACAACGAAACCATTAAAAAATGCCTCTGCCCTCATCTCAAATGCTTACTCTACCTCCAACTCCTCCTCCTCTAAAACAGCTGCTGCGCCATCCGCTCAGTCCCATGCCGAAAAGGAAGAATTAGATTTTCAATTCGACGAAGAGCTCATGGATCCCATACCCGCCACTGGACGCATTAATAACTTCACTGAACACTTTTCCGACGACGATGAATCCGACTATGAATTTGCTGATCGCGACATCAACAAGCTGTTGATTGTGTCGCAGGTGCAGCGACCACCGAAACATGAAGGCTTTGATCGCACCGCCGACTACACGTCACGCACTAAAATTACCCAGGACCTTGAAAATATAATCAACGATGGACTTGTTAACTATGAAGAAGATTTATGGACAACATCGAACATTGTTACAAATGACTATCGCACTGTAAATGTGATCTCGCAAGAAGATTTTGAGAAAATGGCTGGCACTAATCGTACACAGCGCAATACGGCGCAACAGAATCAGCTACCACCACCGCCGCCACCACCCGTTTATGATGATGGAGATACAAGCTTGGACAGCACACTGCATAACAATACACTTAACTCAACGCTTAACTCAACACTGAAGTCACGCCGTGCACGTTTCTATGCTGCGCCCAACTCACAATCGATTGATCCACGTACGCCACGCAAACGTAAACTGCGCCATACTTCAAATCCACCAGTCGAAGCGCATGTCGGTTGGCTGTTAGACACTGTGGAGCATCGACCACGTACTACCTCGATGGGTTCATCGGCAGGTACCTCACCAACGGCATCGTCGTATGGTTCATCGGTGCCACAATCGTTGCCCGTTTTTCAACATCCTTCGCATTCATTGCTCAAGGAGAACAACTTTACACAGCAAGCCTATCACAAATATCATTCGCGTTGTCTCAAAGAGCGACGCCGTTTGGGCTATGGACAGTCGCAGGAGATGAATACACTCTATCGCTTCTGGTCGTTCTTCTTGCGTGAGAATTTCAATAAAAATATGTATCAAGAGTTTCGTACATTGGCGCTTGAGGATGCAAGTAATGGCTTCCGTTATGGATTGGAATGTCTTTTCCGTTTCTTTTCGTACGGTTTAGAGAAGAAATTCCGACCAAATATCTACGATGATTTTCAGGAGGAAACAATGGCCGACTATGAAATTGGTAAGTAAATTATGCCTAAACAATTTTTGCTTATCAGTCTTAATTTGAAGATTTTTCATGATAATTTTTATGAATTTCTGTCCAAACAATTTTGTTTTATTTAATTTTTTTTAATACGTTTTTACAGGTCAACTTTATGGTCTCGAGAAATTCTGGGCGTTCCATAAATACTATAAAAATGCCGATAAACTAGAAGTGCAGCCCAAGCTGGCTGAATATCTTAAAAATTTCAAAACAATCGAAGATTTCCGTGTTGTTGAGCCAGAAATCAATGAAATGCTACAAGGTATAGGTAGTCTCAATCGTGGACGTCAGTTAAATCGCCATCGTAGTGTCTCTGAGAGTGATGGTACAGCAGTGTTTGTAGCTGGTGGACGTCGTCCAAATACAACAATAACTAATCGTAGTGACTATGTCGGGCGTTTGCTGCAACAGCAGCAGCAGCAACAACAGCAGCAACAACAACAACACCAACAACAACAGCAGCAACATTATCATTCAGGTGGCTATGGTGGTGGTCATCAACAAAATCGTAGACGTACTGGCTCTTTTGGTAGCAACACAGTGCGCATACGCAGCGGTTCTTTGGGTAATAAACCACAAATTGTTAATCGCAATCATCAATATGGTGGACCAAATGAACTGCGACGCGGTGGCAGCAACTCGGGATTGGCTGCGCAACAAAAACGACAATATCAGCAACAACAACAACAGAAACCGAAATCCAATTTATCAGCATCCGCTGCAGTTTTTACTTCCTCCACAACAGCAACAACAAATAAAGCAACAACAGCGATAGCAGCAACAACAACAACGTCGTCAGCATCTTCGTCGTCGGCGACGCAGAAATAATTTTTAGTTTAAAAAAAAGAAAAGAAAGAAAACAATCAATATTTGAGAATGTTTTACTTTTTCTTTTTTTTTTTTCTTATATAATTTTTACTATTTTTTAAGCGTTAGTTAGTTTTTTTTTTTTTTTTTTGTGCTTTTTTTTTTAAAGCACTTTGATATTTTGTTGTATTTTATTTTCACAATTTTTCCTTTTAATAATGTAGTTTCTTCTTCTTTGATTCTTATTATTGAGTATTTAATTAAGTGAAAAGTTTGAGCTTATGAAAAAAAACAAAAAAAAAAAAAAAATTATTAAATTTAGTAAAAATTCATAGAATAGCAATAATACAATTATTTTCACTTAAGAAAATTCTTTATTTTTTGAATAATAATACTAAAAAAAAACGAGAGATTCGAATTTCGAGAATACTATACAAAAAAACAAAGAAGCTAGAAAAAATGCTCAAAAAAATATTTGTTATAAACGAAGAATACAACTGATAAAACAATAGAAAACATTTATAGAAACTTTATAGAGCAAAATATGCAATTAAATAAAAAAAAAAAAAGAAGTTGATAAATTTGTTATCAAAAGCAGTCCCAGTGCCAAGCATAAAGAAGAACTATAAAGCATCTCAAATATAAAACACTTAACTAATAAAAAACATATAAAAAAAATATTCAAAAAGAAAATGATGAAAGCGATATGAATTTGATATGAATTTTTTTTTGTGACAGATTATTAAAAAACAAAAAGCTTGAAGTTAATTTTCTAGAATAGACGCTAAATGTTCACAGAACTGCTATGCTGACATTTCTTAAAATACGAAAGAAAAAAACTATAAACAAATTAAATGAACTTTAACAAAAATTTAAAAAAATATGCTCTAAATTATGCAAAATCAACGAAATTCTTAAAAAAAAAAAAATTTTATGAAATATTAAAAAAAAAAAAGAAGATATTAACCCCCAAAAAAAAAAAAAAATACAATAATTAAATAAAAACAGAAGTTTAGTGTTAAGCATTTAAAAAAAAAAAAAAAAATTTACCAAAAATATTTTTTATTTGAATTTCTAGTTTTTGGTGTTCTAAAATATTTTTTAGCTAGCTTTCTTCTGTATTTCATAATGCATGTGTGCAACACTGCCGCCCACTACTCCCCCCTCTCTATCTCACACTTTCTGTCCAATATTTTTGAGCAAAAATTTTCTTTATGATTTGGCATTTGGATTTGAACTTTTTTTTTTTACAAGACCACCACCACCACTAAATATATTTCTTATAGCACCTAAGCATTTACATAAAACAAAAAGAAAAGAAAATAAGAAAAACAATTATTATAAATGGGTATGATGAAATGAAACGAAGAAACCTAGTAACGTTGTTGTACTAAATTAATTAATTAATTAATTTTGTTAAATTTTAATTATTATTATTTAAATAAAAGCATTATCATGAATTTTATATGAAGTAAAATAAAAAAAATTAAAAAAAAAAACTTTCAAAAAAAGTAAAAAAATATAAAAAATACACAAACAAAACAAAAAAAGTTAAAAACTTTATAAAATACCTAAAAAAAAATATAGTTATTAAAAAACAAATACTTGAAACATAATCTTAATAAAATAATTATTATTAAAAAAAAATACTAAATAAAAATTTAATAAAATTTCTGCGTAGGTTTAGCGTTTTTGCAAAATTAGAAAAGAAGCAGTCAACACTTTAATGCGTCCGCATATTCTCCTTTTAATTTAAATAAGTCTTCACAGCTTCATGCTTTTCTGTTCCATGTAGCTCTTTTTTTTTTTTTGTTTTTATTAATATTATTATTATTATTTTATAAAAATAACCAATTAAAGTGCAAAATTGTATATAAAATAATTTTAAATGTTAATTATTTACAAAATAAAACACGCTCACACATACTAAGCTACACACACACACACTAATACACAAATACATACATATATATAATTTTAATTAAATTCAAGTACTAAACTACGTACTACATATATCAACTTTTAATAATCATAAAAAAAAAAAAAAATTTTAAGCGCTACCTACGCTTTTTAATTTTTGTTTATGGCTTGTATATTTTTTTTGTTGTTAATAATTGGATATTAAATATTATTATTTTTTTTTTTTTGTTTTTTTTTTTTTTTAAGTTTTTCTTTTGGAAAAAAAAAAAAAAAATTTTATTAACGATTTATTCTTTTTAAAACGACGACTATTAATATTTAAGCTGAATAAAATATATAAATACTTAAAAATGCAAGATTGAATTAAATAAAAAAAAAATGTTTAAGAAAATAAATTGAGCAAAGTGATAGTTTAAACCATAAAGAGTAATATTTACTATGATTATATTAATAATTCTAATATTGTAAAAAAAAAAAAAACAAGTTTATAAAGTAACATAATAAAAAACAAAACTAAAAAAAAAATATTAAAAGCTAAAGAAAAAATGTTTAAAAAAAATATATATATATTTGCGTAGAAGAAAAAAAAAAATATTAAAAAAAAAAAAATGAATAAAAAAAAACTTGAAAAACTTATTACTATAATTCTTTTATTGCCTTTAAAGATGGCATGGATGGCTGGTTCTGACAATCAGTCACACGAACTTTTGAAATATGACAACTGTTCATGAGATACGGACAGACATCAGGCATTATCCTTATGGATGAGGTTTTGAGAACATTTGGCGAAAAGGAATCCAGGCCTTAAAACTTGAATCATCGAAAACCACAAAATCTGGTTTAACTCATTCGCGCACTGATTCTCCGGAAAGTCTACAATGGCGTTAAAATAAGTAATTGTGCGAACTTGACTACACAGAGGATATCTGTTTCATGGCATAAAATCTTGTAGGACCAAAAAAAAAAAAAATAAAAAAATTTAAAATAAAACATCACTAACATCAGTATCGAAATCAAATTCGCAGAACTCTAGCAAACGTGAAATTTGGAATAGTCACGATTGCCTTTGAATTTATAGAAACTACAGAAAAGCTCGCAGCTACAAAACTAAAAATTTAAATGTACATATTTTGCGCATGACCATAATCGCAAACACATGACCGCAACGTGGAGCCAGTTTAGAGCTTATTTTTAAAGCTATTTTAAAAAGAGCTCAAACTTGACGACACGTTATTTTATACACAAATTTAAACGATTTGGATAAATTTAAGTAGTTGGTAGATTCTTTGTACTATTGTAGACATAGACCCTTACTAATTTTAGTTATTCCAGATTACATAAAACAAAATTTTCATTATGGGGGTTCTCCTTTAAATGGGGCTAGAGAAAAACCGTTTATAAAATCATCTGATAGTCTCCGAGATAATCGTTTTCATAAGGCAGACAGCAGGACAGACGGACAGATAGACACAAAGACATAGCTTTATCGACGCGCCTTTCAATGCTGATCAAGAATATATATAGCTTTATAGGTGCTATCCTGTTCCCTTCTGCCTCTTACGTTTCGGACCGTGAAACTAAAGCTAAGAAAATTTAAAACGATAAAGAGTTGACTTTCTTGATTTGGAACGATACTTTGGGCTCTAACCGTTTTCATTGGATCGCTTAGTGCTAATCACTCAATTTTAAAAAAAAAAAAAAAAATAGATAAATAGCTGTCATTATCGAGGAAAACATTTTTTATTTATAAATGGCAAATGACTCCGCGTAGCATGTTAACACAAGCAGAAAAAAAAAGTAAAAAGAAATCTGCGTTAACGCATTAATTGAACTTTAAACTAGTATGATGTCGCCCACACACACACACACACACTCAGGAAAATGTATCAAACTGAATTGAAAGACAAATGACAAATTCAAGGATATCCTAGACACTGGTACAAAATACGATCAAACAACGCGACAAACGACCGACCATAGTAGGTGTCACAGATTAACGCCTTTTGGGAAAATATCAAAGGCACAACTTTTCTTTGCTTAGAACAAGGACAATGCATATACCAAAGGGGGGTTGAGGTTGACTATCAGGAATAGAAAATAGTAGTAGTAGTAGTGTAGAAACCAAACACGCAAGCATAAGTCAAGTCAAGTAAGGCAATCTGAAGCGTTTAAAAATTGAAAACCAATTTCGTAGCGATTTAAACGATGGCAAAGTTACAAAGGGCGTGCGTGTATCGGTGTGTATGTGTGTGTCTAGTGCTAGGTGTAGCTATGTGTGTGCATAGTGTGACTTTTCGCACCCACATATGTGTCGCTGTAGTGTGTGTAGGTCTCTGTCTGTGTCTATATGTACGTGTGTGTGTGCGTGTTACCAATATTTATGGCTCAATGGGGATATACGTTGTACAGCCTAGACGCGCTGACTTTTGCTTGGCATTATGACCCTTTGTGTTCGTTTAGTTTTTTTTTTTTTTTTTTTTTTGAAAGGCTAAACTAAAGCAAATGAACGTTTATCGATAGCTAAATTGTTGAGGCGTTTAACTTTTAAACTTTTGTAAAAAGGTAAATTTTTTGAAAAATTACGCATACGCAGTGTTATGCGTGATTATTTTTCTGCTTTAGTTTAGTTTTAATTGAACGCTTTGCATATAGCCATGAGCTATGCGCGTCGCGTACTTATTACGCTCAAGTGGCCCCAAAGCGGCTCGACATGTAAGCAAGGATTACAAGGACCTTGGCTTAGTTAGTTGCAATGCATTTAATAAGCTTGTGAAACGTATTGATGGATTTCCGTTGTTAAGTTAAGTGCACGCCTGGCACTGTTTGGCGCTCTCTAATACGCTTGACTGTAATTCGCTGTAATTAACTCGAATATAAATGCCTATAAATGGCGTGCGTGCGGCTGTCCGTCCGTGCATCAGTGTTGACTTTAAATTATGTATTAAGCGTCTAAAAATGTATATTTTTTATTAAACTCTAAATTAATTTTACAATTGAAATTTATAAAAAAAAAATTAAAAATTGCTAAACATTACGCATACGCCATGTTTCATATGAAAATTGTTTTATGCTGCGGTCCAATGACCGCAAAACTATTTTCGAATTTGTTATTTGTCACATTATTGTCATCCTTGTCGCTATTATCTAATATTTTTGTTGTTGTTGTTGTTGTTTTAGATATTGCAATCAATTTGCACATCGGCTTATCGAAAATTATTGATGTCCAAAATATAAATGCATATTTTTAAATTTTTTTTTTTATTTTTCGTAATTAGTTGGTACTAATATAGATTTACATATACGAAATACTCGTATGTCATCACAGCGGTATGCCAAATCAGCTAGCTACATGTATAGCGAGACGCTTCTTTTCATTAAGCCTTGTACAAATTATTCCAATATTCAAAATAATTAAATTAAATATTTCATAAAATAATTTTCAAAGCTGCACCATAACATAGCATGTATGTAGATAGTTTAATATCGTATGTAGATACCTATAAAGTGTCTTTTCTATCTAAAAACTAATTATATTTTAGAGGTTTAAATTCCTGCGGCTTTTATGCATTGCATTGCAGTACAGTGTACAGTGTCTGCGTAAAATAAAATGCGTATATATAAACAGTGACAGTGGTGACGATGATGATGATGATATGATGCATTGGACTTTGCTCTTTGGTTCGATGAAATTTTATATTAATTTGGCTATACTCGTACATATACGCGTGCTTTTTAATGTTTAATGGTAAATATTTTACGCAAATAGCTTTGAAAATGTATAATCGAAAACAAGCGAAACAAAATCCACTAAACTAAATTTGAAAAATAAATATTGGAAAATTGCTTTGCCAAGTCATGCTTGTTATATGCTATATATCCAAATACATGGATAAGGTAGATAAATAAAGTTTGTATAGTTGCATAACTATATTTTCATTTGGTTTAATATTAAATAAAGAACTTAAAATCATATACAGTGCATGCTCGATAACGTGAACAACACAAAACCAAGGCTGTTCACGTTAGAAGGTGCGAGAAAAAGGAGCATAGGCGCGAGAAGAAGGTAAATGACCACTTAATGGCTCAGAAGTGTCTAAGTTTTAACAAAGTGGAGCCTCTATATCTTATAGTCTCCGATAGACAGACGGACAGATACACAGACAGACATATGTATGTGGGTGGGTCAATCTCAAACGCGACCAAGCATATAGCACGAACATGTTCTTTGGGATATTCTAAGCAATTTTTGCAAAATAAATACGAAAGTATAGCAAGTGGCAGTCCGAATTTCAGCTGTTTTCATATAACTTGGTTGGCAACGCTGCAATCGAAAGTTTTGTTTGAAAGTGAGAAAAATAGTAGAGCCATTAAAGTTCACATATGCTCACTTTGCCTTCGAGTTCAAAGTTATTTTTTAATTTTTTTGCAAGAACAATCGGAATACCTAATGCCCTGTTTACACTATAAAGGTTATGAACAAACCCAAACTTGTTTACCCGGAGCGTTTAAACTGACTTGGGTTTGGCTTTAGATTTGGTTGACATAAAACAGCTGTTCTTATTCAATAAGAAATAAAAGTATGTGTTTATGATAGTCACATAAATCAGCTGTTTTCGTTCAACAAAAAACAAAAATTTCGTTTTTAAAATTGAGAACCATTTATTCTGAAAGATTTAATAGTAACTGGCATAATACTTTAATAATAAAAAAAAATATGATTTATAGAAAAAAAAAAAAAAAATAATCGCTCTTCACTGGCCAATTTAACTTTAAGATCTGTCAGTTTTTGTTGCTTTTTCTAGTTGTGTGAGTTTTGTAGTAGTAGATTTATGCTTCTAACACTATTCAACACTGTTTTTCTGGCAATGCAACTTTGAGCTTGACACTAGGGTTATCTGATGTTTTTTTTGTATATATTTTGACGGATGAAACCCTGGGCTTCGCAATAAACCCAAACCCAGCATTGTCCAAACGGGGTATTATATGTATTTTCTAGTTTACACTAAAAAAAAAAGGAGCTAGTCTTCATGAACCCATTTTCAAGTTAATAAACCACTTTATACATCGCATCAAATAAAAAAAGGAGAGTCCCATCAAAATCGGACAAAGGTGCCATATAAAATAAAATATAAAATAAAATAATATAAATTAAATAAATAATGGAATTAAAACATTAAACTTGGTCAGTAATTTAATACAAAATATAAGAAATGATTTATAATAACTCAATTAGTTTGTATAGACTTAGAATTAAGTGTGCATTGAATTACAATAGATTTGTTATTTGAACTTTATTATGCTACTACATACATATATGTACATACATACATACATATGTAATCAGAAGCACACAAATAGATCTTTAAGTAAAGCATATATGTATGTATAAGCGTTTCTCCATTCATTCCATTCACATTTCAATCAAATTAATGATATGAATTTCTTATTTAAGCATATTAACGTTTGCGTCTAACGACAAAACGCAAACCGCAACAGTATTTTAGTATATAAATTGTAGTCATTGTTGTTGTTGTCTTCTTCTATTAGTAGACTCTATGCCATATAGGCAGAAACAACAACAACAACAACAATAAAAACAACAACTATTGTAATACAATTTAGTGTAGCATACAATATGGCGACAGTCGTTCGTTGCACAGCAACAGGAAACGGATGTTGCCTTGTGCGTTGTCATTGTCATTGTTGTTGTTTTTGTTGTTATTGTCAGCTGGACGTTTGGGATTTATTAAAGCGTCAAACAGCAAGGATCAATTGCTCAATTTTAAATGCGTACATTTTTGTATGTGTATGTAAGCTTCAAGTAAGACAAAACATTAGTTGAATTGCGTATTTTTATTGTATACAGTCGACAAGACAGATCTTTGCCTTTATACGCATTTATCTGTAAAAGAATGACTCGAGAAATTTTTCAACATTTTTGTTTTTTTTTTCTATTTTTCTGTGTATTAAAGACAGCAACTAGTAAGTGAAAAAAGATAACAAAATTAAAAATAGTTAGAAAAAAACATGAAAATGCTTCGTTGTGTGTTCATGATTTTTGTGCTGTGTTGGCATTCTTTTCTTTGACTGCGGTGGTCAGTTTGTCGCTTGATAGTTGTAATTGCTTAACTAAAATCATGTGACAAATTAACACAGCAGGATTTATTGCCATAGCAAAATGTTGTTGTTGTACGAGAAAGGACTACTTCGGAAGAAATGTAGAGAATGGAATTTACTAGCGAAACAATTTAATGCGATTTGATGAAGACACATTGTTGACGCAATTTTGTACACGTTTAACTTAAGCTGCTACTGCTTTGTTGTTGCCTTTAACGAAAGAAATATGTCGAATTTTAAGTTAATTTAAGTTTAGCTGCAAGTGGGTTAGCTATCAATAAAGAAGTAGAATGTGTATTCTGGCGTACATGTTTTTGCGTTTATGGCAAACAACAGAAAATTAATACACCTGCAGCAATAATGCGTCTGGTCGGCTTGTCTTGCGTACATATAGTACACTACACTACACTATATAGCAAACAGATGTACCTCACTTATCGTTGCATAGAAACAAGCAGTAGCAGCAGCAACATTTCCAAAAACAAGTAGCAACGCTTACGGCCGCATAGTCTAATGCATCTGTGTTGTATGCATAAAATGCTTCGTTGAACAGTAGCGGCTGGGATGGGCTACTTGTAGAACATGCAAAACAAATATGGCTGCAATTAAACGCAAGCCACTGCAAACAACTTAAATATGAAGTATTGCCGAATTCTATGGAACATTTGGTTACTACCATATATGTGTATGTGTATGTAGTATGTAAGTAAAAAGAGGCAATTTACTAAGTGGCTGTAAGGAGTAAGTGTATTGGATAATGCCACAAACGCGGTGTATGCGTATGAAAGAGGTTTTTGTGTGGTTATTTTATTTTTAATTAATAAAACAAAAAAAAAAAGCCAAGCATCCTCAGGTATCAAAAAGATTTAGATGAGAAAGGATGGAGTTTTGAAGGGCAGCATAAGGTGTACATGGCAAGCCAAATTTTGTGAAGAACATTCTTCGTGTGGAAATCTTCGCTATAATGTTGAAGATTCGCTTTCAACTTGTCAGCAACGTCAATGTCAGTCGCAATTTCGTTAGAAAAAGACCAAATATCATTTTTAAAAATTAAATACATACTTCAATGAGAGCAATCTGTAGGTTAACGGCATCATGAATACCAGTGATGAAATTATTTTTTATTCTTGCATTTAAACTTGGTCCTTGAACGGTCCCTATAAAAAATAGTTTATTTCTTAAGCCAAGCTGATGAAGCAACAAACTCTTCTATACACCTTAACGGAAGGGTGTAAAAAAAACAAAGACGGTGCAGAAAACGTAAATGGTTTGTAAATATTTATCAAAGCCCTTAAGGCAGGATATTATTTTTACTAATGAGTGCTTTAGGATATTTTCGTGGTTGAAATTAGAGTTGTTTTCTGTTATTTTAGGGCGCATTTATTTTTGGCATAAAAAAGTGGCATTTATTGTGAAGTGTTTACCCTTGAAGTTTTTTTTTTTGAAAAGCAATTTTTATGCATCTGTTTTGCATATATTTTGTATTTTTTAAACAATGCAAAAACTAAGCAGACAACAACAACAACAACAGCAGCGGCAGCAATACTTAAATGTCGCTTTGACAAAAAAATAGAAGAAGAAATAAAAATCATTTACTTGAGTGCAGAAGCAGTAGCAGCAGAAGCAGTAGCAGCAGAATAGACAGCAAAATCAACGTCTGCAGTTGTAAACTTCATGGTGACACTATAAGGTTCTGTCCTGTCACTTGGCCTCTTATCCTGATGTTTGCTGTTGTTGTCGCTGGTAACTATCGTCAACTATCGTTGCATTTGTAATAAAAGTGGTGCTCGAGCAAAATGGAAAATTTATTGCGATGACAGTTATGGGCAATAACAATAATAACAACAACAACAACAGCAGCGGCAGCAGCAACATGAAGAGAAAAAAAAAAAATGAAAACGACAAGTTGCAACGCGAAAGTCAAGTTAAGAACGATGAACAGCAGCAATAGAGGCAACAGCAGGCATAACGGCAATGGCGGCTACAAATAGAAAGCAATGAAGGCAATAAGTGCAGAGATCCAATGACAACAACAACAACAACAAGAAAACAAAACAAAAACAAATATGGCGTCAACTTAGATCGCTCGTTGGTCGCTTTGATGGCGTTGATGATGGCGCCAATGATGATGATGATGATGACGATTATGATGACGACACAACGATGATAGCGCTACTTTACAGTCAACTTCAATTGAGACGCAAGGACAATATGTATTATACTTGTAAAGGACAACAGAATTGCTAGCTATTCCTTGCCCTTTTTTTTTTTGCTGTTTGCGCGCTCATCAGCGCCATATTTGCTTAATGGGAAAAAATGTACAAAACATAAATATCGACGATGACGATGATGAGAACAACATTGACGTTGACAAAGCTTGACTTGTTGCTGCTGCTGCTGCTGCTGCGTTTGCGGTTTGCTTTGTAGTGTCAAATTGATCGGTGAAGAATAGGCTGCATTTGTTAGTGGCATGAACTCTTCTATTTGTCTATAAATGTTTTTGTGGTTGCAATATGTACAAAAAAAAAAAATTGTTGATTGCTTAGTGCAAATGTCAAATGATTGCAATTTCTAAAGATGATGACAATATGAACCCAAGCGCTCTATTATGAAATGAATAAATTTCGACAGATGGCTTACATGATTTAGGTAATTGCCTTGAAAAGCCTGCTGACAGCAATGTTCTTCATAAGGCGTAATAGGTAGTTCGCATGAAGAAAGGAATTTCAACATTTCACTAACTAACAAATCACTGACAATTAAAAAGTCAACTTTTAAACAGTTTCATAAACTTTATTCAGTTAAAATTTTTTTTATAAATTTTGCAAGAAAAAATTTTTTTTTTTGTTGCTTTAAAATTTCTTTTAAATAAATAAATTCAGCTGCGCAACATTTATGAATTATGATAACCTTTCATGCTATTTCGTATAAATGCCGAGAAAATGCATAACGAAGCAAAAGCAAAAGACAAAATGGCGACAAAATGGCGTGCAATATATTTATAAATTTACGATTTCGACTAATTGCAAACGATAATAAATTTTGTTTCCCATGAAATATTGAAAAATTAAGAAAGAAATGCATTTTGTAAAAACGCAAAAATACGCAACAAAAAACAAATTTTTATTTATAAATTTATACATACACATATGCATGCATTGACAATTTTTAGTTGCTAAATCTAAACTTTTAGACCAAATCATGCGTATAAAAAACAGTACTATTCAGGAATCTGGCATAGTCCTGGTTCAGCTCTCATCCAAAAACTCATCGAAGACCCGCAAATAACAGCTCTTCATTTTTGCTGGTATTACATATTAAAAAACTTTGTTTTATTAATTTTATTTAAATGCATTATTGTATTTTAAAACCAAAACTTTTAGGCTTATGTCTCAAAGGGTATCCCATTTTTTTTTTATTTATTTTAACTCAATGTGTATGTGTGCATTAAGTGCTGTTAATGGTTAATGATTTTTGCACGCAATACATTAAACATTAAAAACCTTTTTATGCGCAATTTCAGCTTAAAAATGCGCTTTATGACCAAACAAAAAAAAGCACAAAAAAAAAATGTAATGCGCCTTTGAGGTATGCAATGAAATATTCATGCCACCAGTTGCTGCTGTTGTTGCTGCTGTGACTGTAGGCCATAGTGCGTATGTGTAATGCGTGAAATGAAACTTAAGTGCGTGTTTGCTATTAAACAGCAAAAGCAGCATCAGGAGCAGCAGGAGTAACAGGAGCGGTCTGCGCATCTTATTGCTCATAAAATGTTCAAGTTTTACGCGTTTTTACGCTTAGATCAAAAACAATAAAAGACGAAATAGATATACTGCGTATGTTATATAAAAACTGTCCATTGTCGCCGGCCATGCATGTTGTCAATGCTCGTAAATCTCTCGCTCTCGACTGACTGTAAGTGAAATGCATGATTATTTCATTTGTTATAGCGTGTGTGTGCGTTAATTTTTTATGATACATTTTCATTTCAATTTTATTTCTATCAGGCAGCTCAGATCGAAAGAAAAATATTCATACGCAACGTTGAATGTAAAAATAAATATAAATGAAAGGACAAATGGATGAATGAATGGTTGACGGCTGATGCACTTGAGTCGTGAAATACATAAAAAAAAAAAAAAATATATAAAAAAATTGGTAAATCGTATATTTTAACATAATATTATTACAAACAGATATGCATACTTGCGCACTTAACAGCCTCATTAAATATGAAAATTCATCTGCAATTTATCAATTATTTATTTATGACAATGTAGTCCATTTCGCATTGTGCGTGTGTGTATGTGTTAATGAATAATTTTGCTCTTCAAATAAAAAAATAAAAATTAAGCTCAAAGTACGCCCACGCACATCTTTTGCTTGATTTGCATTTGTGTAGCTGCGCTTTTTTTTTCACTGCTGCTGTTGTTGTGGCCATTTTGTTTTTGTTTTTGATTTTTTTTTTGCTTTCAAAATGTCAATACGCGTTAATACAAATGGTTGAGAAAAAAAAAAAAACATTTTCCATTTTATTGTATTTCTCATGTGGTTTTTTTGTTGTTGTTGCTTTTTATTGCTTTTGATTTGCGTTGTATCATGATTTTTTTGATGTCCTTATGACTACAATAACAACAACATTGTTCATATCTCATATGCCCAAAAGTATGCTATAAAATTTTGTATATTACATTCTTTTTTACACACAGTCGCAACTCGTTCGTTTTTCAATCAAAATGCACAATTTGCAATTTAAATGATTTCGATAATGCAGCTACTATGTATGTGTGCATATAGATTGACATTCATTATATCCTTTTTCAATGTAGTACTTGTGTAAATGAAATGAATAGTTGATGTATGCACTCATTCAGTTTCAACAGTTGTCAAAGTGACAGCAACATTAATTTTTCTGGAGGTCAAACTCAAACTCAAAAAAAAAAGAAAACTTACATACAAACACATTTCTTCTTCTTCTTCTTCTTATTTAAAATTATATACTCAAGACAAAATTACATTTGCATTTGACAATTTTATGCAAGCTTATCTGGCTCTGACTCCGGCTTTGGCTGGTATGTTGGCATAGCGCTAATATCCTTTTAGCTGTATGTCTTAATTTAAAACGAACCAATGACAGTGGCTGACAGTGGCAGTAGCGGTTAATTTCACATGCAATTCACTTGGCAATCAGTTGATTTTGTCGTGCGTGGTCGTGTTACTGCACTACATACACACTCTGATGCTGATGCTGTTAAACGAATCCAAATCAAAGCCATTTCCGCTTAAGCAACGCAGTCAAGCAACCGTGCCGCAGCATAGCGTGCTAGCAGTCAGGCAGCTAGGCTACTTAAGTGCATAGCATAGATATATTGTATAGCGTCGACTACTCCTCATTTTACCCATTCTTCAGCATTCATTGTAAATGCAAAGGATTCGTGTCCTAATCCGAAACTCATTTCCTTCCGTGCAAACTGTTAACTGGAAATTGGTGCGAAGCGGAAATGAAGCGCTGTCGAGTCGACTCGTCGCGACTCAACTTGACTTAACTCAACACAGCTTAGCTACGCTCAGTTCAGTTCAGCGAATCGCATCGCATCACATCTCAACGCAGCGCATCACATTGCATTGCGTTGAGTTGATTCAAGTTTAAAGTAGCTTTGGTCACGCTTACCAGCTTTTTTTGTAACATTGCTTTCAACTAGCGTCATTTGTTGCAACATTTCCCCCGGAATTATTCTTTCGCTTTTTCCTTTTTCCCTTTTTGGTTTTTTTTGCTCCTTGTTTCTGCTTTCCGCTTGAACATAATTGCATGTAACAGGTGTGAAAGACAGAATTTAATAGTAGATAGTTTACTTAGTAGATACACACATACACATACATACACGCATATACGATATGCAACGAAATAGTACAAAGCGTGTTGTAAGCTTCAAATTCAATTCCATTTTTAATGCACGCTGCATGTGAATAGTTTTCAAGAGATTGTATAATATTTGAAATTAGTTTAATTTTTGAAATTTTGTTGCAGTTAATTAGTAGTAAAACGATTATAATCGATTTTTTCTGCACCAAAAGCCGATTATAAGCAATTAATCGATTTTATAAAACATAAAATTTTTTCAAAATTAATAAAAATAAAATACGTCTTTGATTTTAAAATGTACAAAAATATTTTCTCTTGCAACAATTAATTGGTTGTTAATCGATTAAGCGGTCTGTCAATTATATTCGATTTTTTTCTGACAGAAATTTTAAAAATTTTTAACATTATTATTCCGCAATTAATTGATTCTGATAATTTCATTAAAATAATAAAAGCCGATTACAATCAATTATTCGATTTTATACAACATACAATTTTTTTTCAAAATAAATAAAAATTAGAGAAATCTTTGATTTTTAAATGTACAAAAATAATTTTCGAACGATTCATGCAATTAATTAGTTGGAAATCGATGCAGTGGCCCATCGATTATTATCGATTTTTTCGATTACAAGCAAATAATCGATTTTATACAACACACAATTTTTTTTTAAATTAATAAAATAAAATAAACCTTTGGTTTTTAAAATTAAATAAATATTATATTTATCGATTAATTGAAATTAACCGATTTGATGAACCTAAAATTTTATTATAAAAAAAAAATAAATAAAAAATATTAAAAAATGTCTTTTTTTGTCAGATATTATCAATAGTAATGCGATGCACTGAAGCTGTTAAAGTCATTAGTATGACCCGATGCAGTACTGTCAATGATTATATACAAGAAAACGTATATAGTATATACACAGCGAACGAATCCTGCATCATTGCATAGGATACGAAAACTAAACCGCCAGCAAATATTGCAAGAAATCTAAAACCATGTCTTTCCATAAATTTTCTCCCATAAACATTGCGAGCGCATATGATATTCGGTATTTCAATTAAAGTTTTTTTTTTCATTTATTTTCAACATTTGTACCTTCTGATTTTATGCGCTTATAAAATAATTATTATAATATATGCTACTTTGGTGCCGCTCAAACACTTAAGATACTTTTCGTTCTTTTCGTATCTCACAGTTGTATCTTTTAAACTATTTTATTAATTTATGCGCTACATTAAATACAAAGTTAGAAATGGCGCAACTCATAAGGTTTAAATTTTAATTAACATGAAAGCAATTAAAAGTAGCACTCATACTATGAAGATAATACACGCACTTAGCTAAAAATGCAAGTGTATAAGATATAATTTAATATTCAAAAAGTTCCTTTTAATACATAGTTTTTTTTTCTTTTTTGTGTTTCTTGGTATATATATACACTATCTCATTTGGCTTATACTGTACATTTTCATTAGGCAAGACAAGAAAAATGTGGCATTTGCGACGCAGCTGAGTAGTATTTTATGAAAAGTATGAGTGTGTACTATGTATCTCATGTTGGTGGCAATTTAATTATTAGAGAAACAGTAGTAGCAGCAACAACAGCTAAAGACAGTTCTTTGCTTTTTCGTTCGTTCATTCGTTCGTTTGTTGGCTAATAGAATTTCATTTTGGCTTAGCTTAAAGTTCTGCACACATACACACACACACACACAAACAGACAAATTGTGAAGGATATGTTAATTATCCACTTTGACTTTGTGCCGTTGAAAGGTTTTCGCTGTTCATATGCGACGCTATGCTGTCATTTTTTGGCGTTATATCTTTTGCTGTTCTTTTTGTTGTTTTTGTTGTTGTTGTTATAGCTATAATTATGACCTCAGCAAAGAGAATTACTAAAAGCTTCTATGCGTACGCATCAGTGTCTCATTTTGCCTTTGTAAAAGTATGTGACATGCTCATTTGCATAATGCGTTGCTATGTTACAATTTTTGGCTACTTTACTTTACTTTTTTTTTCTGCTTCTTCTTTTAGATCAAGCTTTCAAGTGTCAAAAGTATCTTTTCGTTGACAAAAAACAAACTTAGTAATTAGTAAAACTCCTTTTATTACAAGCAAATAACTTTAAGGTCCTTTGAGTTTATACAATACAATTTTCAGCAAATTAAATGATGCATGCTTTCAGGCGTACAATTTCTAGAAAGCATTAAACAAAGCAGCGAAGACATTTAAATGTAATTCATGAGAAAGTCAAAGACGCATATGCATGAATTTATTATCAAGAAAGGATGCATGTATGTTGTGTGTTGTTAAGGCGGAAGCACAACAAATGTAAAACAGAAACGCTACCATTCAAATGAATATTATTTAAACAATAATAATAATAATGGCAGTTGTGTTGCTACTGCTGCTGCTGCTTTTGTTATTCCCTTTTCAAGACACAGCACAATTGTGGCTTCCTAAAACAACAAAGAAAAAAAATATAAAAATAGAACACAACAAGAAATCAAACATGTTGAACTTGCAACTGCGACAGCATAAATTCATATGCAAAGGTAAAACTTTTGCGCGTTTATAATAAAACAGTAACAAAGTAAATGAAAATTAAGAAATAAGAAGAGTTTTTCTATACTATATATGGAGTCATTCAAAACTCGTAGCATGTCAAGTTACCGGGTATAACGAAACGCAGACAGACAGACGGACAGACATACAATGTTTTACGCTAATTCGATATACATATACAATAGTAAATAGATTGTACAAAACGCAAATTTTTAATCAAAACCTGCCAACTTGAATTTTAACATGCAACACTGCGTACGCATTTTATGCAAATGAAATACAACATCTAATGAAATTGTAAAAGTTACTTTTGTAAAGATAAAATTTACATTTTAACTGTAAAATGCACACAAAATACGCGGTGAGTTCTAACTAATAGTTAGCAGCGTTTGAAGTTAGAAAGGTGAGAGAGTGATAGAATAAAAAACTTTAAAATACAAAAAGGTCTTAAAAAGTTAGAGCAAAAAAAGTACGCGAAAAAGTCGTAATGTAAGTGACATGCATGTATCTTAAGCACTTTGTTTGGATTTAAATACTTAGAATATTTTTATATTTTGAATTTCAAAGTAGAAAACTTTTTTTCTTTTTAATGCAACAAAGCCTTCAGATACAAAAAAAAAAGCTCTTGAATTACACAAGTTAAACGTATAAAACAATAAAGGCTTACATCAAAGTTAATAGAGTAATGAAAGAACCTTATTGGCTGCAGCTGTTTTGTGAAATATCGAAAGTGACAGGTATATCGGCTATTGCACATCTCTAGCAAACTAATACTGAGTTGATTTTACATCAAAGTTAATAGTTAATGAAACAACGTTATTGGCTGCAGATGTAAAAATATCGAAAGTGACAGGTACGAGTATATCGGCTATTGCACATCTCTAGCAAACTAATACTGAGTTGTTTGTATTTCGGGCCGCATTCAAATTAAATTCTACAAAAGCTCTCGTTATTAATCATTAAAGACTTTGCTTATTAGTTTCACTATATTATTAAGTTTATATGCATGTAATTTATTTGAAATCCTAATGCGCAGTTTGTAATCAATCACAATTATATATGTACTACGAATGTATTTACAATGACAATCAAATGTAAATATATATATAAACTCAAAAGGTGTTAATATACGACTTCACTTATAATCATGCGCTAATCAAATTCAATTAAGCCATTAAACAAACTTATTGCGCTGCTCTCAACGCCTTTTCCGTAAATATTTTGCTATGGGCATATGGCAGCGCCGAAAGTAGGCAACGCAAATTGAAAACTTCAACGCGTATTTACAGTTTAAAATCTAACAACAACAACAGCAGCAGACAAATTAGAAAATATTAGAAGTCAGCACGAAAAACACTTTTTCTCTCGTTTATCAGACAACATTTGGCAATACAAATTCTTACACGCAGCGGAATTGCTTACAAAAAATCAGTAGACACAGAGGCAAGGATATGAGCAGAACCATATATAAGCAGTTTTGCCGCCTGTGCGTCTAACTAAAATCTGAGTTTAAGTGTGTGTGTGTACGTGTATGTGTGTGTGAAAATCAAACCACAAATAGCCTAATACAACTGCTAATAGATGCGTTTCAGATAGCGCTCAAATGTAGTCAAACACGCCCACGCACACACATATGTACATGCATACATATAGTATGTATGTGTATAGTCAGTTTTATCCTTTACGGTCTTTCATATGTGCGGCACTATGAACGCAATCCTTGAAGCTTATTTCGCCTTTTCGGCGCGCATGTTGCGCTTTTGTTAGCTTTGAGCTGTTAACTGTTCATTATTTTCGAAAGTTGGAAGTAATTCAATGTTCTTAGTCCATATATGCGTATATAGTATGTAGCATTTTGTATACATTCTGCCCCATTCATTGGTTAGTTTTCACTAAAATGAAAACGAAAAAAAAAAAAAAAAAGTTGGACTTGTGAGGTAATTTGCACTCGTTTGCGTTTGCGTTTGCGTTTTATGTGTAAAAGCTGTTGACTGTTTATTTGCGAATTATTGCGAAAATGTAAACTGTATTCAGTTTGAATACCATTTTATGAAGTACGATAAAGGATAATACTTCAACGTTACGTAAAAGTAATTTTGCTTTCAGTGTTTTTTTTTTTTTTTGCCATTTCAATTTAGCAAATGAATATACGCTTGTCTGATTTGATTTTATTTGTCTTTAGTTCTCCGTGTGTCGTGTGTGTGTGTTTGTGTGTGTTGTGCTGTTAGTTTTCGCCTTTTAAGCCTTCGATTAACTACTTAAAATTGCCTACTATTATTTTTGTGCCTTTTTTTTTTGTGTTGAGCATTGCGTGCGCAATCTAATCGAATAAACACTTAATTATTTCACATTTAAAGTTAGGTGAATTGTTTTGCTTTTTTTTTTTTGTATTTCGTAATCGTATAATTTGATTTGCCAGGTTTGAAAAGTTTTCTAATTGTTAAATTGGGCATGATTGCAAAGTAATTAAATTATATGACTATACACACTACACATTAAGTTTATATAGGATATATAGATACTTTAACTACTTTTTAAAATTTTAAAATCATAAAACTGAATTTTTTGAGCGATTTCAAAATTAGTCCGCCATATTGGATTCATATGCTACCAAATGCCACATTGCATATTAAAGCTAAAATTTTAACGAAATTTGTTAACGCTTAGAAAATTATTTTTCGAAAAAGTTAATCGAAAAATTATATTTAAAATTTAATAGTGCTTATAATTCACAATTGGTTTTAAACAAGTTGTAAACTCAGTTAATGATTAATTGTTGCTTTTCTTATTTTTTATTTTGTAATTTTATTTTTAAATTTAGCTAATTTTTTTTATCCTATGTATGTGAGATATAAGAAATTTTTAATTTTTGTCTTCTCCGGGCATCGGAAAAATTGTGAAGTTTGCTTAAAATTTGAATACAGTCGAAGTTGGCATACAAGTTCGTATGTGAAAATAGTAAAAGATTTATTTTTAAAATGTATAATATAAAAAATTTTAGAATTTTAAATTTTTAACTATGAAAATTTTTAAAATAAATAAACCTTAAGCAATTTTGATAGAAAAGCGATTGAAGACATACCCATGACAAACTTTACACAAGAAATCTTGGAAGACATGTCATGAATGAAGTCTTGCAGTACATGTCATGCAAGACATAAAGTCTGAAAGACTGTCATGCAGAAGTCTTGCCGACATGTCATGCATGAAGTCTTGCAAGACTTGTCATCCAAGAAATACTGCTTTATTTGTATGAAAATTTAATTAGCGATTTGTATGGGGCTGACATCAGAATGCCATCAAGCAAAGAGACTAGTCGCGTTAATGACTTTCCCTGGCTAAATTCTGAAAGATATTGCATTCCATGGCACTAATCAAATGGTATGCTCTTTTTTCTTTTGTAATTTTACGCCAAACAAGTAAAGTTTAAAAATATTTCAATACAAAATTAAAAAAATTAACAAGGCAAGCACAACAAAACATTTCCAAAAATCACGTTTGCCATAGGCAGCAACGCATTATTATTATCGCAGATATTTACGTTCGTATATGTATGCTGCTCTCATCTGCATATTTTGTGTCTGTGTGTGATTACATTTTTCGAAATAACAACATCGACTGCATGCGTAGACACACAAACACACACACACAGGCACATATTGCCCAAAAGAATCAAATCATTATCGTATAACAAAATGTTCATTAAAAAGCAAACGCATCGTTAAACAATAAATCAGACATACAAACAAACAAAATCACATAAATACACACACACACATTTACGATGAGTACAAAAAATATATAATACAAACACATTATATATCGTTACAAAAACAAAGGTTAATGTTCTCAAAATATTATTAAATCAAAATCTAAAAACATACACACACACACACACAGACACATATTATACACTAACAGGCATAATATGTGTAAGCAGCCAAAACGAGTATCGAAAAACAAAACCGAAATTATGAAAATGAAATTATTTTTGGCGCGCGCGAAAAAAAAAAAAAATCATGTAGAAAAATCGAAATGCGGAAAATCGCTTTTGGGAAATTTTAATAATAAAGCAAAACAAGCGAAATGATGTTATTTTCTATACAAGCTTTTATGTAAAATTTGTCTATATGTGAATATGCATAGTAAAATAATTAGAAACGATTTTTAGCTTTAACAAGAATTTTGAAATTGGGTAACAATTTATGTTAACGCTAGAAATGTGATATTCTCTGAAAAATCTGTAATTATTTTACTATTTTTTATAATATAATCTCTTGAAAAGTATTTTATTTCAAGTGAGAACTCTATGCAAAATCATAAACTAAATTTAGCAACGCTTGAATTTAAGCTTTAAATAAAAAAAAAAAGAAACATGACTTAACATGGAATTTTAAATGTAATTTCCAAAAATTCTAACAAACACAAAAATAAAACTGCTAAGCCAGGATGGCTGCATACAGTATGGCGTATGGCAAAAGCTGTAGTAAAGCAGCTGTTATCTGCCAGATGTGCATTGTGAATAATTTTGTTTATGTATTTGTATTTTAGCATGTGTGTGTGTGTGTAAGTAAGTAAATAAAAAATAATAATTAACAATTTCAATGCCATTGGCGCTAAAATGCATTTTATGAAACTACAAAAGCTAAATATTCAAAAATATTGTATTTTCACAATTCATAAAGGCGAAAAATTGATTATTAAAAATTTTATGTTATTTTTGTGTGTTTTAGTTTTAATAAAAAGAATAATAATAGCAAATAGAATTTTCTGAAAATCTGTTGAAAATGAATAAACGGACTTAGATTATGCAGAACCATTGACAGATTTTTCGGTATCAATTTATTATTACTCCGAATTTTGTACTCCGAATTACATAGGTACGAATGAACGCTAATGTAGAGCTAAACTCCGTTCAATATTTCTCTAAGGCAAGAGCTTTCCTATGTTGTCCTGTTTATTTTCCGAAATATGCAACAGTCCTTAAAATTTGAAAATTTTCAATCGTTTTTGTTTTGGCAATCCAAATCGCAAGATATTAACGATTTCAAATCGGCAGCGTTTGGGTAAGAAAAGTAAATGCACAATATTACACAAAAATATACTTTTAATTATTTAAAAATGTTTTTATTTCATTATTTGATATTAAAAGATTTTATCTTTGTACTTTTTAATATTATTGATTCTGAATTCAAATTTTAAATCAATATTTTACATGCCTATATTTAAAGCGCAGAAAATTAAGTCAAACCAACAACAATTTAGCAATTTGGTTAGACCGATAACATAATTTTAATTAGTAACCGATAACAATTTTTGTCTGGAACAATGCAAAAAAACGTTTTGGAAATGAAACATAATTTTTGCGATTGCCAGAGCACGAATAATTTAAAATCTTACAAATTAGTTAAAACGTAAAAAAAAAAATGAAACGTTGCTCTTAAGTTTAGGAACAACCATGAATACCAAAAGAAGCTATAGGAGCGTGCTAAGGTTGAACATAAAAAGTAAAATTATTTTAGTTTTGTTTAACTTTAAATCAAATACAATAAACAAACAAAATAAAAATATAATTTAAAACGCATAAAAATGCGTTGCATACTTCAAGGCTTTAGCTATTTTACTTGGCTTACGCTAATAAAATGCGCTGCAGCATTTTAAGCTAGACAAAAACAAAATTCGATATAAAAAAATCATAAAAACCAAAGACAAAACTTGAAATAAAATTCACGGCAAAAAATGATTTCCCAGGATACAAAACGCTCAAAATATACAAAACACATAAACAAACAGAGCAGCAGTGGCAGCAGCGGCAGCTATGTATTGTACAAATAAACAAGTGAATAAACAAAACAAACCAAACAACTTTTAAATATTAGCTACGCAAGTACAACATCATTGGTGGCGGTGGTTGAGTTCTTTCTTTCTTTCTTCTTTTTAGCTACATAACTAACGCTGCTGCATGTCCTTTGGTAGCGACAAGGACTTCCGCTAGTTGAACTGCCTACACTTCCGGTTGCGTACGCGCAACGCTAACATTTCGCTTGTCTATATTAAAAATAGAAAAGTTCATAAAAAATGTAAAAACTAAAGCGGCAGCAATGGCAGCAGTGGCAGTTGCAATAGCGCGTTCAGGGAATACTTGGCTTGTAGCAGTCATACCACCGCATCACACCGCTTCACTCTGTAACGTATTCGTAGAACGCTTATAGCGCTGCTTGGCATGTTGGCAAGTTTTATGCGTCTTTATACAAGCGAACTTTGTTATTTTCTTTTATTTTTCATTTTATTTTTTTTTACTTTAAATATTTTGCTTATCCTGATATAAAAAATAAAAAAGAATTCTACTCGCTTTTTATGCTTGACTCTACCAAATTATTTGCTGCTATATCGAAATTCGTCCTTCGTCCAAAATTCGTTGTATGGAAAAATGCGCTTTCACATTGTTCACATTGAATCAGTAGCAGCAGCAGCAGGAAAAGTCCGTGGCGTTAAAACTTTCCCTTTTGCCTTTTGCAGAGTGTGCCAAAGTTTTGCCTGCAGCATTGAGTAGCATAAAATTTCCACTTTAGTTTTGTTAGTACAATTTTTTTTTTCGCTCTTTTTTTTAGTGAAATAATTTTATAAAACTTTGCTTTTTAGTTGAGTTTGAACGCACTTTGCTACTTCGCTCGTCCATTTCACTTGCATTTGTTCATTTATTTTACATTTCATGCATTCATTTTCGTTTTAACATTTTCTTAAACATTTCCTTAGTCCTTTCTTGGGCATTTGCTATTTATATGTGTATGTGTGTGTTAAATGCATATTTATTTTAATAAGCATTGCTGCAGCTGCGCCTCTGTCTTGCTTATATAATTTTATGTACAATTTCTGACAGCTCAAGTAGAAAAGATAAACTTTAAACTTTTCTGAATAGCGTATTTAAGTATGCTATCTGTGGCTGTGGCAACGTGGCGTATGATTGTTATTAATTTACAATGATTGCAGCAAAATGAAAGTAATCAAAAACCGCTTTTTATGTGCTTAAAATGAAAATCTAATTCAAAAAGTATCTCAAAGATACAATTCAGACAAAAGATAAAATGTGCAATTCAATTTGCAATAAATTTATTATTTTTTTTATTATTTTGTTGTTGCTTTAATTAGAATTAGAACAATTACAATAACATTATTATTGTCGAAATGTATTGATTTATACGTAGTAGAGATATTGTAGCTGCAACAAAATAGAATTATCGAAATATAATTTAAACGCTGAAACTGAGTCACGTATGCGTTACTAGTTTATACACACGTACATATATTTTCAAATCAAAAGGATATGCGTAGACACACACACACACATCGCGTTAACATTGTTGCCAATGACAGCTGAAACTGTTATAATAATTCAATTGACAGTCGTTCTCTAATAATGCGAAATGTCGGCTGCTGTTACTGCTGCTTCTTTTTCGCTGTCAATTTTATCAAGGACCAAAAAGTATAGAACGCGCGAGTTAGTTGATCGAAGCATAATGCGCGAAACGAACTTTACTGTGGCTCTTATTGCCAATTTTATTTAGTTACACATCCTATCTATTTGTCTGTCTGTCTGACTGTCTCTCTGAATTTGTATGCTACCGTGTGTGTGTGTGTATTATTTGCACCTGTGTATGTGTGTGTTTGTTTGTGTACGTTTGAATTGATTTCGTTATCTACGCACGTCATATAATATTTTACGCCATAAAACTATTTCATTCAATTAAATTGTTTTCATTGTAAATGTAGTCAAGGCTACAAATAGGTACATATCTCATTGTTAGTTATACTTATACGAGTACTATATATATAAAATAGGTATACATATATGATATTTTAAGTGTTTGCTATAATATATGCGAAGCTTCTTAGCTTCTGTGTTTGTGTGTGACTATTAAGAATGTAATTGAATCTTATTAGCGCTGACTTTATAATGGATTGTGTGTATTGTTAGCAAATGTAAAAGTAAAGATATTAAGTTCTCTTCATTAAACTAATAAGTCGTGTTAAATTGGAATTAAATTTGGAAATACATACAACGTGAATGGAAAGCATAAAGAAAATTTAATTTAAATTAAATTTAAATTGATAGTTTCTCGTTTTAGCATATAAATATAGAACCGACAGACGGACGAACATAGCTGAATCGACTCTGTTTTCGCTATACCTTATATATAATCTCTGAGATGATCAGTCGTATACGCAGACAGACTGCTGAATGGACGGACAGAGTTGTATTTAAATTAGCTTTAGTTACTCAATAAGTATATATATATATATTTTGTGTAGCTTTCTTCTGCATTGGCTCAAAGTTTCATATACTTTTCCAACCTATGAGCAGAAATCATCCATCTTCGTATAGTAGATCAACACTACTCTACGAACGTACTCTATAATCTTTTCCCTCTTAGATGAGATAGTTACAAGCATACTGAAAACTTGGGTCACTCAAGGGAGGCATATTCTCTTCGTAAAGTATATTCTCTTCGGATGTGGGCGCTAATTAATCTTTCAGACTTTCCGAAGACCACTGCAATGTTTATAAGGCGAAGTTGATTGCCATCCAGAAGACCAATATTTACAATGAAGTTAGAAAAGCTTGATATAGTACAACTTTTGAGATTCAACCAGATAGAAATACGTAAGGGAGACCCATGATAACATTTAAACTGTGCACTAAATTAGATGCAGCAGAAGAAGAGGAGTTCCGCTAGATAGTCAGGATAGTCAGAGCAAACGTAAAAGTATTCGTAATTTATGTAGCAAACGTAGTGGACTGTTTTATCGGCACATAGACTGCTTGGCTAGGAATAGATTTGTATAATTACTGAAGAAAAAGAAAAAAGAGTAAGAATGGGCCTTCTCTGTCACAAGTGATGATGTGGAAAGCCGAGGCAGCTTTCTAAACCAAGACATGGTATATGTGTTGTGTATTTAAATAATTAACAAAATTTTCGACACCTTTCCAAAAATATTAAATTGCTTTCTGACAAAGCTAGACACACACACAAAGCAAAATAACTTCAAAGCATTATACTCAAATAAGTACAAAGATCACAAGAAGAAGTAAAACGTGTTGAACTCTAATAAAGGAAAAAAAAACAGACAATTGCAAAAATCTGACACAATCGGACAAAAGCAAGACACTGCTATACAAAGAAACAATATATTTAAAGGATGTGTGCTGGCAGTGTCTGGCATGTGGTGTGTGTAACAAAATCAAGTCTGGCAACAAAAGAATAAATGACAAAAGAAACAAACAGTCAAAGGACAATTCACTTGCTCACACTTTTATATTATATTTTATACGCATAATGCTACTTTTATTAACTATTTTCATCTTTTCTTTCTTTTTATAACTAGTTCTTTTTTATTCCTTTAGAGCAATTTGTTTAATATTCTTAAATATAGAAAAGCTTAAGTGGGTAGCTCTTTGCAAGGCAGTACAAGGTGTAATTTAACTATTTATGTGTCTTTGTGTGAGTATAAAAGAAAATTATATCTAAAAATGTTTATATAGCCACTGTACGGACTTGTTGTACGCGCTTTTCGAATTCTATTTTGGGTCTTTTCTATTTTCAGCGGTTTTTATGCAGCTCAACTAAAATTTGCTTAGGCTTACATTAAAACATACTAAAAAAAAACCATTTTATTTTTATTGCAGCGTGTCCAAAATATGATGGGCACGTTGCAGTCAGCTGTTTTTTTTTCCAGCGAGTCCACAGCATGTTGTGGCTGGTATAATAAAACATATAAAAAAGCAAAACATTTTTGTATTAGAAATTCGACATTTTCAATGAACCGCATGTGCTGAATGCAGTGTTTTAGTGGAATTTTAATTTTCTTGCATTGTTGCCTATTGAATGAAACCGGTTTGGGGCTCATCGGTTCGATAGTTTCAACGTCCATAGCGGACAGAGAAACATTTAAAAAAAAGGAATTAACTTAACTTCGCTGAAAAAAAAAAACAAAAAATTAATAAACAAATGAGCATATTTCACTTTTAAAACAATGATTAACGCATTCCAGCAATTGAAATGTATCTGTAAGTGTAATAATTTAATTTATTGTTTTTTTTTTTTGTATTGTTTTCAAACCATATTTAACGCTTCATATGACAGCATTTATGTATGTATGTGTGAACTGTGTAAATGTCAATTGTAACAAATTTTGTTTGAATTGATTGAATGAAGTCAAGTAGCATGCATCCATTGAATGATATACGATATACAGAATACTATGCGTACTGTTATAAGTGATCAATTGTGACAGCAATTTTTCAATTTCAAACGAATAATAAATATCGAAGATGTAACTCATCTCATCATTTTCTTCTATATAAAGAATGCATGAAATGTATGTAGAAGCAAAAATTTTTAATAAAACAATATTTCACAAATAAGCAGCTGTAAAGAAACTACACACATACATGCATATTTATGTGTATGACAGCATGGCGTATGCGTAATATACTGTTTTCTTGAGTTTTTGCCGTAAGTTTCAAAAAGGATATTGCAACTTCAAATGCATACACAAAACGTTTAACTAAAAAGCAATTGGAATGGAATGAATTCTGCTGCAACTCAAAAAAAAAAAACAAGCGAATGAACAAATGAATAAAGTTCGAATGATGTAGCATACAACACAGTATGCATTTCTCAAAATAACATCAGCATGCAATAGCACGCGTCTGACATTGGCAACAAATGTAGCCATGAAATATGCTGTTGCAGCAATGGCAGTGGCAGCAAAGACATCAGCTATAACAACAGCAACGCAGCAAAGTAGCAACGTTGGCAATAAAATGTTGCAAACACATTGACTGCTGACAAATAGTATCGCTTGTCAATTCATCAAAAACTATTGACATGCCAAGCGTTCCTTTGTTTCTTTTTTTCCGTTTTAGACTACATTCATAGATACACATATAAGTTGCGTGCGTGTCTATCTAACTTGTAATGTTCCTATTTGTGTCTGTCTGTCTGATCTGTCTGCCTGTCTGTGTATTTGTGCGCGTTTTCTCTTGCAAATTTGCTTATCTGCCAAACAATCTTCGATTTCCGGCGGCATGACGCAATATATATAGTATGTATACTATAAACATAGCAACAAACACAGATATGCCAAGACCTTACAACAACAAAAATAACAACAACAATGACAAAAAAATAACAAAAGATTGAAGAGTTCATAGATGTGAGTCGTTTACAAATTGTTTTGAAATTCATACAGCATTTGTTTGTCTCACATGAAATGCAACTACAGGGAATTTAGACTCGTTTATTTGAATGATATTGTAGCACATTCATATACATATAGTGTGTATGTATGTGAACAATCGCTTTTTGAATTGTTTGAAGTTTGCAATTTGTAGAATTTTTCTAGTTTGTAGTTCATATGTATCTATGTACAGACCAAATATACTAACTAATTGACATTAGAGTAGGAAAATTTATGTTTGAATATTGCTTTTGCAATAATCATACGCAAACAGCGACTTTACAATTTGAATTACTTTGAATTATAGCGATTAGCATAATATGTACACACTGAGTACAACTGAATATTTGCTGTGTATTTTATTCACTCATTTTGCATTGAAATCACAGATAAAGCTGTTGATTCGAATAGATTCCCTCAGGCGTGTTAAAATGAGTTTTACACAACACTTGCATATTGAGAGAGTGAAAGAAAGAGTAGAGAGAGAGAAAAATATTATACAAACTTCTTTTTAGTTGGTTTTAAAATCTCTTCTAAAATTCAATGAAATAGTGTTTATAATTCACAATTAGTTTAAAATAAATTAATAAAAATTAAAAAAAATACGATGTACATCACCTGTACCTAAGGGATAATGGGGTATATTTAGTATGTCTAATTTTATGTAACAGACAGAAAGTGGCTAAATAGACCCTATTATCTATATATATTCTTGATCAGCATTGATCAAGCAGAGTGCATTGATAGGAGAGTCCGTCTGTCCACCCTTTGTCTGCCGCTCTAGCAAGCTTTCTGCCGTATGAAGACGATTGTCTCAGAGACCTTAAGAGATAGGGCAATTTTATTTGAAACTTAGACTCTCCTGAGCCGTCAAGAGGTCGCTTACAAATGGTTAAGATAACACTTAACGTTAGGTACATAAAAATTGGTTACAGGGTATCTTGCATTGGACCATACTGGACTTCAGCGTTCTTTCTTGTTTTTAAAATAATATTTGAACTAATTATGAATTATATGCATTATTTCATTAAATTTTAGAAGAGATTTGATTGTAACTAAACGAGTTTTTGTGTGACACCCCTGATAAAGACAAGTTTTTCGAGTGGAAAAAAACCAGAAATAAATACATACGAATTATAAGTCTCAACTATGTAGTTCATTTCTGATTGAATTTTCTTCCTATTGATTTCTTCTACTAGTTTAGTTTTTAATAGAAATACAAATTTGATTTTGCATAAAATAATATTTTACTTAGCCAACTGTTGCTCAAAAAGAATTTTTTGCCCCTTTTAAAAAAATGTTAAAACGCCCTAAAAGTAGACCTCAATAAATAATCAAGCACCAAAGGCAATGGCAACGGCAATGGCAACAGCAACATCTTCTTATCAGCGGCAAACCAAAAGCTTGTGTAGGCGTTACGCATTTTTGTAGCTACTTAGTGCCAAGTTTGACTAATCTTGATATTAGCAACACAATCAGCAAGTCTTAGAGAGGCCTAAACAAAAGAGAGGCTGAACAGTACATGAAAATAAAGCAAGTGTAAAGTGAAGCAGCATGGAATGGTATGGTATGGTATGGTATGGTATGGTATGGTTGGAATGAGTGCGAGCGAGCGAGTGACAAATTTTCATAATTACTTGATTGCGTAGTGCTTGCTTGTATGTATCTCGCTCGCTCGGTTTGTATGTGTTCGGCTTAAGCTTGGCAATTAGCTGAGACTTAAGCAACAATTTCAAAAGCGAACGCAAAGCAAAAAAGAAAAGAAAAGAAGAATGTCGTCATGCATTTTATATAAATTGCGACAAAGAACGAACATGCTTACGCTTATTTACAGACTGGACGGAATTACTTAATTCACAAATAAACCAAGCACACAAACAGACAATGCCTGCAAAAACAAAGATATACTTACAGTGGTTGCTAACGCTGTTGCTGCTGCTGCTCCTGCTGTTAGTCCTGCTGTTTATTGTGGTTGCTATGTGTGTGTGTGTGGTGCGTAGTTGTCCTTTTTCATTATTTGTCTTATTACTGAAATTTTTATAATTTTTTTTCTTATTTACTTTAATGAATTTAATCGCGCATAATAAAGCAGCGCATAATAAAGCATAAAAAAAATGGTTTTCGTTTACAGTTCTTTGACATTGATAAGAATTGCCTTGATTTATTGATAAATTCATGGAACTCTAATGTTCATTATTAAAATGAAAATTTATTTATATTTATTTTGCATAAATTTATTTACTGCTTTTACATTTTATATTGCATTTCCGTTTCGTTTGCAGTAATAATTTAAACTTCCGGCAAACAGCGGAAATGACAATAAAAATATTGCGTCAAAGCATCCAGCAGTCAACTACATACAACAGAAAAAAAATGATGAGCAGTATGATTGAATTTAGTTGCTTATTAAAAAATAAATGCATTCGTTAAAGTTAAATTTACTTTTAATAAAATAAAAATAAGGGAGAGAGAGCAACAGACAGACACACAATCCGAAAGAACAAGCTTTAAAATTTATTTTATTTTATTTATTTTATGTGCATGCTGCATTGATCCTTTAAAAGCAAAGGATTTACAAAATGATCGGTTTGATTTCCTTTCGTAAATTTTAGTTTGCTTCGTACATCTTTTTCGTTTGTATTTTGACTTTAATTGCATACTTTCAGGCTTCGAAAAAAAAAACAAAAAAGTGGAAGTGCGCATAAAAAGAAAAAAAATATATATGAACGGAAATCGCATAAATAACAGCATTGCAAGGCCGCAGCAGTAATAGCCGCATACAAAGAGCGCAAGAGCCTTTTGCCAAATCCACGCGCATAAAAGTTGAAATATATTTGTACATATTTATTTATTTATTTTTTTTTTTTGTTTGCAAGGTTTGTGCAAAAAAAATCATAAAGAGTAAATACAGAGCATAAGGCAAAGCCTGAATGCTTGGAGCAAGTTAACAGTTAAGTAATAGCAAAAAAAATATATTTAAACAAACCTCGTAAAAGTCGATACTTTGCTCTTAGTTACTCTGTACTAAATAGTTCGTTATTTTTTTATATTTTTTGTTTGGGTATGACAGTGCAAATACAATATATATGACCATGAATTACATGAAAGCCGCAAATACCGAAGTCAAAATGCCTTGTTCTTTTCTGTTTCTTGTTGTTGTTGCTGCTGTTTCGTTTTTGGTTATTGCAACGCGCAAAGCATGCCAATCCTTGCATGAAAAAGCATTGGAGAATCGAGCAAAACGAAGGAATGAAGGAACAAACATGCAGCTCATGCAAATCTATATGTGTATATTAGTATGTGTATGTGTGTTTGTTTGTATGTGTATATTGCAATCCTTTAGGCGCAACGCATAATGAAACGTAAATGCTACAGTTGCAATAGTTACGACAACAACAACAGCAAACAACAACAACAATAACAATTCGTTGCTTCGAATTGCACAAAAAATACAATGCCAAATAAATAAAAAGTGCAAATATTTCTTTGCATATTTTTCAGCGCAAAACATACCGCCCTTTTGCCATTGGAGTCAGTTAAACCTACATATATGAAGAGAAATATATAATAGAAAGGCACGAAGGCACGCAGTGAGGCAGCTATGTATCCTGGCTGGTTGGCTGGCTGGGCTGGCTTAATGCAGGGCGTTTGCAGTTGTCGTTCGCTTTGGGCCGCTTGTGGTCTCAGCTTGATTTATATTGATGAATGCTCAACGTTCGTTCGTTCGTTCGTTTGTTAAGCCTTTGCTACGCACGCACACTATTATAATACGCTTCCTATGCGTCCTTGCGTTGCTTGCTGTTTCTTGCCTACCACATGTGCAAAGATTTACTCGTGTGTACACCATTTATTGTGTCCTGCAGTTGTTACTTCGTTTTATATATTTTTTTTTATTTTTATTTTGTATTTTTTTTTTTTTTTGTATTTCATATTCGACATCGTATATATCCTTGTTATAGTTGTTGTTGTCGTTGTCATTGTTGCTGTATGTTTGTTTTTAAAGATATATGTATGCATGTAAAGCCATTTTAAAAGCGGCTGCTTATGCTCAGTTGCAAAAATTATTGCATACTTTACGGAAATTAACCACATTTCCATTTCTTGCACGCATTTCGTTTATTTACCATTTTAATGACTTTATTTTACATTAACATTTCGTTTGAGAAACACTTTTTGGTCCTTCTTCTTTAGGTTTTCTTTTTGTACAATAATTGAGTTTCGTTTAAGTTTATTTTAATTTTCGTGTCTTTGTGTCGCATTCCATTTGTATTGCATATTATTAATCAACTGGGAACATGTTGAATTTATGTTGACAGACTTATAATGTAAATTGTGCGTTGTTGAAATAATGTAGTTACACATTTCATGGCGTGTTAATGACAGACAATGTTGAATATCGATTGCAACGTTTAACAATTGCAACGATATAAAGAAATTGCAAATGGAGATCTTGGAATGATGGCGAGTTCATTACCTAATGGAATTTGTACTTCAGAATTCCAAATGCTGCATGGGAATTGGAGTCAAATTCAAGTTCACTTAGATAAGAATGAATTTAAAAGTAACGGAGCAGCAAAAATGCTTTTTTAAGCACAATAAGTACACAGTGAGTACAACTGAATGTTAGCTGTGTACTTATATCACTCATTTGGCAATAAATCTCTTATAATTTTGGTAATGAATTTAGACTAAGGAAGACCTCCAGTTTGCACTCAATTTAATGCTACACTACTTACTCAAAGAGAGTGTGTGAGTGTATGACTAGAGTAGTGAGTAAATGAATGAAAGAAAGAAAAGGGAAAAGAACATGCTGCCAGAATATACAAAAAAAAAAAATTTGAATAAAACTCAAATAATTTTTGGTGACAAAACTTTACATGCCGCCCATAATGCAATTATGCAAGGTGTAGTATTCCACTACTGCTCTTACTATTTTGTTTACATATTTTGTTGAGTTTTATTCAGTGTTATAGCATATTGTGGTGAAAAGAGTAGAGCATATATGTTTAGCGCACTCTAGGCTTCTATAAAAAAACTGTGTAAGTAAACAACGGCGGAATACTACACCTGTTTCAGCCAAACACAATTGAACACATACACATTTTAATTTAACACTTTGATATTCTGTCATATTTTGTCTGGATTTTTATAGATGAAAAAAAAAAAAAAAATGTAAAAAATGCGAAATTGTTGCTGTAATTTTCAAATTTCATTTTTTTTTGACGTAAATCAACTCAAATCGTAATTCATTTTGCTTACACAAGAGTACTTGTAGGTAAATTGTATGTGTAATTGGTGTTCCATGATGACAGTTACAACAAAAAGAAGCAAGAAAATTGCTGTCACACAAAAAATGCATTTCTCTTTTTGGAACCATTGTTTTTTTGTACACAATTTAACGGTTTAATCTATTTTTTTGCTGTCGCCATTATTCCCGCTGCTACTAAATTGTCAAAAAGAAATATAATAAAACCAAAAAAAAAAAAAAAACAACATTCTTAAAACCTTACGAAAAAAAATTCAAATCAATAAAAAATTTTTGTTGCACACGTGTCAGGCTATACAATATTGTAGAACAATATATAACGTGTGCTGTGCTACAAAAAGTTTATCAAAAGTAAGAGAACCTTAAAAAAAAAAAAAAAATGGCATACATTGTGGCGCAGTATTGAAATTAAAGGATTTGTGTATGCAACAACAACAACGACAACACCGAACAATGTTGACAACGAAAACAATAAGTTTTCATATGCATACATAGGTGAGAGCGGTAGTTGTAGGCATTAGCGTAAAGAGAAAAAATGCATGAAACACAAAAACAACAACAAAAAAAGGTTAGCTGCATACAAAAGTGTTACGCTGCGGGTGTGCGGTGTCAGGTGCTGCCAGCTGCTATTAGGAGTGGTTTACTATGGGGCAAATGTGCTATGAATTGCATATAAAAAAAAATGAATAATGCCACACGCTTTTGTAAAGCTTTCGACAAAGCATAATTAATTGTTTTTCACGAGGCTATTTCTATTTTTTTTTTTTTTTTTGATTTTATTTTTGTTTGCTCTGTTGTAGTAAATATTTTGTATTTTTGTGTAGTATATGCGCCTAACTGCAGGCGTTGTTGTTGTACTTATTTTTATCCATTGTATTTGTTTAATATGCCGCAGTTTACTTTATATTGACAATATATATTGTTGTATTTATAAATTTAATGTTTATGCATTATATACACTAAAAAAAGTAGGATTTAAATTTTGTCATAGATTCTTTTGCATCGCGCACGTACATAAATCTTTTTAATCTTTTCATCAAAGTTTTTATATAAATGTACACAAAACGAGTACATACATGGGTAGTTTGAGAAATATATTTGTATCTTTTATGCATAAAAATATAGCGTGTAGGTTAGGTACTATTTTTTAAGTGTTTGTGATTGGTGTAAAGAGTAGGGACTGGTAGAAACATCGATGTCATATAATACAGGCCTCTTGATATATATTTTTTTTAACATAATACAATGTATCGATTTATCTATGGGGCACGCTTTTTGTAGGAATAGGTTTTAGTTAGCCAAGATTCCACAATTCCAATAAAAGTTTATAGATTTGAACAGAACAACGAAAAGCATTAACTTCGGTAGGATCGAATACTTTCTAGTGGCTTGTACAATGGCGATGGTAGGAAGGCTCCGAACAACAAAGATTTAAAGCTATGGCTAGATATAACAATCATTTAAAAAAAATTAGAAAATGGGTTCCGAGTTTGTATGGGGGCTATATGTATGTTATAGTTGCCCGACTCATATATCATCTTTGTTATAACTAGCAAACTTCTTAGGACTAAAAAATGACGAAATAATAATTTCCATACAAAAACTTGAAAATAAGCGGTAGAATTGCATGGAAGCTATGCATATAAATGGGCGTGGCACTTTGTTTTCAACAACTTAACTGTGCAGGACTGAGATAAGCTTACGTTTTAGTTCAATATCCTTACAGCTAAGCGAAAGAGACAGACGGACATGAGCTAGATCGATTCATCTCGGCGTGCGGCTGTAAAATAAGTACCCGGAAACCATTTTCTTTGATTATCGTGAGGTGGTTCAATCTGAGTTCCTCCCGGATGGTTAAATGTTTATTAGGGATATATTATTTATCCATTTTGTGGCGCCTACGAGAGCATCTGTAGAAAACGTACGGAATTGTGGAGGGACAACTCGTGGATTTCGCATGACGAATACGCGCCATCACATCGAGTTGTGCTTGAACAGGAGTACAAAGCCAAAAACTCAATACCTTCGAGTAACCAACATATTCTCCAGATCTGGCTTCCTGTGACTTTTTTCTGTTCCCAAAATTAAAAAAGATTCTTCGGGGAAGGCGTTTTGAGTCGATCGATGCCATCAAACAAAATTCGCCGTTTAAGCGGGCCATGAAAGATTGGGAAACACTCTTTAATAGTTGTATTGGCTCAAATAGAGCCTATTTTAAAGGCGACACAATAAATCTGTCTCTGTTACTTTTTTAATATATTACTCATAAGTATACAAATAATTGACCAAACAATTATGAAAAATGCTCAGTTTACTTATAATTGAGAATGCTTCATTTAATTTAATTTATATACTCATATTTACTTTTATATAAGCTCGCATATCATTTCTCAGAAATGTGGTTCTTTGTATTTATTTTTTAAATTTCTTTCTTTAATTAAAATTTTTTCATGTTTAAGTTAACAAAAGTGTGGGTGTAATGTGTAATAAATTCGTAATAAAACAAAAAAAAAAATGTTCCTCATTCAATTCTTTAGTTTTTTTTTACCTGAATTCTGAATGTCATGACTTGTATGTTTTTTTTTTTTTTGTTATGAAGGTCTTCATAAAAAAAATACTTAAAATTTAATTATTAAATGACCTGAAGCCATACAGATTTAATTATATAGAAATATTTTGCAGCTGTATATTTCTATGGATTATTTTCGCTGCTCTTGTACAATAATTACAAAAAAAAAGGGAAAAAAGTTTATTAAAATTAATATCGCATTAAGCGAAGAACAATCATAAATATGAATCTGATATTCATTAAACGAAATAACATATTATTGCATTTTTTATATTATAAAATATTATTTTTATTTTATTTTCATTTCTTGTATTTATATTTATATCATTTGCGAATAAGTTTAATACATTCCAAATGCATTGCAAATATGAATACGAAATGTGATGCGTTGCGTTGCGTTTGCTTGCTCATCATAATTGCTGTGTTGGTCTTCTATACATAAAAATATATAAATGCATGTGTGCATGCCCCGCACATCCTGTCAATCTATACTTATGCATTTCCGGCTATACAACAACAACAAGCAACTCTGAATTTAAAAAGCAAATAATGAAAATAATGAACAAAAAAAAAAAAAAAAAAAGAAAATCATTTATTGTATATATTTATATCGTAATTCGCATTCGACCGGAAGAAATTATTGTTATTTGAATTTATCTGCATGTCGATGGCGTCGGCAAATGTGGCTGAACTGAGCTTGTATCTGAAGCTGCCAATCGTTGTTGCAATGCTATCCGGTGTATCTGTTATCTGTAGTTGTATATCAAAGTTGTCGTTGTTGTTGTTGTTGTTGCTATTTAAACTGCTGCTGCTGCTGTCGGCGCTGATAACGTTCTGCGACAATTGTGTCAGCGCACGCAAATGCATGGCAGTCATTTTCTGTTTTTTTTTTTTTTTTTGTTCATCATTTATTTGCACACATATGCAGCAAATGTATACATTAAAAACTGCATATGTATCTGTTTAATTTTATATACATACATTCACATAAGTATGTATATGGTATTTGCGAAAATGCGCGTAAAATAAATTGCAAAAATATTATTTTATCAACAATAATTAATTAAACGCACTTAATTGCGGACTTTCGAAATGATTTTCGAATTTTGTTATAAATTTCGCTTAATTTTTTAATATTTCTTTTTTTATTTATTTTGTTTTTTTTGTTTTTTTTTTTTTTTTTTTTTTTCTAAGTACTATATATTTTTTTTTTATAAGCATTTCAAAACCCCCACCCCCCCCCCCCCCCATAAAAACACGTACTTATGTCCTTGTGTCACAAGTGCGTGTAAATACGCCTGTAAGTGGACAAAAGTGACTCTTTGTGACGCTCTACCTACTGTTTTATACATTTAAAGTTATTATAGCTTTAGTATTTTAATAAAATGTTTGTAACAAAAGGGCAAAGTAGTAAATTCATAAATCATATTGCCAAGAGATGGAACATTTTTGTGAGCTGTCAATAAAATCAAGTCCTAACAAAATCAAGAAGGTCCTTTACAAAAAACCTACTTGATATGAATCCCCATGAGACCAAAGTTGAGGTAAAACCAGATCTTTCTACAGGAAAAAAAATCAATTTTAAAGAAAAGAATCTTTTACTATAGTCCGCTGTTTAAGATGATACCAAATAAAAGCTCTCTCTCGATATCTCTGGTGTGACAGATTGAATGTTGAAATTAAAAAAACCATGTTGTTAAAGTACAATAGACAGATAGAGGTGGCCACACAATTAGCATGAACCTACCGTTTTGCTACCAATAAAAACATGTTGGAACGTGACAGACTCTGTAGAATCAGAGCCAACCAGTACATAGTAGGATGTTGTTTGGAGGGACATAAGAATGGTAGATCGCTCAGCGATTCTAACTGCCAGCGTTCAAAGTGCTTTAGTCTACTCGATCTAAGTACAGGACACATACAGAGAAAAACTTCCGACATTTCTAGAGTGTCCTCTTCCTTACAACTTCTTCAGGTACTGTTATAAGAGATAACTTATCTGGACGCGTAATCCCCGATGGGCCAATGCCCCGTGATGACACTTGTTAATCTTACAAGGACTTTATGGGTTTTTAGCAGAAGTTTTCTGGAGCGTTTGGAGTCAATCGTAGGCTAAATAAGCCAGCAGCTATTCATATTTTGCCATTTGCCATGGTGGGTGACCCTAGCTCTCAGTAGGATCTGTCGGATGCACTCAATGAACCCTTTCTAGTCAGCATGGTAGCTTGCTTGTTCCTGGGAATGTCACTATGCCCTGGGATCCATTAATGGCAAAGTGTATTGTGGCGACCAACAAGATTGAGTTGGTTTTTACATCCCATTACTAGATGAAATTAGGTAAAGTAGATATCCTGCACTTTTATGGCAGCTTGAGTGTCTGAGAAAATTAAAAACGATCTATCTCGAATCTCCAGCTGTACCAGTAGGATAAGAAGTCAGTAGGGTTACTAAAATATGTCGGATTTTGGATAAAAGTGATGACCATAAGCCTTGTTCTTTTTTGTCGAAGAGTGTGGATCGAAAAGAGTTAACGAAGAGAGGATATCGAACGAAGATAGACCTTTAAATCTATTTAGAAAGCAATGCAGCTTAAGTGGAACAAGAAGTTTATATGTTTTCATCTTGAATCAAATCAAATCGTACCGAAGTTGAAAAAAAAATGAGAGCTTATGTAAAAAAACGCCAGAATCGCTCTGCAAAACTATGCAAGGTGCACTACATAAAATGGTAAAGTGTATATAAACTTCGGCGACATTAAATTCAAATTCATTGTTTCTTTTTAAAAAATATTTTTTTTACGTTTGTGTCGCAAAAGATTTATGCGTTTTTTTTAAATGGCATTAAGTGCGCGTTAACATCTTACGCAGCGCAAATTTAAATAATTTATAGCTGTGAAATTATCAAATATGCAATTCTGTAAACAGAAAAAAACAAAAAAAAACAGCAAGAATACAAAAGGGTAAATTCATATTGCGTAAAGCGATACATAAGCGTAAAATCTGTTAATTTCGTCAGGTCATAAATTTTGACAATGCAATCCTTGACTCAATGCTGCTAATTATGCACAGAGAAGTATGCAGATGTATGTACTACTCGTATAGTAAGTAAAACAGGCAACACTGTTGTTGTAGTACGAGCAGCATAAGGAAAAGTTGCTTTAATTAATTTAAATATGCTCGAAAACTGTACAAATTGAATGTTTACCTCATTACCACTATTCGAAAAAAAAGGAGAAAATATTACATTATTGTGCTGCTGCGTGCATTACTTTAGCCCCATCTTCTGCTTCTTGTTCAGTTTGGTTCTTTGTCTGCAATCGAGCTTAAAACACGTTCAGCATGTTGTTAAATTCTTTAGCCTGTAGCTTGTTGCTTGTTAATGGAGTTTGTTTGCCATACGATATATGTTAGCTTTGTTATTGTTTTTGTTGTAATGTTTTGCAGCAAAAACTTGTATTTTTGCTGCAACTGTTTAAAATATTACACATACGCCATGTTGTATTTTAAAGTTTATATTTTATGTTTTGTGCTGCAGTTTTTTTTTTGTGTTTCCTTTTTTTTTTTTTTTTGTTTTTGCTTTTATTGTAATTTACAATCCCAAAAGTATGCAACATGAATAAATGGAAAATTGGTAAAATATTGTGCGCGTAGTATGTCTGTCTATCTCCCTCTCCCCTCACGCTCATGCTATTTGCTTATTTAAATGTGTCTGTGTATATATGTATATATATGTGTGTGCGTAAAAAGTAATTTGCGATAAGTGCGTAAGATTCAACTGGGATTCGACCACAAAAAAAAGGCCAGTGGCATACCAAGTACAAATACAATAAAAACAACAACAACAACAAGAACAATGTATAACCAATAACAAAGCACAAACACACACGTATTATGTAATGCATTGTATACAATTTTTAATACGCTACATTTATGAGTTTTGAATTTTATTAATATTTTTTAGAAAATTATAACAAGAAAAATAGAAAAAAACTTAATAAAAAAAATGTTTTCCAAATGCATTATTCAATTTCATTCAAAGCGTATAAAAACTTCAGTTTGACCAAAAACAGAAATTTTCCTTTTATAGTTTTTTTTTTATTTTATTTAATTTATTTATGCCTTTTCTTTTTTCTCTTTCTCTTCTTTTTTTTTAAATAATAAATTGCATAAAAGTATGCAATGAAAATAAAAATGCCACAGTGTAATTAATGAGCCAAGGTGGTGTCATATGGTACATGTATATACACCTCATCATGCACAAACGCCCAAAAGTCGACTAAAGCTTTTGCATGTATATATGTAAATATGCGTGTTAAGTTGCGTATTTCATTGCGTTTATTTATTATGCACAAAGTGCTTCCTTGCCGTTGTTACTGCTGCCGCAACGCGGAAAATTATTGACTCAATTTGCTCGACACTCAGCTCAACTCAGCTCAGGGTACAACTCGTTTGTAGCAATTGGATATACATATATGTATGTATGCACATATAGAAAAGGAGAAGAAGGAACACAGAACGAGTAGAAGAAGTAAGAGAAAATGGCGTCGCGTTAATTGCACATGGGCCACATTACTCAGCTGTCAGTTGGCATTTACATAAGCCGCAACGCTTGGCTTACTTACTCATTCCAACTCATACAAGCTCATTGCAAAGTGCCTCATCCAACAACAGCGTTGCGCGTAGTGCATTGAAAATGCCTTAGCAAACAATTAGACAGCTAATTTCTACATACGTACACACACACACACACACAAAGAGATTACAATTGAGATAGAGTGTGAGATACATACATAGATAAATCCATGTGCAACAAAAAGGCTTCACACGCTTTAATCCTTGCGCAATTTCACAAAGATGCTAAGGCATGCCATAAACTGAAACGACGAGGAGAGAGTGAGGCATTGGGGAAGTGAGGCGAGGCGAGGCGAGCATAAACACTTTCGCTTTGTTTGTCAACGCGCTAAGCGCTTCACTTCACTGAGCCGCACTGAGCTCGAATGAACGCGAATTTTTGAGGCCAAAAGCCAAATCACTGCGAAATCCTTTTTGACAAATACGCATACAAAGCAAAAGCAAAAGAAAATTCCGTATCTAATGTTGCAAGTTATTCAAAAGGAATTGAATCTGTAGCAAACGACTGAACACGACTACGAGCAGATGCATTTTTGTGCACGATTATTGTCGCGCCTGTCGTTGCCATGGCTGTGTGTGTATGCCAAATGCAAACAAATGCACTCGACGACTGCTGTCAACTAGCTAAAAACTTAAAAGAAGTCAGCAAAAACAATAACAACAACAACAACAATCTCATACGTATATACCTCGTACGTGTATGTTTGTGGTTTTGCGTTTAGTTTTTGACTCAATCACACAGTTTGCTGCATTTTTAGCAGATTGCTTACAAGCGAAAATGGCGAAAAAGCTAAGCGCATACAGTAACGGCATCAATCAGCTCAGCTCAGCTGTTATACGCGCTGCTCATGTCAGCTGTAAATTACCAAAATGTGCAGCAAATACGGTCACACACATACAAACACATAGAAATCGCTTTGATTTTGTTGCACGTGTTGGACGAGAGATAACTCAACGTTTCGCGTAAGATTGACAATTTGTTTGCTCAGGTGAAGCGTGTAAATGCCAGTTGACAAAATGGCTTTCCTTTTACCTTTTTTTTTTTTTTTTTTTTTTTGGCGAAGATAACGCTGCCATATCTGCTGCTTCGTTAAATATTTTGCTGCGTTGCTGCAGTGTATTACAGCGGTTTCGATTGTTGGTTTTCATGTTTTTCGCTGTGTTGGCAACTCCTGTCACTGTCATTGACTTAGAAAGTGAATGACTACGCAGTAAAAAATTGCAACATAAACCATTTTTACGTAGATTTTTTTTTCTAAAATGTAATTAGAGTACTCAGCAAATATTCAGTAATACTCAGTGTGTACTTATTAGTGATTAACGACTAAGACTTCAAAATCACAGTGACTGTAAAAAGTGATAAAGTCGCAGTTCGTGTTTAGTGAACTGAACAGGTTCACTATACACAAAATTGTCGATAGCTGAACATGTTCACTGAGGAACAAGAAAATCGCAAATCACTACTCTCAGTCGCAGTGCGACATTTTGATTTTTCAATCACTGTGAAATTATTACTGAAAGTGATTTTGTTGCTAACACTGCTGTGCTGTTAATTTTAGTTTTTTAAAAGTACCACAAAATGAGAACTAATTTAAAAAAAAATTTTTGTGATTATATTTATTTTTAAATTTCGATAAAACAAATATTTTTGTTACCAAAAAGAAAAAAGCCAAATATTGAATATTTAAGAACAAAAAAAAAAAAAAATGTTTCGAAAATTTCTCGTAAAATAAAATGCAATTCAATTGGATTTGAATGCAAACTGCTGCCAAAAAATGTTGTTCAACTTTGAGAATATTAGCAACTTGTATGCACTACCTGAATACTTTTTTTTGCGTATAGGTAAATCGACAACTGAATGAAGTTTAAGTGAAACGAACTGAACTGAACTGTGCTGAACAGAAAAGAAGTGAAGTGTTGGCCAAGTTTCGTTTTTTTTTTTTTTTTTTTTTTTTGACTTTATGCAAACTGAAATATTAACTTAAATAAACATTTCCGCTTTACCAGTTTTGCACAAAGTTTTTTTTTTTCTCCGAGTTCAACGTGAAATTTGTTGTTTTTAGCATGTTGTGCATGCCCCTCTAACGCCTTGCCGCTACACACACATTCATAGCCAATCATGTGATTATATAATGGACTGAGTACTGAACGTACTGAAGGCTGTCGAAAAATTTACGAGCAACAAATTGCGTCTATTATTTTTTGGAAGGTATTGTACGAGTATTGTAGTTCTTCTTGTTGCTTCTTTTTTGGCAGCATTGAGGTATAAAAACTTTATTAAAAGTTTTAAGCCAAGCCTTTTTTGTTTTCTTTATTGTTGTTGTTGTTGCTGTTTTCTACTTCTAAATATGTCGGTACAGCTCTCTTGGGGTGTTGAAGAAATCAAATTAAGAAAATTTTCCCGACTTTCATGCTAAACTTTTCATACTTTAACATTTTATGCCATTTCATTCTATTTTTGCTTGTTTAGCTTGCTACTTTTGACTTGTGTCGAATTCCCTTAACTCTTGTTGTGCTTGTTTGTTTTTTCTTCTCGCTGTTTTTTGTTGTTGTTGTTGCTGTTGCCTCACGCGTTAACCTAGCCCCATGTGGTTTATGAAAAATGTTAAATGCTCCCAGAGCAATTGCAAACCGCAACAACAACAGCAACAGCAGCAGTAGCAACAAAAAAACTTATTTTAAAAAATTTAGCCAATGAAAATTTTGAAGATACTTCGTTATGCCTCACTTGACTCATAAAAATATAAAAAGATACACACACACACACACAGACCCATACCAAATGAATAAGTGCAACAATATTTATTATAATATTGTTCCTACAAAAAGTTCATCTTGCCAGTTTATTTAACATATTCATTCTGCAATATTACGCTTATTATTTATATAAATGTAATTTTATTTTTCATGTCGAAAAAAAAGAGTTTGTTTCTTTTATTTTTTTGGGGATTTGTGCTGATTTAATATTCATTCGCAATATGAACATTTTATGCGGTTACCAAATAGGCGCATGTGTAATATTCTTTTACAGCTGCGCTGTGCGTTATATGATTTTAGATATCATTTATATGAATTTAAATAATAAAAAAATTGTACGAGGATAATTTGTGAGAGATTTTTTGTGTGAGATTTTTTGATTAAGCCGCGTATCAACTTTAAATGAAAATTGGCTTTTGACAATTTAAAGTATTGAGCAATTGCATCATTTGGTATGTTTTTGACGGCCAATAAAAGCAGAAAACCTCGAGTTTAGTTTACTATGTTAAAATTTTTGTAGACGCTGATTCGAGTCCAATTCTGGTACAAACATTTAAAAGGGCGGATCCAATATGGCGAAAAAATACAAAAGCTAAAGCCGAACCCATGAAATTTATGGCTAAGTGGATTTTTCGACTGTGTGCTTAACCAGGGCAACTGTTTGTGGTGACGTTGGTGAAAGGATCTATATTGGCACAGATCCTGGGTAAAAAAAAGTTCATACCATAATGGCAGACATAGGAAAAATAAGTGTTTTGCGATGCAGGGAGAAAAGATCCTTGAGAGAAAAGTAAAAAAATCGAATTGAAGGCAAGTTATCAATGGAGCAAGAGGCTATTTTTTCAATTATAAATTCGGATTGAACGCATCGAAATTCAACCAACCGAACAAGTCATTGCGCATCTTCGTAACTCTTAACGTGGCTTTCTCACAGCTCACAGCCAGATACCAAGGAACAGTCAAGCAAGTCAGCTTATCCATTTAAAGGACACCAAAGAAGTTCACGATGAACCCAATAATTTTGCCTATTAAATACAAAATTTCTGAAAAATTAATTTTTATAAACGTGTCACTTTTATTTGAGTTGATAGACGTGCTTTACAAATATTCCATTCCATTACTGCTGCTGCAGCAGCAACGCTTATGCTTCAAGCTGTCATTTCACGTTTGGGATTTTCAATTTGTTTGCTTTCATTGCAACACAGCAGCAACAGCAACAGCAGCAGCAGTAGCAGCAGCAATAGGAAAACTAACAGCAATTGCTACTGTAGTTCATAGATTGCTTAACGCTGCTGTTGCTGACGCATGACAGCAATTCATCAATGCAATGCAACAGTAAAAATTTCTGCAGTCGAAAGCAATTCGCGTTTTGAAAAATCAATGCAAAAATTCTGTGTGCAAAGCAGCAAATATTCGAATATATTTTGTGTATATTTTTTTCTATCAGTTACAAGCAATCTGCACTGTCAAGTCAAGGGCATTTTGCAAATACAATACATATACACAGCAAGAGAGAGAGAGAGAGAGAGAGAGAGAGAATAAAGGATAATAGTTTATGCATTCAAGTTCAAAACATGTCATAGTTCGTGTTCAGAGTGCAAGGCGAGACAATAACTTTACTAGAATGACGCAGCAGCAGCAGAGTAGCAGAAGCAGCAGTACTGCCCTTCATGTACACACGTGCCTGTCAGGATGCAGAAATTATTTAGCAACACAAAAAAAAAAAGCATAAATTATATACACACACACACACACACACAAACACATTTATACAACGATAATGCTTTACTTCCTGTTGTTTTTGTTTTTGTTTTTTTTTGTTTTTAGCCTTTTTTGTTGTATTTTATCTTTTGGATTAGTTTTTTCCATGACCACAACAAATAAACTAAAACAGCATCTTTGGGTGAAAGAGCAGCAACAATCGAAGAAAAACACAAATTCTGAAATGCCAAGAAATACTTTGTCCATGTTTCATGTAGAAAGAATGCCCAGAGGGCAACACAGCGGCATGGCGTCTGGTACGGTAAAAGGGCTTCCTTTTTTGTAGTGTAGCGGCGTACATACGTAACAATTGTGCATGTTAACATACTTGTAAGTAGTTTTTCCTGCAACAACAACTTCTTGAGCGTCATTGTTTTAGCTTGTTTTGTTTTCCTTTTTTTGTTTTTCATTTTCATTTTTTTTTGTTCCACTTGCTATAATTATCTTCACGTTATTTGTGGGTCAATAAAGTTTGATAGTTTCGCCCTGAAAGTAATACAGGCAATACCAAGTATCCTGTATGTCTGTCTGTCTGTCTGTATGTCGCTCTGTCTTATTCGCTTGCACACCTTGTACTAGGTTTGTTTGTTTGTTTGTGTTAATATGTGCTTGAGCTTTGGGCCTTGCAATTTAAATGATGGCCACAATGAACCTGTGTTCCAGAAGATAGGGAATATACTTAGAGTAAGAGTGTGCTGTGGGTCGCAAAAGATTTATTGGCAAATTCGGACTTGATATGTTTCCGTAGCTAATACTGATTGCTGTTGTACATGAAATGAAGTTGTTGTTGTCTTGGCTAAAGTTTGCACGTTAAGTGCTTTTGTTATTATTACAATAGTTGTTGTTGTTGTTGTTGTTATTGTTGTTGCTGTTGTTAATGTTTGTTTTTAAGATTATTTATAAATATTGCATAGAGTAAAAGAATTATAAAATTTATGTTGCATTCTTTGAGCATTCGAATTGTGTGAATAAATAAAAAAGCGGAATTTTATTTGTTTAAAATTGTATTAAATTATATGCAGCTTCGAAGTTCCTTTGAAAATGGAACGATTAATCGTAAAATTGAATCGGTTATTTTCTTTATATATAAATCGATTAATCGATTGAATGTTTTAGTCTGCCATCCCTAATAACGACACAACCAGAATCAATACATTTGATTGATCATATTGCATCATTTCTTTTTCTTAGATTATCATCGGAGAGTTCGATATACAGACAGATAGATGATGTTGCAGTTGGATAGGCAAACTGACTTTCTATCTTCTTTAGGTTTTTTTTTTTTCATGATGGGAGTGGTTGGGCAAAACCGCGACATGTGGTTGCTATAGTCGCCTGCGACGTCTTACACATCCAGCCTAGGCTTAAAGTTGACCAGTTCGATTATGAAAATAACGATTAATCGTAAAATTGGTTTTAATCGATTATTTTCTTAATAAAAAATCGATTAATCGGTCATATCTTTGAATGCAATTCATAAATTGATAAATTTGATAGATGCATTTGACAGATATCTTGTTTCAGATGATCATCGGAGAGTTCATTAAATGATCAGACAAATGGTGATACAGTTGGACAGTTTTTTGGCCGTGAGGAGATTGCTTTGAAGATGTGGCAAAATGAAAATCATTTTTAAGCATTACAGAAACAATCTTTAATGGCCAATGGATCAAAACAGAATTCATTCGTATGACGCTTTCGCTTGCAATCATTTTAATTTTTCTTTTTTTGGCATACATAAAGGGTATTCAGAAGGTCTTGCAACCCTTGCAACTTTGTAAAATGCAAACAAAATTTTAAATAAACAAAGAACTTGACTAACAAATTTCATTGCATCGGTGTGAAAGTAAACACGAAAGGCACCAAGTGGCAGCCCGAATTTTGTTAGCACTGGTGATAAATGAACTTGGAAGCACTTGAACATTTCGACGTAAAGATAAAACATATGTATGTGTCAAACAGCTGATTTCGAAGAGTTGCATAAATTTAATTTGCACAAAAGGCGTTCAGAGCGGCTTCTGGTGTAAAGTTATTTTTTATTTCTTGCAAGATCTTCTGAATTCCTAAACTGTCTAATGAATATATTTGTAGCAAAAAATCTAAGTTGTGTTTTTTTCAATTTTATTTGAATTTAATTATTTCAAAGAAGTGCGCTTATATATTGTATTTTTTTTAATAGAAATAAATGTGTAAGTTGAATATAAACAATTCAATGCTCATGGGAATTAATCGACTGCGGTTCTTGTGTAATTAACACATGCTCTGATTTATTTATTCGCTGCTTTTTTTTTGTGTGTCGTGTTGTTTTTGCTTTTGGTGTGTTATCCTTGTTTTTGCTTGTCTTGTATTTATTTTCGTACTCTACTTTATTTCTTATTTTATTTTTTCCTCTAATTTTTTTTTACTGTGGTCTATACACAATGTGCATTGGCTACGATTAGCCAACAATTGGTTGTTGCTTTTCGCTTGAAAAGACTTCTAGAGCATGCACACACATATACACTACTACTCTATACATGTACACCCACACATTCGACTGTTTGCTGTTATTCCCACAGCTTTGCACGCTTAAAATGCTGCTAATAAATTTTTCGATTTTTTTTATATCCTTTGGCTATATGCACGCTTGAGCAAAAAAAGTATATCGATTTGTTGCATCAGTTTGTTTGTTAATTATTTATTTTTTTAAGCCAAATATAGAGAGTAGTACAACGCATTGCAGTGTATACAAGAGTCGTGCAATTCGATTAGATTTTTTACAGGCATCGTCGTTGTTGTTGTTGGTAATATAAGCTACTGCTGCGCATATCGAATTGCAACATTTAAGTAATTGTTGTCTTTCATCTTTACATTATCTCAAGATACACCAGCAAAAAACACCTTTAGTGCAATATTAATTAATGATAAATTGCTTATAGCCCCCACTCTTCCCTCTAACCACGCTATCTGCTCCATTCACAATCTATTATCTGTCGCAATATCCTTTAGCTATTTCTTTCGAATTTAACGCGTTTAATTAGCTTGAATTTTTATGAAATTTATTAGCTTTATTAACTTAGAGATTATTTAATTAGTTATTTTATTAGTTATGCGAAAGATTGTTATACGAAAGATCCTTGAAATTGTTTGCATAAATTTAAATTTATTTGCTTTTGTTCGTTTGTTCGAGAAAGGTTTGCTAATAGATTTTCATAAATAAATTGCACATGAATACAACGAAATAAAACAAACAAAATAAATAAATAAATAAATAAATAAATGAATGAATATATGAACACAACAGCAAGCAAATGTCATTTGCATTGTGAATTTATAGCTGTACCCATCTACAGATACCACTGTACACACATAGCATATATGTATATGAATGTATTTTATAAATAAATCTACCTCATTTTGTAGTCTTGCATTAAGAAAACAATACACGTAACATAAATTATTAATACCAATGATCTGCTGCTAAATGAGAAACATAATAAAATAATTTTAAATTTATTTTTATTTACCTATTACAATACTATTTTTTTATTTTTTTGACAAAATTCCAAACTAAATTTGGAGCAATTAAATCTAAACAAACAAAATAATGTATTGGTTTTGGTTGCATACTTTTAGGGTAAGAATTTTGTCGTACAATATCCAAAGGTAATGTAGTTTCATTAGATTTGTATCTGCATGATACCATAAAATTCTCAAGAGAGTTTGATCTGCAGCAGCGTTTAGAACAGTCACGAAGCTGTAAAATTAAACTGCTTTCGGTTTATGTGAATTCTTCAGATTGCTGCGTATAATCTTGCGTTTGTGTAGCTGCATTTTTTGGTTGCCTTTACAGTACTCTCAATTCCCTTATACGGACAAAATTTTGGCGAATTACTATGATATCGTCCAACTCTTAGTCCACTACTGCAACCAATATGATCCGGCGTAGCGTTCAATTTGTATGCGTAACCGAAACCACGCGCAGCATGCTTAATAAAATCATATTCATCTCTTGGCTTATGTTTCCTTATGGGTTTACACTGATTTTTAGGCTTGGGCTTGCAAGCCTTAGGACGTGGCTTTTTGAATTGTGCTGGTTTACGTTTAGCAGCACACTTCGGTCGTTTCTTACCATTTGGCTTGTTTTTAGCTGCATTTGGCATTTTTATTTAAGAATTTGTTTTTAATTTTATAAAATAAATATTTTTTTTATTATTTTTTTTATGAACTTTATGTGAGTCTTTATATGTGTAAAGTTTAAAGTAAAATAATTGAAAATAGCTTGTTTTACGTTTAAGTCAAAGCCTACTTTAAAACAAGTGAGTATTTCGAATAATAAAAAAAATAAAATTCGCAAATAAAAACATAACTTCAGCATAATCGAAGATAAATAAATCAGTCCATAGTGAAATTGTAAAAGGTGTGTTAAGTGAAGCGATGGTACCATGCGAACCGATTGCGAAAGAGTTAGCTTACTTTTAATTTTCAGTTCGTTTTCCAAGTTTAAATGAGATAAAAAATGTATGTTTCTTTTTTGTTTTTGTTTCATTCCATAACAATAACATAAATTACGATTGACGTTGGTACGCAACACGTTGAGAGAGCAAGAGTTAATATAGCCTTATATAATTAAACTATGTACCCGTCGAACAAAGTTTCAAATAAAAAAAAAATATATATTTTCTCAACAAAAACGACAGTGGATGTTAATTTGTTTGGTGGCTATATGCTCTCTTCTGCGTGGAGCAATTATACAAGGTGATGCTAAGCGGTCTTTCTCGCTCAATATGTATGGTACCAACGTCAATCATATGTCATTTTTAAAGACAAAAAAGGAAAGCCAACCAAAGTTTTATCTCGTTCTGCTTCGCACTAACTACACAAAAAAAAAACTGAGCATAACACATTCTTTTTCATGCTCATGCATAGCAAGGTATCAATGCTTCGCTAGAACACCATATTCTGGTCATCTGGTGATCAGAAATAAAGTTTACCTGGAAAGTTATATCGATCAGGGGAACGTCATATGTTCTATAACATTTTGAATTATTTGTTATAATTTTATGAACGAGAACTAAATTTGAAGTGTGGAGTGCTATTGGCATAGGGAGAAGATTGATTAAAAACTAGGCGCCCGCCCATAGAACAAATACAGTTAGATTTCAAACGAAAACTCGATTACGAGCTGTCGATTAGTTTTGGAGCTATACAAATTCCAAAAAAAAAAAAAAATGAGTGAATCTGAATGGATGGAAACATAGAAAAGTAGGGTAGATAAGAGATAAGTCCGACAGGCATGCATATATGACGAGTAAAACAATCCCTCGTGTGACGGCTATAAAAAAAAGGAGAACAAAACAAAAAATTTAATCTTAGCATCTGCGCAAAGAAAATAAAAATAGTTCTGAAATAGAAAGCGTTATTTAAAACAAATTTATTCTTAAATGGTAGTTCCTTTAACCTTTCTTATTTAAATCAAATGAAGTGCATGAATGGGAAAACCAAAGAAAATTTTAGAAAAAAATGACATCGTTTTGGTTTTTTTCCCAAATGCAATACCTAAAATTAAGCTGACCAAACAAAAGACGAAAACTAGAAGCGAAGAAGAAAGATTCTTAAAACAAAAACAAAACAAAAACAAAAAATATCCTGCGGAGTAGGTGTTTCCAATGTCAATTGTTTAAAAGTGAAAATTCGATTTTGTGGTAGAAAATATTTTTCCTTTCTTATTTTTTCATGGTTCGTTTTAATTTTTTTTTTCGTTCTTTAATTCGTGCACTTCATATTGTGGCCTCTTTGAATTTACAAATATTTTTCTGTCTTTTTTTTTAGGATTTTAAAAGGATTTTCTCTGACGGCAGCAATTGTTGTTTTTGTTATTGTTTTGTGTCAATGGCTTTTTTGTCTAGCAATTGTTGATGTTTTTGTTGTTGTTGTTGTTGTTTGTCGACTTTATCGTCATCGTTGATGATGTGTGTTTGTATATGTGGCCAAAAAAAACCCAACAAACGAAAAAAATTAAAAAAAAAAAGGACAAACCTTGGACGAGCAAGCAGAAAAAGGCCCCGTTTTAACAACGACAACCAACGACGACGACTGACTAACAAGAACAAGCATTGTACAACGATAACGAAAAACAAACTTTAAAATGGTTCTTCATTGATTCTTCATTTGCATCGGCAAATCCAATCAAGCCAACATAAAGCACAAGCAAGGAGGTGGATATGTATAGTATATACACAGATACAGACACAGAGTGTATATATGTATTAAGTATACGCCGTATTGACCACTAAAAAAAAAAAAAAAAAAAAAAAGAAAATATAAACAGACAAACACAAAAAATATACAAACAAAAACGACGAAAGTCCTTTTTGAAAAGGTGTACTGTACTGACCATTGAAGTTGTCTAGCACATTGCGAATAGTTTATCTTCTTCTGTACTGCTCGGTACTGTTCTGTTCTGCTCGCTTTGTACTCGTTGCTTGTATCTTGATTGGGTTTTATGTTGTTGATACTCAATACTTGCATGTGTCTTTGCAAATTGGATGCGATTTCTTTGAATGGAATACAAAAACAACAACAACAACAACAAAGCTGAGCTTAATAAAAGAAAACAAATCGACGCCTTAGATACATTGCAAATGTATCTTGAAGTTTTTTGGCTATTTTTGTATGTTTTCTTTCGGTTTTCAGTTGCAGTTTTCTTTTAATGTTTTTTAAATTTGTTTCTAAGAATTTTTCTTTTTGTATAGAAGCAGTTTGTGTTGTTTAGGCTTTGTATCAGTCTTTGCTCTTTTGCACTACATGAATGAACACCAAATGAAAATTTGTAAATAATAAAAACTACAAAATATATTTTGGATATAATTCTAACTGAAAGAAAAAAAATTGACAGCAATTAATTTGTTGCAATTAAATCGATTGTGTTGCGACTGGAATGAAAGCAAAAAAACAAATCGTCTATGCTGTCTTTCTGCTCATCAGTTTTGTTAGTTAATTGCTTGAATTGAAGATTAAGCCAATCACTTGTGACATGCCAGCAGATACTGACTGAATGAACGTTAAATTCAAGCACGAAGGACATTGTTTATACAAAACGACACAAATTGGCCAAAACCGCGACAAGTGGTTGCTATTGTCAATTTCCTCGCGTGCGACCTCTTACACATTCAGCCTAGGCTCACACTTGACCAGTCAAGCGTATAAGAAAGCATTTAATTTTTCGGTCATCAAATATTTTTTTTCCGTATTTATTTTCACGCTCATTTTTTTTACGCTATTTCTATTTGCTGTTCATGTCGTTGTTTTTGTTGCTGTTGTTGTTGTTAGTTGCTGTCCATCATTGGCGTTGATAGATAGTTATCGGCATGAAGGCGAATAAAATTGTTACAGCCGATCAACGTCAAAAAACAGCAATCGCGTTGAGCAGCATTGTCGTTGTCATTAGTGGCCATTAAAAATCAAAGCGCCTATAAAATAAAGAACAAAAAAAAAAAATTTAAAACAGAATGCTTAAAAGCTTCGTTTCAATGTAAGAATGGCAGTTAAGTTTAATTGGCAGCTGCCAACATGCGGTATCAATCAAATATCTTTTTTTTTCTTGTTGCTATAGTTGCTTCGTTGTTGTTGTTGTTGCTGTATATAGTTGCGTTCAACATCACTCAATCGCCTCAATCTAACTATAAAAATATAAAGCTTAAAAGATTTTTTTTTTTTTTTTTGCCAAAGAGCATACAAAATTTTGAACATAATTTCGCATAAAGTGAAGCGTTTGAATACTCAGTTGGCTAATTGCATTAAAAGCAATTGCTCAGGCGTAACGTATCTAGCATTTATGGTATAAATGCAAATGAATTAGTTTGTACTGACATATGTAGACACACATGAACATATAGAGAAGCATAGATGTACATATTTGTGCAGAAGGAGATTAATAAAAGTTTGATTAATTGTATCAATTGGAATATTAATATCGCTTTTTGCCATTATAGCTTTTAAAATGAAATTTACCACTAATAGTGTGCAAAATAGTCGATTAATCGAAAATAATCGATTAATTAAAATCAATCGATTAATCGGATAAAGTCGATTAATAGATCAATTGGAATATCAATATTCCTATTTTTCAACGAAGCTTTAAAAATTCCACTTAACACCACAAAATAATCGGCTAAGTCGCAAAATAATCGATTAATCGAAAATAATCGATTTTTCAAGAAAAACTATTTTTGCAGCTATTTACCTGATCTTTATGATTATTCGATCGAATAATTAAAATGGGATATTTTTATTATGTGTAACGCTTGTTTTTTTTCTTCTCCGATAAATCTCGATTTATTTTTCGAAAATCGATTAACCGTTGTTCTAAAATATTTTCACAAGTCTATTCACCATCCGTGTGACAGCATGAATAGCAACAGCGATGTTTGTATCTCATTATAGAACGTGGAACATAGAGGAATTAAAAGACAAAGATACTATTCAATGATGGAGTTTAATGGTGCCGAACTGGCAATGAAAAAACCTCTGCTAGGCTACTATTGCTTTTATGCATAGCATAGTCGACCTTGGTCTAATGCGTCTCCGTTACGAAACTTCCATTAGTCCTCTCGCATAAAGTGAGTTAGTAAATGGAAAATGGAGTTAGTTATATTGCTGCATATACATACATACATACATATGTCTGAAAGCCTCTGAGGTACAAATATTGTACATACATACACACATACATAACGTATGTTGCGTTATATAAGCGTTATTCTATGCAGCTAACATTTATAATGTTGCATGTTTGCTTGTCATATATGCCAGTAAAATACATTTCGGTTGCTCGTCAGCATCATATAGTATACGCGAGAGTACAGTACTGTCTCTCATCCTGGACATTATTTTTGTTGTTGTTGTTGTTCTTGTTATACAAACAATAAATTTTCGCTAGAATGCATATAGCGTCGTTATTGTTGTTGTTGTTGTCTCTATTGCTGAAACTAGTACTGTTGCTATAGCCGCTAATGTTTTATTAGATGTCGACATGAAGGATTTTGTTTCTTACTTCTCACACTAACGCATGTGTGTACATGTATTGCTTATACTCAACGTGATTTCAAATAATAATTAAAAACCGACGAATGTTGTTTGATGTTTTCGTATATACATAGTATATGTATCTGTATATGTATACAATGCAAAGCAAATAACCAAAATGTATATAGACTTTAGCTCATTCATATACATACGAATACGAGTATCTACGTTTTTGCATACGAAGTGGCGCCGTTAGCTGGCCAACACAAATTAAAGTTAGTACATTTGCTGACGTCATTTTATGCTCACGGACACACAACATGAATGTTGCTTAGATACTTCCACTCAACTCAACGCATCTCAGCTCAGTCGTGTTCATTAAACTCTACATGAGTTGCTCATTCGGCTTGTTTAGCTTTGACGCGAAACGTTTTTGGCTTTATTGCCAATGACAACGTCTGCCGCTGATACACATTCGAGTCTTTAGAGTCCGCTAGCGTTCTGTTTCGCTTTAGCAGCCAAAAAAGCATTTGGTTTGAATAATTAAAAGCTGCACACACATACATACATACATGCACACGAGTGTGTGGTTTTAAAAGTTTTTGGCTGAGTTTGAATATTTCAAAAAAGAAGCAAAGTATTTTGTTGCCACACTCGTTTGTAGCTTTTCTAAACTAAACTCATTGCAGCAGCTCAAATGGAATTATGCATATGTATTTGTTAATATAATGTGTAGCAGTCGTGGCAACATCATGCGTAAGGCAGCAATATTATGCAGCTTGAATTAATAAAAGATTTTATATGCTTTGACATGGCATATAACAGATACGCATAGGCTGAAGGACATGCCCCAAAAGCGCTAAAGAGAATTTTTTAGAAAAAAATGAACTCAAAAATAAACTAAAAAAAAAAAAATAAAGTAAATAAGAACATTTGTCATCGTTGTCAGCGCCTACATTTTCCAACGGAACAAGTCAAAACGATAAAAAAAAACCCAACGCTTGTCTAATTGAAATGCTATCAAAGCATATTCAATTAATTTAAATTAGTTCAACGGCGCAGCATAAAACCCCTTTTAGGCTGTGAGCGTAGCAAAAGTGAAGCAACCAAGCAACAAACCATTCAACCAAACCAACCAAACAACCAACCAACCAATCAGCCAACCAGGCAACCATCACAGCCATCACAACGTAAGTTGAGTGGTTTTAAATATCGAATTCAAAGCAGCAGCAGCATCGTAACGAAAATGGTATAATATTCGAGTTAATTAGTAACATTGGCATCTACCCCCGCTTCCAGACGCACCACATCGATGCTTTGGCAAGATAAAATTTCATAATAAGAACAATACTTAGCATTGGAATAGAGGGTAAGTCGTTTGTTTTCTTCGTTTGATGCTAAAACTTTTCGAGTGTATTGTATAGCATAGTAGCAGGCGCAGATATTAATCAATTATTGCCAAACAATTTATTGCTTTGTCTCTTGTGCAACCGAAATGCGTATTATATATTTTCTAAATGCCAGAAAACTTGTCTATTTAATGAATTAAATATGCAGAAAATTTTAAGCTGTCAAGGCTTAGAAAAGTTTTCACTCACACACACACACACACATACACAATTTTCTTACAGTGTATCTGTATCTATCTTTAACTCATTTACGAGCTAATCAAAATGCAAATTAATGACAAACAACAAAAAATTGTTAAATGAAATCGATTTGTATTTGCTGCTGCGTGTGCTATCTTCGATTTTTAAGACAAAAAGATTTTACTTCTAAGAATTCGTTTGTTTGACACTATTAGCTTTTGGCTAAATTTGCGTATAATTAATACAATATTTGTATTTTATTTCTAAGAATAATTTATTTAAAATAAAAATATTATTGTAACACATTACTTTTTTTTTATTTTTGAAATGCATTAAATTACATGTTAACCACTTTGAAAATGAACTCAACCATAAACAAAAGCGCACCTCTGGCTAGTTGCCTCACTGATTGTATATTTTGTCTGTCTGTCTGTCTATTTGGACCTTTTGTTCATTTGCAACTTGTATCTGCATAATGCATGCAAAATAAAATAATTCCAACCAAAATTGCGTCGCATTTTTGGTTGCAAAAGCGTTTTTCGCGTGCGCATAACATAAAAGCCAAAAAATTCAAATGAACGCTGCGAGGCTTATATGTATGGCATACATATTAACTTCTATGTGGCATAAAGTATTCTACATGTGCTCTTGGCATACAATTATTATGCATAGACTCTATATATATGTATGTATATGCAACTACATAGGCATTGCTGAAATGTGAAGCGTTTATTAAATATATACGAAGGCTAAAGCTTCAAAAATATGACGAATAATTTTTGTATTGGTAACAATGAATATGAAATACATTACAAATACTTATCAGCCATGTTTCCGTTATTGCAAAAGATTTGAGATTTGCGATTTAAGTAAATTCGTAGGATTTAAAATTATTCGTTTACAAATTAAAAAGGTTATCGATCTAATCAAATTGCAAATTATTGTTACTTTGTTTAAATTTTTTTTATCTTTAAATTTAGGCATTTTAAAAGAGCTAAGATTAAAATAAAAATATGTGCATTCGGCTGTTCTTTCAGCTTTTACCGCATCACATCTGCTGATTTTTGTGCGATTGCAGTTCTTTTCGATGGCATTTTTACTATTTATTTGTTCGATTGCAGCACAATTAATATATGTGGGGTTTACATAAAAACATACTAAAAATACCAATTTTTATTGCAGCGAGTCCACAGTATGTTGAAAAAATCGAAAATCGACGTCATGAATAAACAAAATGTGCCATATGCATTGTTTTAGTGGCCTATAATCATATTTGCATTGTCGCTTTTCAAATGCAACCAGTTTCGAACTCATCGGTTGGATGGTTTAAAAGTTCAGAGCGGACATAGAAACATTATTACTTTATTTTATGCATAGATTATGCAATTACTTTTTATTACACTGACTCCAACTCTGTCGATTTGAAAACGGAAATATTTCACCGATTTCCGATTGTCAGAGTAACAAAATTTGCGATTTTAATAGCAACTCAGTACACCTGAAATTATAGTGGCTTTCTTCAATCACTCAAATTTTAGATCAAAGTATTATGCGAACACTAGCCATAAACCACGCGTTTTGAGAAGCAACTTAATAGAGTCTTCAATAATTTCTTCAGTATTTAAACTTTACAGAAATCACAATCATCATAGTCTCTTTAGCAACGTATGGAACATGCATGCAGGGTATGTGTATATTAAAAATTTTGTTTAATATTCGTTGAAGTAATTGGGTGCCATTGGGGTTTTGGGGTAGTTGGTGTTGCCTGCGGGATTACAAAGTGCAGTTGTATAACAAAAATTATTTAGTGGCGCGGTTAAATGCATGTGGCCATTTGGTTAGACCAGACCAAACCAGACAAGCGTAGACTAGATCAGTACAGAACTGTAACACAGACCAAACGCTTTCACTAACAGGGTTCGGCTGGTAGAGTGTATTTTGTAAGTAGAGTACTGTATGTGACCACTCCATATATAGTTATGTGAGTGTGTGTGTGTGTGTATGTGTTGATGTGGCTTTTTCGCATGCCGCTGTTGCCAATGTTGTTGTTATTGTTGTTGTTGTTACAGCTTCAAATGATAGCCAGACACTTTATAATGCATGAGCTAACAAAGAACAACAACAACAACAAAAGCAAAGGCTGCAGTGAGTTTCAAGTGGCGCTCAAATTATTTATATTTAAATTGTTTTTGTTTTTGTTGTTGTTGTTGCTGTTATCCTTGCATACTGAAACAAAAAGAATGCCATGAGCCAACAAAGTTGCATTGTATGTTAATGTTGCGGCTGCTGCTGCTACGCTACTGCCTGATTTTATTTTGTCTCTTTTTTGTTTTTTTTTGTTTGCTCAATGTTGAGTTTATTTAATACATTTTTTTTGTTGTTGTTTTACTCATCGTTGCGCACAATATTCAGTTTATTTATGCATTTCATTTACGCCGCAAGCTAAACGAGTGAAACTAAAGTCAAAAAATTGCTCTTGGCTAAAACGCTTTCGGTGTTGTTGTTGTTTTCGTTTTTTATTTCGTTGTTGTTTTATTTTACGCGCTTGTCGTTCCGTCTCTCTGTCTGTGTGTTCTTTTGAATGACTGTTGCTTTCTTGCTCAAGTGATGTATTAAACTTTTTCACACATGGCAGTTGCAAAATTTGATTTTCTTTTCCGTGCAATATATGCACACTTGAGCATACGCACACATACACATATATGCGTTAATAATTTATATAAGCATATGCGCAACTCTTAGCTTTGTTAGCAGTTTGTTTGCAAAGCGCCGCTAAATATGCAATAACTTTTTTTCTTTTTTAAAGCATTTTTCATTAGGTTTACGTTTTGTCAGCATATAAACAGCATATTTAGCGTATATACAAAATAAATAAAAAAACTTATGCTTAAATGTCATACGTTGGCATGGAATTTAATTAAAACTTTTTAGTTTATAACTCCACTTTTTAACAACTCAACTTTTCATTTAATATTGATCTGAAAATTGTTGCTATGAGCAAACTGATTTGATAAGAGTAATTAAATACAAAAAAAAAAAAAAAACATATAAAGCAGCTCAGTAGGTTAGTCTTAAATTTATAAACGCAATGCCTGTCTGGTCATTACCATCTGAGTGAATGTCCAAACTACGACATAAACTAAGGCGCTATAAAGGCTGCTCTCTAACTACTGCTATGATTAGACAAGCAACGTCAAAGCACATACTCAGCCTTATCAGGCTTTTAATATATCTATTCTTTATTATTCAACGATTATAAAAAATCTGTTATTTCGTAAAATGTAGTTTTATATAAAACTAGCGGATACCCCTCGTGTACTACTAAGATGTACGGCCATTTTTGATGCTCTTAGGGTCTTTTCTATATCGCATTTGCTGTTTTTTGTGGAATTGCAGCTTTTTTCGGTGGCATTTTGTACTTTTTTTTGATTGCAGAGTCATGAATTAACATTATGTGCCTAGTGCATTGTTTTAGTGCTCTATAACTATACTTACATGGTTGCCTTTCAAATAAAACCAGTTTGGGACTCATCGGTTGAATGGTTTCAACGTCCATAGCGGACATAGAAACATTTTTACTATTTTACATAGTTATATGGACTATGAAACTTTTTTATGAATTAATTAAAGACCAAAGAGTGATCAGCAGGCTTTTAATTTAGTTTTTAGTAAAGTATTTCTTATTTGTGCAATGTTATCTAATAAATTAAATCTTAAAATAGAACAAAGTTACTGAAAATTGTATCTGAAAAAAACCTCTTTACTCTGTTTCTTATTTATAAGCTATGCACATATGTGTCTCAACCAAATAACATAAACAAACAGTGTAATGGTTTTATTGATTAAGTTTACTTTCAAATAAGAAACTGCAATCATATCCTGGCTAGTCTTATAGAAACCAGGCAATAGGCAATGTACGCGTATTTGTATCAGAGGCTTGCACGTTTCCGTGACGCAATGGTGAATCCCTTAAGATTCTAATTTATATCACAGTATTTCACTTGAAACTTATATCCTATTTGTAGATCCTTAATATAGAGACAGACACACATATAGCCCAGTGTAATGTATGTCATATAAAAAAGCGCGACAGTCGGCAGTCGACATCAACACCACAAGCGCAGCGTCAGCATGGCGAATAGCATAAAAGTGAACTGAAAGCGCGCGCCGTGTAGTAGAATTGCGAGTGAAACACAAAAACCGGCACAAAGTGTCGTACGTGATTCAATTATAAAATGCGGTTTTCAAATCGTTGAAAAATTTATGTATTTCATTTTATTTCTACTCGGGACAACTACGTACAGCGTACAGCGTAGCTGATATGATACGCTAAAGGAAGGCAAGGCACAAAAGGCGCGGGCAGCAAATGGATTCGTTTGCTTTTATGCGCTACGAATTGAGTTTTGTTTCATTGCGTACTTTTGAATTACTTTGTATGTCGACACATGTGAGAGTATGTGTGTATGTATGTCTGTCTGTCCTTATGTCTGTCTGTCTGTCGGACTACGATTGCCTTGAATCGAGAGAGATAAATTGCCTTGACGCGCGTCGCCTGTCAAAGTAGTTTACTTGGTGCGCACAGTTGCTTGAATTTTAATAGACTCGCAAAGTGAATTTCAAAAAAAGCGAAAATATCTATAAAAAGTGTGAAATATACAATCCATTTATACAATATATATACACATAAAATAATAGTTGGTGGTATTGAGTACGTAACACGAGAAAGTGAGAAAAAGTATTTTTATATAAAAGTGAATGGCGGCTCACTTTGAATTTATGCGCTGCCATTCATAAAATTCGTGGCATTTAAACCGCAGCCGAGTGCAGTGCGCGGCACTTTTACGCCACTTGACTCAACACAAAAAGCCACAACCGCAGCAGCAGTAGTAGTAGCAGCCGATCGCTGTCAGGATTGCCTTAAGGACAACGACAGCACACCTCAACTCAACTCAGCACAGCATAACACAATTCAGCTCAGCTCTGCTCTGCTCAGGCTCAGGCTCAATTCAAAAAGTGCACTTGTAGTTTTCGCTTACTTTGGCGCGTTTAAGTCGAGTGCGGTTTGAAGAGAAAATGGCACTGCAGAGATTTTAAAATTAATTATGCACTTCCGGTGCCGCCGTCGACAACAAGGACGACGCATGAATATCATTGCAACTACTTCTGCTTCTGCTGCTTCTTTGTCTACTGTTATGCTTCTTGCACTTTTCGGCTGTTCGCATCATTTGGTGTGCGCGCAAATTTTAATGAAAGGCTCTCGCGGTTTACTTGTGAAATCCGCCAAAGCCGTCAACGCCGTCACCGTCGTCGTCCTCGTCTCCTATATTTACATTGTTATATATGCCACCCGGAGACTACACTTGGCTGCGGCTTAAGAAGCTAATTGAGCATCCTTGCTCTTTGTGGTTTTCTACGTGAACGCGCACTCAGCCCGCGCGATTGGGCTGGATAAGTAAAATTCAAATCTAACATACTGCAAGGACAATGACGTTGTTGTTATTGTTCTCATGGATGATGCCCTTCTATCAATTTGCACAGTTAATTGCTGATTGACCTAAAAGTTGCTTTTAATGTGCCTGATAATGGATGAGATGAATGTTATGGTTTGGGACCAAAAACTGTGGCAAACTTCTTGAAAATTTGAGGCAGCTTAGACTTAAGAAACGCATTTGTCGCACACAAAGTTTTGCAATCAATTTTGAAATGAAGTAGCTACAGCTGCGCCAAATAAAATTGCTACAAGTGGCGCACTTTTTGCACTTTTCTTTTATTTTTTATTTTATTTTATTGTTTAAGAGACTTTGAAGTAACAGCTTTATGCATTTAATTAAAAAAGGTAGAGCAATAAATTTTTCACGATTCTTTGTTGCAATTTTTTACGCAAGCAAATAAAAAAAATGTATATTTTTTTTAATACATATGAAAAAGTATCTCATAGATACAACAGTAAGAAATGCAATAAAAAAACAAGCAGCTTGTATATCACAAAGGATGCTTGATGCATTTCCTTTTAGTTTTTCGTCATTTCCTTGACATTTATTTGTCTCTGTTGCAGCACCAAAAAGATCACAAAAAAGACATAAGTAAAGGAAGAGTGTATGCTGCGTATTGCAATAATAATTTCCATTACTCATACGCATACACAACTAAAAAATAAGAAAGGACAAAAAATGGGAAATAAAACAAAACAAAAGAAAAAAAGATAAAGTATAAAACAACAAACATGGCAGCAGCAGTAGCAGCAGTTTCAGTTACAGCTGCGATATGAGAAGTTACTCAAAAGTCATAAATCGCAATGCGTGGATTATGCAATTTTCATGTTTGCAATTTTTTTTTCATTTTTTCTTCTATTTTTTCTTTTATTTTTTTTTTGTAGATGCAAAAAACTTACAAAAAAAAAAAAAAAAACGTGAATGATGTAAGCAAGCGTAAGGATACAATATAAAATTCAAGAAACAAAGTTGCAGCTGAATAAATTCGACTATGGAGATACCTTCAACTTGCTTCAAAGAGGCTTCATAGGTTCGTAATGATTTTAGGATTATCGCACGTTTTTTGAAATCTAGATTTTGGGCCACAGTTATAGAATTAATTTTCATTATTCCATAGCAGACAAACTGTCTCGGGGAGGGATGAATGTATACTCGCCGCCATTAATTTGTTTCATACATTTGCCGAAATTTAATATACTCTTTTATTATGTAGAATACTGTGAATAGAAACAACACAAAAAAAAAAAAACCTATTGCGAATATGAAAAGCTTGAAATGTCTACAAACAAAGAAAAATGCTGAGTGTACACGAGTGATATGCGAAGATGCGCGTAAAGTTGAAAAAAAATGAAATATAAATAAAAAAACAAATGGAAAAAAGAAGTATGTATGGATGTAATAGAAAGCAGCTAACATTATTTATAATAAAAGCGGATATGCAATATATTCTTATGAACGACAGATGAACAGAGGAGTAACTAAAAGAAAAAAATTGCCAATGACAGACACGCATCAAGCTAAGCAAAAATAATGCAACAACAAACAGCAAAAGCAGCAATAAAGCACTTTATGAAGGATAATATAATGTTTTCTGTATGAGTTTAAAAAACAGGAAATGAAACTTTTTTTTTTGTGTGTAATGCATTCCTTTTTAAAATACAAATTTTTTTGATTAGTTTTCGCCATAAAAAGAGTTTAAAAACTGAAGAAAAAACCTAAACCTGGACTAAGAAAAGCTCAAGATTCGAGTTTCAGGTCAATTTACACTTTAAAACTAAGCGAACGAAACGCATAAATACAGACAGACGGACATGCCCGTCTCGTCTTGCTGATCAAGAATATATATACTTTATAGGGTATACGATGCATTTGTAAAGGGAAAAACTATTGCGTTACAAACTTTCTGACAAGAATTTATATACTTTATGGGGTCCCCAACTCCTTTAATGAGTTACAAACTTTCCGACAAACTTTCAAATTTTTGTATGAAAATGGTCACTCCAAATTGCCTAAAAACATATCTAATATCATCCAATATCAAATCAAAGCGCCATGCCCATTTTTAGCTAAAGTCCCCATACAAACTTTCCGTCCATTTTCGAATTTTTATATTTTTCTTAATATCTTTCTTTCTTTTCCGGGGTAGTTTCACGAAATTTGTTGATTAATGATTAATGTATATGTATAATTTAAACAGTTAAAATGTGTCTATGTCCGCTATGAATTTTGAAACCATTCAATCGATGAGTCCCAAACCGTTAACATTTAAAAGGCAACAATACAATGCTGGTTACTTGAGCATCGTTTAATTGTTTTATAAGAAACTTGCTTCAAGTTTTTTTAAATTTTTTTTTTTTCTATATATTAGTAAAATTATTTGACTTGTTTTCTCATTTTTGTATAGGCTATAAACAAATTACATGTTTTTTTTGTTGTACCTATTTTATATGCCTTAACGCGTATCCTGTCAAATAAAAAGTACATACATACATAAATATATTTATATAACAAACAACGTTACAATATTTTATGTACCTATTTACATATATCGATATTTTTGATCCTTGTTGTTGCTTTGGCACGCTTTGCTATATCAGTATATGTACACTCCATTGGGCTTCAATGATGTGTACAAAATGCAGCAACAACAATTTGAACTTTTTTTTTGTTTTTTGAAGGATTTTGTAATTCATTTTTGTGTTTTTTTTGTTTGCTGCTGCTGGTGTTGCATGTATGTATTTAAATTTTATTTATGAAATGTTTTGCATGTTGCTGCGCTGCATTTTGAAGCATAAAATTTTGTTGCATTGTCATCAGCAGAATTAAGTTTTGCCATCGACAATGAATGTAAAAGAAAATCAAAATTGTTGACATACAACAGCAGCAGCAATGTACAATATATTGTAATAAAATTTAACTTTATCTGATATTGTTGCTGATATTATTGCTGTTGCTGCTTGTCTGTCAGTCAGACTTTCACAGCTGCAACACAGCAGAACACAGCACAACAAGAACATAAATGGCTGCAGCGATTTATGCTATTTGCATAGAATTTATGCGTGAACACATTTCAGCGATTTACTTTGCAATGCAAAGCTGCATAAATTTGTTTGTAAACGAACGAACGAAATGACGTACGAACATGCATGCATACGAGCATAAGGACGAAGGGACGAAAGAACGAAAGGCATGACAAATATTTATACGATGCAACGCATTAATTGCCACTGGCCTAAGTGGCTCGTTTATTTGGCTTAAAACTAACTACTTTTGCTATAGGCGCTTCACGCTTTTGCCTAGTTTAATCTTAGTCCAAGTATTTATTCAGTTAGTTTTTGTAAACTAAGCAGTGGAAATTTTATTGGCTTAACTAAAGCATTAAAATGTCTGCTTATAAAATTATAGCTGAGATGCAGTTAAGCTTTGAGTTTATTTAAAGAACTTCCTAATTAAATTTAAGTAAAATTGCATGCAACTATTATATACGCTACCCTTGAATTAATTTATTTTTGTAGAAATAATGCTTTCAGATAAACATTTTGCATGAAGGGTAAAATTTTAGCAAATTTCATTTACTCAAATGATCCTTAAATAGGCTTTTTAATTGACAAATTCTGACGGCAGTTTTATAAAAAAATTTTAAATGTACCAATATAATAAATTTAACCATTTTAAAGTTCAGAGTATCCTGAAACTTCCATTAAAGTTTATTTTCTGGACCTTAAATAAGTACCAGCGAGTAAAGATCTTAGTTTTCTTTTGGGAACCAAGATATTGAGCCATGACTTTAAATTCACACTCAGACCCATGGCATGATATAAACGAATAAACGAGAAGGCTACAATAGAAATTCTATTGAACTACACAATCCGAACTTAAAAATAAGCAACGGAAACACAATAAATACACACTGAGTACAACTGAATGTTTAATGCGTACAATAACTATTCACTCGCATTGCACCTATATTAACTCATATTCTTTGGTTTGAATATCGACTAGAGATGAGCGTTGAACGATAATCACGCGGGTCCAAACTGAATATCAGAATATCTAAATACTTATTTTTCTTCAATTAACAGCATTTGAATTAAATTAAACATGTTAATTTTGGAAGCAAAGCGGAAGTTCCACACAACGCCCAACTCTAATTTACTTTTGAGAGGAAGAGAGAGATAGAGACAGAGACAGACAGTGTGAATGAAAACTGACGCTTTGTTTCGAAATTTCATCTTTTCATTCATACCATCACTAATTTTAAAAAAATTTTGTATGAAAGAAACCTTTGATACTTATTTAATAAACTCCAAAATTGTTATGGTATAGTTTTGTTATTTTCCCCAAAAAAATATTCCAATTTATATTAGATCAAACAGCTATTAAATATGTTACCCATACAAAACTCTCTCAAATTTTATGCTGGACTTATAAAGGTGGTGTCATGCTAACCATTACTCGAGTTTACAAAGTATTTCTATCTCATTCAAAATTTAAAAACGGAGTTTTTTTTTGTTTCTATTCATAACAATGAAATACGACCGACATTGGTACGCATCACGTAAAGAGGCAAGAGCGCTTTTCATCACCTTGTACAGTTGAACCATTTTCATACTGAAGCTCTCTTTTCGTTTATTTTCTATATTTTTTAATGGTTAAAACATTCTAATTAGATCAATATAATTAATTCCAACGACGATTTAGATTCAATAGTACTGATGTATCTAGCGTTTATTAAGGTCATTAAAACTTCGGTTTTTATAAAAGTATGCAACTATTTAGCTTATGTTTTTTTTTAAGTGGCTGCTAAAACTTGTAGAAAATAATTTTGCAACTTTTGGCTTTAGTACACGAATTTATTGTATATAAATACACACACACACAAATATATATTTCGGAAATTTACAACACGGCGCGCTGTCAAACGTTTATGCTGTTTATACATGCGTATAAGTGTATACAAATATGTTGCAATGTTTATTTCTTGCAAGTAGTTGTTTCAAGGAGACAAGACAAGACTATGTATAGAAAATCATTTGATGGCAAAAGAGCAAGGCACACGGCAATGTGTTTTGCAGCATTTAGCCGAGATTTGGTCGAAAATTTATGCGCTACCTAAGAGAATTTATGAGTTGCAGTCGAGTGAATTATTTTATCATACGCATGCAGTATGCTTGTAAGACAAAAATAATCACAAACAAACAAACACACACACACATACACACAGAGTATATGGTAAAGATTGTTGTAAGCAAAGAGGCAAGAAGTAACATAAATGCAGCAAAGGCAGGCTAGCAGGACGCTAGACAGGACATGTATTTTAAGCTACTAATTTCACATGCAAAAGTCTATGCTAAGCTGGCATTTTAATCTTATACAGAAAACATGTAAGTGTGTTTGTGTGTATTTTTATGCGAGGGTAGTTTAATAAGTGCACTAAATATTATATAAAAATATATATTTGATTGCTTAATACTTCTCACAGACTGCTTTGTGCAATTTGAAAAAGTGTGAGGCATGTCAGCAGTAGCAGCAGCATAAAGTCAATATGCATTTGTATATGTGCGCAAGTAATTAAGCGCTCTAACTGCTAAATTGCCTACGCACTAAATAATAGCAATGAGTTTAACATGTGTGTGTGTGTCTGTATGTGGGAGTATCCTTGAGTATGTGTGTGTGTGTGTTTTAAAACAAAAATTTAACAAGTGCTTTTTGAAGCAGGATTTAAGTTGTTCAAGCAGTATTTTGTGTATAAGAAGCGTACTGTATGCATCTTTAGTTGTTTTTGTATTTCTTTATATTTGTATTTGTTGATGTTGTTGTTGTGGTTGTTTTGGTTTCTTTATATATGTATGCAATATATACGTAAGTGCATTGTTGTACCTGAGATTTAGTTGCAACTTTGTCGTTTGTCGTCGTTCACGTTCACATACATAGCATAGCATATTGTCCTGCTTAAGCCTAAAACCTTGCTACCAATGTTTGCGACTTGCATCAGGATAACAAGCAGACAGGCAGATAGACATGCAGATAGATCCTTGTAGCTTTTGTTGTTGTCATTTGGCTTGCAACTTTGTTCTTTGTTTGTATGCACTTTGGTATGGCTTACATTTTCATTAGACACTGTTTGCCGTTTGCTTAATCAATTTGTATCCTTTTTTTTAGTTTCCAACTAATAAGCAGACAAAATTTTCTTAATTTAATTTGTTGCACAAATTAAGCAGAAGAAAAAATATGCACTTTTTTTCGGCAGCCAAAAACTATTTTACTAAGCATACGCATAGCGTGTCACGTAGCTTTCTCTATCCAATGCGGCAAAAAAAGTTTTGCACTTATAAAAAAAAAAAAATTTGTACTCGTTTTTTTTGTGTTTTTTCATTATTTTTCTTTTAGATGAAAAAACTTTTCTAATTTGCTTGTGCGCTTGCAAACTCTGCGATTAAAATGTCAAAATGTCGAATGTGTGTGTGTGCGTTTGTGTGTGTGCGCTGCATTAAAAAGCGCGTATACGCAATAAGTGTTGCCAATTGAAATATTACGTTTACGTTGCAGATACTAACTGAAAAGTTTTTATAAAAAATGTATAAAAAAAGTTACATTTTGTAAAGTGGCTTTTTAATCGTACACGCTCTGTAATCGCTTAAATTGCATTAAAAATTCATTTTCAAGTGGTCGTTTAGCTAAATTAAAGCAGCTGCCTGCCTTTTATCTATTAAAAGTCAGGATAAGTTGTGAGTGTTGTGTATGAAACCCTTTTTTTCATTTTATAATTGGTCAAAAAGCCTAAAACTTTTTGCTTAACAAAATATTAACAAGAAAAATTGTTTTAATAATTTAATTAATTGGCTTTGAGTCTTAAATATACGCATACAAACACAAACAACACACACACATACACTAAAGAAGTCAAGTGTTTCATTAAATAATTCAGCTAATAACTCATTCATCTTTCATTCATTTATTATTTTTCAATTGACAGCTTAAATGAGTAATGCGTTTAGGTATGAGAACGTTTAAATTATTTAAAATGAAGAAATAATTTTGAAATTTCAAATTAGAAAATGGTCAAATAAAATAGAATAATATATTTAGCTTCGATTTTGAACTGTACTGAAAAGTAGTCATCTAATATGAATATGGAAATTAAATCAACTAAAGCGCGACCAAAACTTTGCAGCAAATATAAAAAAAAAAATTGGCAGCATCTTAAGTTTATAGATACATAAACCAGGTAAGCAAATCATTAAAAAATTGGCAGGGGTTCGGTTCAGCGGCTTGCAATGCCTTTGAACCACTGGTTGGGCTCATGAACCGATTTTATGTTGGTGTCGGTCCGGTTAGCGCTCTATATAGATCTGAACGAGACATTCAGATGGATTACTTTTCCTCTAATGTTTTCACGGCGAAGTTCAATCAAAAAGTTTAAAATTATTTTTTATTTAGCAGAGATGAACCTACGATCGGAATGAGCTAAACCTCCAGCCACCGAATGGACCACTTTATCTTTATTGACCACCACAATTCTATTAATTTCGACACCATTAGGACTATGAGGACGTCATAAACAAATACAAACTCACCTAAATTTTGTAATTTCATAGTTCATATATAAATATAAAATACTAAAAATGTTTCTATGTCCGCTATGGACGTTAAAACCTTCAAGCCGATGAGTCCCAAACCGGTTTCATTTGAAAGGGAGCAATGCAAGTATAGTTATAGACCACTAAAACAATGCATTAGGCATATTAGAATCATTCATGAATTTTTGCATATAAAATTTTGCATTCTCAACTGTCTATGCCCTCAGCGCGAACCTGTTCGAGCCGAAACCATTTTTGCCGCTTATATGGTTTGGTTTTTGTTTCAAAACCAATTTTTTAAGAAGAGCTGGTTCAGTTAACGGTTTGGGGCAAAGACTCAGCAAAACCGGTTCGATTTAAAATCAGCCCGAAAGTGAATACAAACGAAATTACAAAGATATGAAAAATATTTTATAGTTACTTACATGCTCTACCTTTTCGAATAAAAACGAAAAATTTTAGCAAATGAAAGCAGCAAAAAACGAAAAAAAAAAAAAAAAAAAAAAAGCTTGTCAGCAAAACAATAACTACAAATATGCAGCAACTGCAAATTACACTTGAATGAAATAGACAAACACACACACATGTACAGTAGCAATGCTACATATACATATACAAGACTGCTAACAGCAACAGCAGGACATCGATAGTCTGAATGAGTTGTTGTTCAAAATAAATGTATGAAAGGAAAAAAGAAAATAAAAGAAGAAAGGATTGAAAAACGATTTTCATTTCTGCAGCTAATATAAACGACAAATCTATGATTTGGCATGTCCAATGTCCTTTTATACGATATACTATATAAGTACATACTCGTATATATATGTATGTATTTGTATATACACACATATAAAAATGTGTACATGTGTGTATGTATCTGCGTGAAGTAATATTTTCTTCTGTGCGTTCTAAATTGTACACAGTTTAGAAATCAATATTTATGACTGTCCACACACAGATTTATTGCAGTTATGTTGACTATAGAATTTTGCCTTTGATTTCGATTGCTTTCATTTTGTCCCTTTTGCCGAGTAATGTCCTATTATGAGTACATATATTGCTACTCCTTTTTCTTGTGCTGCAAAATAATAATATCCTGTCATTGATTGTTTGGAAGCATGTATATGTATGTTGGCAATAGGAGTAGCAGTAGCAGCAAAACGGAAATCGTCAATGATTTATGCATTTCTTATAAATGTCAGAAATCGGCAAAAAAAAAAAAAAATTATAAAAATTGAGTTAAATTGTAAAATGCTTCTATTTTAATTTAAAATTTTGGAAAATAAAATTCGTTTTTTTTTCGGTATATATCACATCATGTCAGTAATATATTTATTTATTATTTTTAGGACAAATATTTTTAATTTATTTTTTAAAGTTCAATTAAAAGCTTCAAAAAAAGAAATTTAGTAAATTCTTTAACCAAGTCAATTTGAAATATAAAATATAAATTCTATTGAATCAATGAGTAAGTAAGCTTCATTCAAACTAATGAAATTTAAACTGAGTGATTATATTCATTTGAATATTTTAAATGATTCAAATGATTCGTATGAGTTGAATGTTACGATTTATTCAAATTCTTTGAATGTGTCATAGATTTGACTCGATTTTGACATTCAAAAGATACAAATGACTCGATTAAATAATTAAAATGAGAAAAATTATGATTCGAATGATTTGATTGATTCGGAGAAACTGTAATACAGATACCCAAGGTCGAGCCACAACAACCACATTACAGGGCAACTACAACAAAAAAAATTTTATTATGTTTCGCAAGAACAAAATTGCTATTTGATGTGAGTGATTATAATGATTCAAATGATTCAATTTACTCAAGTGATAAAATGAGTTGATTTATTAACGATCGAAATCATTCAAATAAATAATTAATAATTTGAATAATTTGAACGATTCTAATGACTCAAATATTTTTGGTTGTCGAAGTTTGAAGTTTAAAAAGAGTTTAAAAGAGTTTTAAAATATGCCAAAAATGTTAAAGTTTAATTTTTTTGAATTGTTACTTTAAAATTCTGACTAATGTGTTTTCCAAAGAATTTATTGCAACATTCAAAATACAAACAAATAAAGAAATAAAAGATTAAATGGCTCAGGATATCAAAATATTTTTTTATAACGATATAATGTATGTGTGTGTGCATTTATGTGTGTGTGTCTGCGTCTGTTAGGTAAAACAAAAAAAAAAAAAAAATTGCATTCAATTATCAAATGCAAAACAAAACTTTTATTATTGTTGACGAACACAGCCAACGGCAAATGCTGTAAAGATTTACGTACAACATTGTTGACGTATAATGTTGCTGTTGTTTTTTGTTGTTGTTGAGCTTGATTTTGAAGAAGTGGCAACTTCTCTTAATGCTTTACTCGTTGCACTATGCATGCGTTTTCATTACTTTTTAGATACATATCAAATGCATTCTAGGTTCAATTGAATTATGAATTTCAAATTTCAATTTTACTGCTTTTGTACAAACATCATGCATAAACAAACAGTAATACTACATACATATATGTATGTACCTACTAGGTAATGCAAAATAACAAAGCGTAATACATATCTAGGTATGTTTGTATGTCTACAAATGTTCATCAAGATTTAAAGCTGTTTGTCTACTACTTCTCATTCATGCCTAACCAAAGCAAACCAAACCAAAACGAACCTAACCAAACCGAACCAACCAAACCAACTTAACTCAAGCAAAATCAAACGAAACGAAATGAAAATAAACCAGAAGGAAGAGCCACATGATTTCAAACGAATTATTGTCTAACATATCCAAGGTTTCTCCACACACGTACATATGTATACAAGGGATAAACTTCGCTTAAGGATAAATAGTACAATTTTAACAACAGCAACAATAACAATAAGAACAACACAGCAGTAGCAGCAGCTGCATTTATATAGTATCATCAAGGACATCAACGTTATCAGCAACAACGTCATCGTCATCGTCGTCGTCAATATCAAATGCATCACACTCATCATTCTCAAACGAGTGTGTAGTCAGTTTCAATTAGTTTTATGTAAAGCTAAAAACAGTCCAATATTTGTCTACAAAAAGGATATACAGTTACATTTTGTATGCATGTATTTATGTATATTTATGCATCAGATACATATGTAGACAGTCAGATACATACGTGTACAAAGCTGAAAGATACAAATGTATGATTTCATTTATGTGTTTTTGTTTAATTTAAATCAGAATATTTGATATGATTTCTGCTTTTTGTTGAATTTTGTTGCAAATTTAGCATCAATTTTTGCTTAAGTACATTGATTACTATACCAATATTGCTATCTCGCTTACACTTGCGTACTTCAATAAGCCAGTTTAGTATAAATATTGTGCAATAGTTTTTAGATACTTACAAATATATCTGTAAGTGAGATTATGTTTATATTTGTTCAGTTATTTTGATTGCAGCTGCAAAAGATTAAATTGCAATGCATTTTAAGATAATATTTTATTGATACTAAAAAAAGAGAAAAATCGAAAAGTAACTTTAATTGTTGAACACTGTTCCCGTAAAGGTGAAAGGGTATATTAAATTTGTGCAAGTATGTGTAACAATCAAAAAAAGATATGATAGATCCAATAAAGTATATATATTCTTGAGCAGCATTGAGTCGATCTAGCTATGTCTGTCTGTCTATCTCTCTGTTTATCTGTCTGCCGTCTGTCTGTCTGTCTTTCTCTCTCTGTCTGCCTGTCTGTCCATTCATTCGTCTGTCCTGTTCTCTGCCGTATGAAATGGATATATAAAAGCATTTTAACGGCGAAACTAAGGGGTAGGGCCACCTCACTTGAAACTTAGACTCTTCTGAGCCGTCCGCTACCCTCTCATGTTTAATTGAAATTTTTTAAAAAAAAGGGGATAAAAATAAATTTGAGTTGCTCAATGGGCTCCCGGTTGAACATGTCAAAATATTTTTGAACCATTTTCAAAATACTTCAAGTTCTAAAAATTTTGCTTTTTCGGTTTCAAGGCCCCATTAGACGCCAGGTCAACATTTTCAAAAATCGCATCTTAAAATAAAAATATTAAGAAAAAAAATACTTAAAAAAATCTTTTCTATCGGGCCCCCTACTGTGTTCAGCTAAAATATTCCAAAGTCCCAGAAACATGTCAAAAGCATTTTTTAAACATCTTTCATTTGTATAAAATTTGAGGTAAATTTGTCAGTAATATTTGATTTGTTAAAAAGCATGGTGGGTGTGGGTAAAATAAAATAGTCTATTATTCCTTTCAGGGTCCTAGATATACTCTGCAAAAATTTCAGGAAGCTCGGTATTTAAAAAAAGGTGAGCGAATGAGTCGACGTGGTAAAAAAAAAAGCATATTATTTCTTCCCGAGTCTCAGTAACAATCTGTGAAAATTTCAGGAAGATCGGTTAAACTTCCTAAAAAGACAGAGCGAATACATGGAATCACGGTCTTATTCTCCTGATTTTATTTAAATTTGAAGATGGGTTCAGAGATCGGGCCCATCTTATCATAAATTAATAGAATTTTTAGATGTACCCCACCAAGTTTTTGACTATTTATATATGAAAAACTCTTTGTTCTTTTAAAAATACAATAGAAAGACCAAATTTAGTCAAATTTTCAAATATGGTATTTAAATATGGTTTACAAGAAAACCAGTACGATTTATTATTCCAAGATTAGGAATTTCTATGAAAGGTTTACCATAATAAGAATTGGCCATAATTTGAGATACATAAAAATTGAACACAGTGTATCTATAAATGTTGAAATGTAACAAAATGCTGAAATAGGCAACTATTTAATGTGATTTCATGTGTCAGTATACAATAGTGTGAGGCTGTAGACAAATCTAAGACGGTTTAATGACATTGAATGACATTAAGAAAGTATCTTTTTTGATTTTTTTTTGTGTATATGGCTGCATTTCTATAAAAATTTCGTTTATAAAAATGTGAACGAACTCATCATCATTGTGTCCTGTGCGTATGTAATTTCAAGCTGCCAACATTTTATCTGTTTGATGTGTTTTTGAGAGATTTTATTTCTCGAAAATCTTTTTTTTTTTTTTTTTATACTCCAGAGAATTAGTAGACTTTACTCGCTGTGGAAAAGCATTGTACTTTTGTCGTTGTTACTTCAAGTTTAATAGTATTTTATTAGCCTCAAATTGTCAATGTATTCCCTGATGTATTAGAATAGCCAATTTTATATGTGTGTGTGTGTGTTTGTCTTTCAAACACGTTGCGAATGCTATACAATTTTATGACTTTAATTATATTTATATTTTTTTGTGTAAGTCTAAAAGTATTTTAGATCTTTCTGTCTGTCTGAATTTATTATGAATATTGTTTTAAATATATTTGGCACAAAATCAAATTATCAGCCATTTGTCAATAAATAAATCGTATGCAATGAAATACTTTATTAAAATTCACCACAAAACGATGTAGTTTCCGGTTTCAATTACGTCATAAATTTTTCGGCTTCTATACGTAGAGCACACAGACAGATACAAATACAGCAAGCAATAGGCAAAATACATATACATATAAAATGATATTGTATAGTCAATGTAAGCATAGCTAACAATTTTATGACAAGCCAGCAACGTCGTTATTGTATTGAAATTTAAAACCCGTTGGCAACTTGTCACTATTTACAACCTGACCAATACAGGACATATCACTTTATGCCACCTTCTACTAGGTTGGCTTTGAATATACAAAATATGAGCCAATATAAAACCAATAAAGAATGCTATAGAATCGGTAACCGAACACGTATAATAACAGCAACAACAGCAACAAAAACAACGAAAATAGCGACAGCAGCAATAACAGCAAACAGGAATCGGCTCATATAACAAAATCAAATCGTTCTAAAACGGAAGTGCGGCTGTTGGCCATTGCCTGTCTGTCTGTCAACAACTCCTGTCTGTCCGTCTGTCCGTCTATCATATTAGAGTCTAACAAAAAAAAAAAAAAAATAATAAATAAAATAAAAAGTGTGGTAAATGGATTTTGAAAAAAAAAAGAAAAATTTATATGTTTGCAACTGTCTAAGCGCAATTTTATGCTTGATTGTATACTAAACTAGACGTTGTAGGTTGAAAGCTATTTGATATAGCAATGTGTCATGTTGGCGTTTATTTATGCGCGAGCAAATAAATTGAAAGCGACTTGCAACTTTCAAAGTAAAAAAAAAATAAAATAAAGTAAAGTAAAGGCAATATGCAACAGCATTGGCTTTACATTTTGAGTGAATTATTGTAATGGATTTGAAATTAAATTATAAAAAAAAAATAGAAGAAAAATTGCTGAAGTGCCTAGAACATCGATTCTAGATGAAGTGTAAAAGCCAACACAGACTAACAATAAACATTAATAACAAATATGGTGAAAGGATTTTTGCCGCTTGAACACTATCGACAACAGCAAAAGCAACAACAACAACAACAATCACAGTCATCAACATAACAACGAGCGTAATAGCTCATAAAGCAGCACACTTTGGCAGGCAGGCATTCTTTGTAATAAATTGTAAAAAAAAAAAGAAAAAAATGATGAGCAGAAAAATTGTGTTAAAAAAAATCTTAGCGGAAAGTTTTTACGATGATACATTGTTGCGGATTTTAAGTTTAATATGAAACTTGGCTGCTGACAGCGAAATAGGCTGGCAGACAGTCCTTATGCAAAGCCTTCATATAACGTTCTAAAAGCGCAGTTTAGACTTTTGTAATAAATTCGCGTATCTTGTGTGCTGCTTCAATTTATCAAATACGCTGCAAGCAATCTGAATGCGATTTATTGTAGACGTAGACGTCGAGGACGACGACGACGATTGGTATTTGCTATTTGCAAAAATACAGATTTTTATTTAGTGTAGTCCACATGGCACAAGTATGGCGTTAGCAAATGCAAATCAAATTCATAACCACAAAAGTTTTATTTATTGTTTAGTTTGTTTTATGCAATTTAAAGTTTTTTTTCATCTTTTTTTCTTTATTTGTTTTCTAGCAAATAAATTGTATTTTGTATTGGCAAAAATAAATTTAAAATTCTATTATAAAACTGCAGTCAAAGTTAAAGTAATGTTTGCATTTAATTGGTTATTTATTAAAATTCAAATCAAGTTTGTTGTTGTTGTTGTTGTGTTTTTTTTCGTATACAACATTTCGAAGTATTGTAGCGAAATGTAATTGAATTTTTAAGTCAAGTGTAGTGAAATCAAGTCAGGCGAAAGTTTATGTTTAACTTTTGAGTGTGAAATCAAGTGTCTGATTAAATCTTTTTGCTATTTTAAATTAAGCTGCACACAAATAGAAAATTCCATTTAAACACAAAAAAGCATAAATTACTTGTATGCTCAGTGATGCAGATACATATGTACTATATATGTAACTAAATAATGAGATAGTTTGCATGTGAGTTGCTCTGAAAACTTAAGCTAAATAGTTGAAAAAAAAGAAAATGGAAAGACGAACAGACTGACAGACAGACAAATGAGCTTGTTTAGATTGATTCCTAAGCTAAAATAATCACAAATACGCTGTTAAGAATTAAATTCAAGAACCCTTCGAAAATTATTTCAATTTGAATTATTTTTAGAATCTAATTTGTGAATCCCCCAAAAAATTAAATGGTTTGACGGAGAGTTAAAAGCTGCAGCAATAAAAGGTTATAATCAAAAAATAAAAATTTAACTTTGTGCTGGGTGCATATAAAATGATGATATTTTTCAAATACGAGGGTGTTTTTCAAAGTAATAGATCAATGGGCTGGCGCGATATTCCACTCAATGACAAAGAACGTGTTCTATCGCTTCTTCATCTTCTTTATTTCCACAACTTCTGCAGAAATCTTGTGAGCTGAATTCCAGTTGTTTACTGTGAAAAGTCTTACCAGTACAGATAAAGCTATGCAGTTGAAGTTGCCTAAAGCATTGCATGCAAGACTGGAAATGCAGCAATTTGTAGACTTACTGACTATTTTCTGTCTTACGAGCAGATCAAGGATCAAGAACTAATTTCCGCGACTAAATCGTATCTAGCTAACTTAAGTGCTTCACAGCTACCTACTATATTTTTGGCCTATTACCCAAAAAGATGAACAGATTAGTTCTGGTTTTTGTATTAGTGGTCTATGTGTTAAGGATTTAATGAGCTGTTTGTTGGACTGAGATAAACAATCTACTCTAGTGATTTTTGAGTCTCAGTGTGATAAGCGACTGCGACTTGAAAATCACAGTGACTAAAAACAGTGATGAAATCGGTATTCGTAAAAAACAATCATCGAATACTGAACAGGTTCACTGTTGGCAAAGAACGATACAAAAAAAAAAAAAAAAAAAAAAAAAACTACTTTCAGTCACAATGCGACATTGCTTTTTTAAATCACTGTGAAAAAATCACCGACAGCGATTTTTTGCCAACACTCATTAACTCAGCTGTAGTTGTTGAAGAATTTAAATGATTTGATTTATCCTCATGTCCAAAAGAAACATACCTCGTCAATCTCTTTCGTCGAATTTTAATCAGTCTATGAATAACTATGAAGTCTTCGTAGATTAAGAAAATTCCAATGCCCGCAGCTACCACTTCACTAAACTGAAGATTTCCTAAAATGTAACGCAGAGATTGTAAGTATCTAAAAGTAGAGATCGTAGGAAGCAAGCTAAAAAGAACGATTTTTGATGGTATAAGTAATTATCAAGCATTATTTACAATTTATCAAACAGTCCTCGTTGACAAATGTTCGAAAATTCATAATTTCAATTGCGGCGCATTAAGCAAATCAAATCAAATCATAACCCAATATGAAAGTCAAAATCAATGCTTATAATGTGAAACGTGCACAAAGAACGTCATAATGAAGCTAATCAACATTATGTGATGAGCGTTAAATTGCGGCAAGTATAACGATAAAACATAAATGAAAGGGATGGCATACAATGAATAGCATAGAATAGCATAAAAAAAATAGCAAAAAATAGAAAAAAAATGAAAATAAAGGCATAAAGCGAAAATTTCACTTAAAATGCAAAATTGCGCATACGCCACATAAACCGAATTTTAGTTAAAACTCATGGAAAAGTGGAAATCAGTTGATGAGCACAGAAAAAAATATAACGAAAACGAGTGAAAAAAAATAAAGCCTGAAATCAAATTAGTGCATAACGTAACATACATTGTGTCAGTGGCAATGGCAGAGTCATGCTATAAGTATTTATCTATCTATCCATACACACACACCTACACCTATCTATGTTACCTATACACATTTAGCTTTCAATATGCAACAAAGTTAAAGCAACGGGCAACTCATTCATAAATATACATTGAAAGCATGACAAGGACAACACTCAGCATAATGATGATAATGATTATAATGCCAATGACGTTGATGATAATGATGATGATGATAATAATAAAAGTATCTATCGCATTTTAGATAGCTAGGCTTGGCTGCGCAAATCAGGCAGAAAAACGTTTTGCTGGCTGCTTTTGCTGCTTTTGCTGACTGTCAGCCGTGAAATGCTTTTTTATTTCGATACTTCGACACTCAGCACGTAACGAGTTTAAATTGCGCTTACTACTCCTGCGATTTCTGATGTCCTGTATGTGTGTATGTATGTGTGTTTGGCTGGCTGTCTGCTTTTATAGAATTTCTTTTATTTTTTTTATAGCTTTTTGTATGTTTTACTTACTGCCAGTCATACTGTGTAGTATGTGTATATCTAGATATTTTTTTCTGTTAAAAATCAGCGGCAACATAAAGGTCGATACGTATTTTTATTGTAAATATATATTACTAGAAAATGATATTGCACTTATGCGCTGCTTATCGATAAGAAAAAAAAAAGAAAAGAAAGAAAAGAAAAGATCAGCTAAGGACATGTTTAGTAGTTGAAATGGTTGCCTTTTAAATAAGGCCAGCAGCAATAGTAACAAAGTAGGCGATTAAGTTAGCTCTTACTGCGATGTCGACGACGACGACGTAGAACTAGCAAAGGTAGCGAAAGATTTTTTTGCTTTGATTTTCATGCCAATTGAGAGATTTGTATGTAGTACTTATCGATAGTATCTATAAGTTTTTTGCTTTTACGAGTGTTTTCCAAACTGTTTGAAAGTCATGGCAACAACGACAGAATGCGGAGTAGCATAATATTCTTTGCCTTCAGGTATTACTGCATCTGTGTGTATGTGCGGAGGTGTAGCTCTATACGAATTGGTAAGATAAGCAGCATTATTGCCAGCGGTAATTGTAAATGAAGCGAAAGCGAAAATGCTATGAAATGCGCGCAAAATAAATAAATATATCTGTATCTATATTTAAAAAGAAACGTATCTACGGATATGTATACATATATATATAGACATGCGTGAACAAAAATTCATTGGCATTAACATTATTTTTTATGTGCATTGAACTCTGAATCGTAACATTGAAAGTATTTAACTCTTCAATGCTGAGATTATTTCTTTTTTTATTTTTCACTCGAACAAACATAATCCAGTAATTTATGCGCAGCAACAAATTCCATTGCAATCGCAGTCATAAAATGACATTTTATAGCATAACATGAGGCGTTCTGCGTTTTTTTGATTTGCTTGAATGTATCTACGAATCGTTAATATATGGTATATATATTGTTGTTGTTGTTGCTGTTGTTGATAGCAAATCATATATCCTATTTGTCGTTGCTCTTGCTGTTTGCTCACCTGTAAAGCTATTAAATGCTGCTGATTCTCTGCTTATGCATAACTACTTTACTTGAGACTGTGCTGGATTTTTTTTTTTATTGCAGCTATTTATTGTATTTGTAGCAGCTATAAAATTATTACGTTTTCTTATCAATGGCAGCTAAGGGCGTCAGACAGATACACATAGACGCCGTTGTTTCATTGCTAACAATTTGCAGCTGTGATGCGTTATCATTTGCTTGCTTCTTGATACACTTTGCACACTGGCTGAAGCGGTGAGTTATTTGAATTTTAGCAATTGTTTTGTTACTTTAGACGGTGAACATCTTTTGATACTCGAAGTAATGAAAATCGAACATTCTTCTCAACTCATTAACTCTTGTTCCTTTGTTAGCGATCGGCACAAAAAGTGCACAGTGAGTACAACTGAATATATACTGTGTACTGAAATCATTCATTTCCCATTTCACATTATATGTGCATTCATTCAAACCTATTGCTTTAAGAGAGAGAGAGAGGGAGAAAAGAGAGAGACTGAGACGTAGAGAGGGACAAGCAGTGACAGAGAGAGAGGCATATAGAGACACATAGAAAGGAATAGATAGTTAGACAGAGAGAGACAGAGAGTGACATAGAGACAAAGACAGAGAGATACAGAGAGACCGCTTTGATTATGAAGCGTAAAATAGCTTCGGCTTTACTTTCAGAAAATTCTTTTTCACCATTTGGTGTGCGCAAATTAAATTATTATCTGTGGCATTTCGATGCTTAATAAAATTTAAGTGATACGCTAAAGAAGTACACAAAGACGATTTATTTTACATGTAAAAAAAAAAGATATATTTCGTGCTTTTAATTTGCATAAAAGAAATCATTGATTTCGTATAAAGACAAAAAAAAAAGTTGTTAAAAAGTTTAAATTTATAAAAATACAATTTATTACGTTTTATGCATTAAACATTTCGTATACGTAATGAATACGTTTTTTGTTTTATGGAGTATAAAATATTTGCGCGCTGCAACAAAACTTAACTCAAATATTTGTGTATAACTCAACTAAATACAGCACAACTTGAATTGAGTTTCGAACAATAAAAAAAAAAAAAAAAAGCGGCAAACTGACACTATTTGCACAATGAAAACAAGTTGAGTTGTGTTGAGTGTGTTGAAAAAAAAACAAAAAAACATAAGCAAAGAGTGTCATGCAAAACCGTAACGTAAATAAAAATTTTATACAAAAACTAAAAAAAAAAATCGAAATGTAAACTCATATAAGGCAGGTAAAACGTGTATTAAATAATTCCTTTGTGTAGCACATTTTAATCGTGCCGCAAAGCGAGGCAAACACTGCCAACGCAGGCAATGCAAGGCAAACGAACGTGTGCGCTTTGATGTCCAGGCACATACACACATACACACACATATATACATATATGCTGGACAGTACAATAAAGTAATACTACAGGCAAAGTGTGTGTGTGTATACCAACCATGTCCATTATATATAACAGTACTAAAAAATGGCGAGCGCAAATATGGCGCGGTGATAAAAAGTGCAAAGTTTGTAAAAATTCAAAAAGGGTTTTGTGCACGTTTGCCGCTGCGCATTTCAAATGCTGAGCTGTCTTTTGTTTTCTATCTCTTCCAATATACACATACATGCATACGAATGACAATAGTCATTGTTGTTGTTATTGTTGCTGTTCTTGTTGCTATTGCTGAAGCGAGCATTGCAAATAAATGACAGCGCTGCAAGCTTTGACAGCCGCGTGTGAAGAAAAATTTCTGCATGTGTGCGCTCACGAACAGAGAGAAAAAAAAAAAGAAAGAAAGAATAAAAAGTAAAGAAATGTAAAGCCTCTAAAGCCAAAAAAAAAAAAATGAAAAACCAACAACAACAATCGAACTAAAATACAAAAACAATGACTAGCATAATGAAGGATGACACTTAGAGTTCTTGTTTAAGTTAAATATTTTCTTTTAGATCTGGTCTAGTCTTTTAGCAGACCTTGAGTCTGCTAAAATTCAAAATATAATAAAGTAAAGAGGTCGTTAAATAAAATATATAATTTATGGGAAAACCGTTGTCAAAAAGAGCTCGTAAGTCCCAAAGCTTGGATTTTTAATGCTTTGAAAAAACTATAAAAAACTTGTTTTTCGCAATAAAAAAAAATGTCTTCTAAACAACCACAACATATGCATTACATTGAGACATGGATATAATTTGTAAAATTTACAATTCATGATTTATAATTCATGAGTTAGTTTTCCGAATCAATTTAATAATACAAATTAGAGCAAAGAAGCGGACAAAAACAAGCTTCCCCGTAACCTTTCCATTTTCATTTCTCTGCATTTATGCTTCATAATAGTTCTTGTTTAAATTGTTATTTTGCTACTGACGACTACTAACAACTGGACAGCCAATCAAATATTTAATTTTTTTCAAATGAAGAAAATACTTTTAATGTAACACTCGTTTTTTATAAAAAAAAAAAAAACGAACTCTTTTTCCCATAACGGCTACACTAAGGCAAATAGTATTCAGGCATTCGGGCAGCGAGTTAAACTGGCAGTAAAAACAAATAAAAAATGGCGACGTTTACCAATTTTTTATTTCCGGTACGTGTTGTGTGCCGTTGTTTTAGGTATTGTTGCTAGTTTTAGTTTTGTTTTGCGGTTTTCATCGTTGAAGCTTAAAAGAAATGAAAGCCTCAGCATCATCGAAATCAGCAGAAATTGTGAAACATACTAGAACTAGAACATCATCTTTATTTATTTATTTATTTATATTTTTTTTTTATAGTGGCCTACATGGCTGTATCTATTGTATGACATCTTTAAATAATTTTTTTTTAAAGTAAATTCATTATATAATTAAAGCCTAACTAACCGCTAGCTGCAAAATACAAATATTTTTTTATTTTTATTGTTATTTTTTATAAATTTTTTTTTTGCTATCCAAATACATCGAATAAAATATTCAATTATCTTTTCTATTGCAAATGAAATTTTCATATCAACATTTTTACAGTTGATTAATTAAAGACTTGATTTGTGTGTTGCTAATAATTATTATCATTTCTATTAACCACAAAAAAAAAAAAAAAAAAAATTAATAAATAAAAATATTTGTTTAACATTTTTTTTTGTTAGTTTTATATTTAAATAATTTGTTTAAAATTTTTTAAATTATTTTAATTGTCATGCATTATGATTTTTGAAATTTTAATCAATCGTTCTTTTTGAAAGCATATTGTTTGCTTTGAGCGAAAGTATATGCATAATACAAATGCATTTTGATTGAACAGAGGTGTTTAACCTTTTGTTTCTATGTCCGCAATGGATATTGAAACCAGTCAACCGATGAGTCCCAAGTCGATTTCAATTGGAAGGCAACAATGCAAGAATAAGTATAGACCACTAAAACAATGCATTAGGAACATTCGGTTCATTTAAGAAGTCGATTCAATTTTCAATTTTCCCATACAAAAATGTTTTGCTTTTTTACTATAGTGGCCCCAAGATTTTGTAAAGATGCTGCAAGCAAAAAACAAAATTAAAAAAAAGCTAATTCCAGCGCTCACCAACATATTTTAGGCTCGCTTCCAAAAAAAAAGGTATAAAAAAGTATGGCCTTATTTGTATGCCCTAACATATTTTGGTTAGCCCCAAATTAACAAAAGCAATTGCACAAAATATAGCAGATGCGAACCGGAAAAGAGCCGAAAGAGCAGCCGAGCGTAGTACTATAGCACACGCTGAATATACGCTAAATTTAATGTAAAACAGTCTGATGTAGATATATAAACCTTTTACTCTGGAAACTCGTGTGCAATGACATAATTATCTTTCAGGCACATATTAGTGCAAAAATTTTTGACAGATGCTTAAACACAAATGGTGTTCACACACTATGTGCAAGTCTTGAAGAACTAAAGAAGCTCTATAGCTGAATGGGACATGGCTAAGCATATTGGCTTGTATCTCTGAGTTTACAGTGTATCTCACAGTCGCACAATTTTAACTCAATTTTTTATATTATTTTTCTTTAAAATGTTTTTTGACTAATTAAACAAAATTCTATTCACAAAAAAAAAAAAAATAATAATAAAATATCAAAATATTTGCTCTAATGAAAAGATAAAATTGTGGTTAATGGCTAAATTAGTTGAAAATGCAACCGAACAAAAAAAAAAAAAAAATCAAAATTAAATAAATTCCACACAAAAAACGCATAAAATGAAAACGATTAAAATCAGCGTAAATTGATACTGGCAGAGAAGGACAAAAATGAATTTAGAAGTCAAGTGTAGCGTATAATAAAATGCAAAATGTAATCAGATAATGGCAATTACATGACACTTGGCCTCCGGTGAAATAGCACAGCAACAAATAAATGAGTAGATAGATTTTTAGTAGTAAACAAATGCAAGTATGGTTTTAAATGTATTTTTGGAAATAATTTTTTGTGACGTTACAAATCTTACATTTATTATGGCCTAGCCTTATGCAACAAAAAAATTGCGTTAGAAAATGTTGCAGCCTTAAAATAAATAAAAAAATATTGCAACGCAAGTTCAAACCTTTTAACTAAAAAAAATGAGGAACTTTTGAAACAAAACTTGTTGAGATAAGTTAAATTTATAGACATTTATGTATTGCATGAATGCATATTAAATAAAGACAATAAATTCTATAAGTGTAATAAACACACACTTCCACATATATGTACATATTAATGTATAACACACATACATACATAGAACGTATGTATGAAGTACTTACATAAAATGTGCACTGAAATTGGGACTTGTAATAAATTTAATGAATATACAAAAAGTGTATAATTTGCACATACTAATGGCGCCTGGGGTGTATGGGTTTTGTAATGGAAGGAGATACATAGCAGCATCATGTGTGTGAGTGTGTTTTTATTGTGTGTATTTTGCGGTTACGGTTTTCCAAACAATTACTTAACAATTTTCCAACACAAAAGCAAATGCGCTTTGATAAAATTAGTCAAATACTTAATAAATAGAAAATGACTATATAAAGTATAAAAAAAAGTGTAGCGTATATTTAGTGAAGTGTAACGAAGTGAAACAATTGAGAGAAAAAGGAAACAATTAAGATATATGCTATGTATTTGTATATAATATACAACATCTTTGCATAAGTAATTTAATGTAAGTGCCACAAAAACCAAATAAAATTTACAATAAAATTGCGCAAAAGACAAAACCAGCTGCGGCTTCTTTGGTTAAGACTTTGCGTTGGACAAGTCACCTGAGCACTTTGAAGTATTACAACAACCACAAAAAGAATACAATAGCAACAACAACATACAACAAACAACTATGACAAATTTTATATATACTATATACATGCATTTGTGTATATGTTTGTTTGTGGCTTTTCATTAAAGATTCAGTTTGGTTTCATGGGAGAATTAAATCCTGACAAGCCGACATACATACATACACATACATACATAGTAGCCAAAACAAGTACGACGAGGACTTTAGCATGTACAACATAATTTGTGTTGAAATTTATGCACACGACAACAACAACAACGACAACAAAATTCCTGTATAGTTTTTAGGCCAAGAAGCTCTTTTCGATTTAAACTTCTTCTACGACTTTCAACAAAAAAATGAATGGAAAAGAAAAGAGCAGCCTTAACAGCAACAGGACTTAGCATAAGAAATGAGTTTGTATCTTGTGGCCAATTCTATGTACTTGTAGCATGTTTCTCCAAATGTCTTTAGATTTTGTCACACCAAATCCCTTTGTCAACCCTCTAAATACCTTACAAAGGCCCAACTTCAGTTCGTTCATTCATTCATTCATTCAGTCATTCATTCTAATTGTTGTTATTTGTATTTTGGTTTTGTTTCATTTAAATATTTTATGTTGATGCTTGGCTTGGTAGCAGCAGCAGCAGTAGCAGCAGCAAACGCTTGAATAATTTCATTCGGTTTGTTCTCAACATTTTTGCTATTGTAATTCTAATTGTCAAATGGAAATGTATGATTGACAATACATATATAAGAGAGAGAGAGAGAGGGAGTGAAAAGATACAATACAATACAACGCAGTGCAATGAGTGTGAAGATTATTTTCGCATAAGCAAAGTCATTGATTCATTCGTTTATTAAATATTTAAAGCGCAAGTGTCAAGCGAATGAAGCTAACGAATGAATAAACGAAGCAAACGAACATTTAACGTCCTGTTGCTTGAAGTAGAAGAAGCAGGACATTGAAATAGATATGGCAAAGCTATTGAATTCTCTTTAAAATTTTATAGAATATGAAAAGCGCCGGATGGATAGTAGGTATGTATGGGGACGTAGAAATAATTTGGATTGTAAACGAAGCCTAGTCAAGTATATTTATTATTAATGTCATTTCGATATCATTGGCATTGTTGTTGTTGTTTTGTTGTTGACTACATTTTGGAATTTTAATAAATCATTTTCGAATCAAGGCACATTTTTGTAGTAGTAGCCGTAGTAGTGGGTGGAGTAAAGATTGGGCAAGCATTTTAATATTCTGACACGCTGACTGGCAATTAAAATTAAAGTATTTTGCAAAAATAAATACGCATGATAAGTCAATTTCAAGGATTTTTATTTATTATTTGCAAAAATTTTTTTAAATTATGTAAAATTTACTGTTTATTATTTTTGTTGAGCAATTTGTAATTTGAATAGAAATGCAATAGAAATAGAAAAAAATTTTGATTATAAAAAAAAAATATATAAAAAACACAATTTTGGGACTAAAAAAAAAAAATGATGGGCGTCGGGACGGCAATCCCGTGGGTCGCGCTGGACCCGATTACTGTAAGCTATGAAAACCCTAAACCCTAAACTAAACAGTGCAATGTTATAGTTTATAAATATTTACAGTTTCCGCAAAGCGGGCCGGACTATGACGCGAATCTTAACTCGAATTTTGGCTACATTGAGTTCAAACGAGTTACCCCAAGAGATAAAGGGTATATTAAGTTTGTGCAAATGTATGTAACAGTCCGTCTGTCTGTCTGTCTGTCTCTCCTGCTGTATAAGAGAGATTATCTAGGAGACAATAAAAGATATGGCCACCATATTTGAGGCTTAGACTCTCCTAAGCCGTTTAGAGTGCACCTTGCCAAAGTTTTTCTCTATTCCCATTTTAAGGTATTCCACCAAACAAATCTAATGCAAAATTTTTGTGTTTTTGCATAAAAACGTCATTGGTTTTTATTCTAGGAAGTCTAAATTTGGTATAAATTATGCCTATGATAGTCCCAATAAAATAGACCAATTTGGGTAGGTCCAAAATAAATTTTAGGTATAGCCCCCATACAAATTTATACTTGATTTTTTAAATTTTTGTATTCAATTCAATTCAATGAGGTTTAGTAGTAAAATAGAGTTACATCAATAATGGTGCTCTATTGGCATTACCAATTACTTCGAAATACTTTTCTTATCTATCCGTAGTGTAAGTTTGTATGAAGTGAGCCACTTGATAGTCCATAAAGCTGGCTATTGCACCAAATCTAGATTTGCTAGAAATTTTGTTAATCGAAGTAAATGTTCTCTAAACTATTGGCTACCGTTTTTGTAAAAGTGTTTCCCTTTTTTTACCTCGAACCATTCAAGTGACTCACCTCTTCCATCTTAAGAAATGTTTATTTCAGAATACAAAAAGCTAATTTATTTAGGACGTCCTGAGCGATTATGTAAAAACATCGATTATAAACGATTCTCGAAAAATTATGTTAAAAACATGAAAATAATCTTTTGGCAATATCAAGATTATATATCCACTTTATATAATTTTTTGTAAATATGACAAAAGACACCTTAGGTAATATTGGCTTTTATCTCGTCGATTTCAGGTAACTCCATTTTTTTTTCTTTTGTTTATGAATGCTCAGAATTTTTTAATAAATTTCAAAATGACAGCGTATCAAATTGTCTGCTTCACTGAAATTATTATTTATTTTTTGTTATTTCTGAAGTTATTCGTTTTTCTACTAATTTGCTACGCATTTAATTTCTTTTTCGTTTTTCTAAAGAAAAGAATTTAAAATATTTTAAATGAAATAGCAACAAGCGAATGAATTTTAACAGTAAGTTTTGAATTAAAAATATATCAATAAATAAATATAAAAAAATATATAAAAAGAATTTTATAGATGAACAAAATAGAATATTAGAAGTTCGTCCGAAAGATATAACAAAAAAAAAAAAAATACAAATATGCAAATTTTTTTATATGCGTATTTTTTGTAAATTTTATATTTTGTGACAATCTCGTTCATTCGTTTTATTTTTTTCATCTTTAAAAATGTTTTCAGAATTTATTTCTTTGTAGTTAGGCATGTGAATGCAAGCATTATCATTGAAAATATTTATCATAAAAGTCGTTACATATTTTATTGGGCCAATGAAGAGGCATTACACTCGTACTTTATAGTAGGTATAGTGTATAATATCAAAGAGCAAACGAGTATATGAAGTGGAGTGTATGCATGATTATAATGCTCTTTTATGTTATGCTGCGTATGTATGTATCTGTGCAATGGACCACTTATCAAAGCGCATAAATCAGCCAAATCACGACGCAACAAATGTTCATATGTAGCCTTTATATATGTAGTATGTCCTTTACGTCTCTTTCTCTTTATTATTATTCTATTTCTTTTTTTTGTTCGTTCTTTTTTGAAGTCGTTAGTTTATGTATATTTTAGCAATGATATATGCGTTTCATATGCACACTGATTGCGCTGTGTGTGTGTGCTTGTATGTGCCTATGTGTGTTAGAAAAGTATTGTAAATATACAAGGACATTTGGCAAGGATTCGCTTCATTCAATACGTTACGATTCAACGCGTTTCATTTGATTCGTTTGAATGCTTTAAATTTGAGCATCATTTGTCAGATGAGCGGCAATTTATGCAAGATTTTTTTTATTTATTTTTTTGAAATTGATTTAATTTCTCTGAAAAATGACTTACAAAATTTTCATATACTTTTTTTTCTTAAATAGCGTTTATATTTTTCAATAAGTATTTAAATACTTTGCTTTCATGGCTCATTTTCAGCTACAAATTTAGTTTTATTAACCCTTTCATGCGCAGCGTATAAATTGCAATTAAATAAGACAGCGCCACCACATTGGCCTGTGCGCTGCACAGTGGTTTAAAATAGTAAAAATGATACAAAAAATAACAAATTTAGACATTCTATGCTAGTTGGAAAAAAGACAGACGTTGATCAAAAGGCAGACGGAAATACAGACGGACATATCGACAGACAGACAGACAGTCAGGCAGGTGGAAAGGCTTTCGGACGGACGGACATACAGACAGACAGATAGATACAATATACAGAAGAACTTAAAGACGATCTAAAGTATAAAAAAACGAATTGATGAACGCAGCTATGGCAAAACAATCATATTCGGTGATTTTTTTCACAGTGATTTAAAAATCACAATGTTGCACTGCGACTGAAAGTAGTCATTTGTGATTTTCTTGTTCCTCAGTGAACATGTTCAGTTATCGGCGATTTTGCGCTCTTCCCAAATAGTGAAACTATTCTGGAATCACTGATAGTTTTTCGCTTACTGTGATTTAATCACTGTTTGCAGTCACTGTTGATTTTCAAAGTAGCAGTCGCTTATCACACTGTGACTCAAAATGTTTTTATTTTTATTTTATTGATTTTGTGCCATTGTAAACACACTCACAGCTGTCCAAAAAATGCTTTAGACCACAAACCACTTTTAGCGCAGCACCACTAGCCCCTTTTCTTAGTTTATTGTTTAATTTACATTAACTTTGTCACATAATTCTAATTAACGTTTTAATTGCTTTATGCGTTCAGGTTAGCTGAAAATGAAAAATAAAAAAAAAAACCCTCAATTTTTACGTTTTTGCCACGGCAATGTTTAGGAAGCATCAAATAACGCTGTAAGTACCCTCTTCCATGTTCCAAAATAATCAACAAACTAAGGTCACTCGCTGTGTTATGCGTTCGTTGCTATATCACTACCCTCTTCCATGTTCCAAAATAATCAACAAACTAAGGTCACTCGCTGGCTTGCTGGTAGAGGTGCTTGCGTTGCTGCTGCTGTGCGGCTGGTTGCTTCTTAAAGGGCAAACTTTTTAGTGACGCTTAATTTTTATTTTATTTTATTCTATTTTTTTCATGTGGAATACAGTGGCACACAAGCCGCTGTATGCGCGCCCGCCATTGTCCGGCAACATTGCGTATGAATGCGCAGCTGAGTTTCTTGCAATATTTTTTATACAAATACATGCATACATATTTTTTTTTTTTTTTGTTAAACAATAAATTTACATTAGCAGAATGATACATATTTGCACAGTTGCGGCTTTATTTTAAAACCGTTGCGTTGCGTTATAGCTGCACACGGGGCTCGACTAACATTTTAACACACAAACACATACACATGCGCCTCCCTATGCAAACACACGTGCATGTACATATGTCTCTTTTACTCTCTCTTTCTCTCTTCTTCTTTATTTTGGTGCGATGTACCTTCACCATTAACTGCAAAAGATAGCAAAGAGATAAATTCATCACTCACTCACACACTCCACTCCACTCATTCACTTCTTGACATTACCAAGGGCGGACTTCACCCTTTGCTTTGTTTATTTGCAGCAGACTATGCCTTTCCCCAGCTATTTGCCAAACCAGACCTTAATGGCCTAACGTTGGCGGCTAAAGTATATCATGTGTAACTTTATCAACGTGCACCTTTTATTTCTAGCTTGTAAGTCGCATAGTTGCATACTTGGGCGCAACATTTTATTCCTTATGCTGATTTAGTTATTTTTTGTCTTCAACGTTGCTGTTGCTTGGTTTTGGTTAACTATCAAAGCAAAATCGCCGCCCGCCTCCACTTGATGATGTTGCATTTCAAATGTTTATTTTGTATAATGTTGTTGCTCATATATCTTGTTGCCGTATACACCTGCTTTTCTTTTCTTTTCTTTCTTTTTTTGTATTTTTTTTTTTTTGTAGCATCGTTGTCGTTGATTTTAAATATGCGTTGAATTTGCACAGAAATTGCATTCTATCGCTGACATTTACACTCCATTGTGACATTTGCTTTTTATTATATATAAATCATATATAAATCATTTTCTTGTATTCATATGCAAAAATGCTTATTTTGCAATAATAAAAAAAAAAATAAATAAATAAAAATGTTAGCCAGGATTAGATACTGGTGGAAATATGTGCGAAAAAGAACTGACTTGAGGAAAATGAGAATGCTATCAAGGCTCACCTATTTAGTGAGTGCAGCTATAGTTTTTATTTAAAGAAGTTTGCCCACTACTTTTGTGTTAAATAAATATGCGCACTTTAGAAACCTAAAAGCACTTAGAGTAAAATTTTCTTGGTCTTTCTTTTTTAAATTTCAACTTCAATTTTGATAATTGCTTTAAATTTAAGTGAGTAGTTACATAAGTATGTATACATGGCAAAGCAATTATTTTAACTCAGCTGCTACGAGTATTTCAAAAACCTTTTACTTGTGCAGTTTAGAAAATCCCTTGGCATGCCTTGTTTTGTGATTACGCAGATGAGGCCCGAAAATCTAATTTCATAACTCATGTCATTTAATTTTAGCAAATATCACGAATTGCACAAAAGCAATTGAATGCAACTGCTGCCAACCAACCATCAACCAAACAAACAAACAACGAAGCAACCAAAGCAGTTAGTGTCTGTCTGTCCATCTGTCGGCCATAGTTGTTGTATTGCTTTTGTCTTTATTGTTATTTTTGTACCACTTCGAAAGCTTAAGAAACTGTAGATGCAGATACATGAGCTGGGTAATAAAAACAAGCAGCAGCAGTACCAGTACCAGTAGCAGCGCTACAAAAGCCTTTGAATGTTGCTTGGCCTGACTTGATTTTACGCCGAAAAACAATGCAAAAAAAAAAAAGCGTACGAGTTTAAGCAACAAAAAGCATTAGCAGCTGGCAGGTGCAGGACACCAAAACAGCGCAAAAGTTAAAGTTGCATCATCGTTCTCCTTCTTGTGTAGTCGTTAACGTTTCAGGCGTCTTTGTTGTCATCAGCGACGCTGAAGTTTTCGCATAAACAAAAGCAAATATTGCGCACTTGTGCAATTTATATTGCAAAACAATTGTCATTAGAAAATGCCGCACGAACAAAAACGGTGCAGACAAAAGGAGCCCAGGGCTCAGGCCGAATCTCGCCAAGGACTGGCACGAACCCATGCCCCCTCCGCACCGCCCGCCCGAGGCTCGAGCTCAAGCCCAGGCACAACTGCAACTGTCACATGTGAGGCAGGCAGCAACAGCAACGGCAGCAACAAGCAGCAGCATTTTTATGGCACAGCTTAAGTGTTTCAAAAATTCCACGTAATGCACTCAAAGCAACGTCTGGCAAACAAAAAAAAAAAAAAAAAAAAAAAAAAAATTAAGCATCCGTTTCGTGCAAAACATTATTCCATACTTACACACTTACTTATATTCGTATTCTTGTTGTCTCCCTCCTCTCTTTGTCTTTCTCACTGCGTTTTCTTAAGCGCAGATTTTGACAGCAACGTGTTTGTGTATGTTTTGCCTGCTGCATTCAAACTCGCAAGATTTTTCTTTGCCATTTTTTGTTGTTGTTGCTCCTGTTGCACTTTTCCCTTCCGTTCATTTCATGGGGTGCACTTCATTCTATCTCTCTATGCGCTTAGTGCCACTGATCCTTGTCAGGCTTTTTTTTTTTTTCATTCTCTTTTTCTGCTGCTGCTGTTTATTCTTCATTTACGTTTTTGTGTGTGCGATTTGCACACTTTTTGTTCATTAGTGGATAATGAACAATTGCAGCATTATGACAACAGTAAGAGCAGCAGCAATACTTGACTTCATTCCACTGCACTAGTTCATATGCCACATGCTCATGCCTCATACTTCGTGTCGCCGTTGTACATTTCACATTCACGGTGTGCGCTTAAATCTACTCTTTTTTTTTATAAATACCAAAAATAGCTATAGCAGCAGTTACTATATCTGCATCCATTATTATTATTCTTATTAAGATTTCAGTTGCTATTGCTGTTGTTGTTGTTGCATTGTAGTAACTGCTGCGCAAGGATTTTTATTAAAATTCCTTTTGAAAATCATTAATTTTCGTTGTCTCAATTTTTTTGCCATTTGGTTACAGCAGTTGATCTTTTTGTCTACGTTTATTTGAAATTATTTTATCTTTATTTACTATAATGCATGTGGCTTATGAAAAACCAAAGTTCATACAAGTCAGGCTAAAAATAAATATATTTCTATACTTATGGATGCAGCTCATCAAAAGAAATAATCGAAAAATAAAATTAAAATAGTTAAAATTATAATAAAGAACTTAAAGGAATGGCTGCGGCATTGATACGTCAATCATAAAATGTCAATGAATGCCTTTAAGACATTTTTGAACATTTTTGAACATTTTTGAACATTTTGCATTTCGGTGGACACATTTTCTGTTCAAAATTTTATTCAAAATATATCAGTCACAAATGTCTACAACAATGGTGGACCATAATGAATAAAATCGATAAATACAGCCATGCTCCCATAATTGTAATATTTTGGAGTTTAATATTTAGTAAATTCGTACAATTTCAAATTATTCGAGCTTCAGCAAGCGAAAAGCTATGTTTCATTTCCAAAAACATTCCTTTTCATTGAACATGACAAAATCTGTTATCGGTTACAAATGATTAAATGTTATCGGTCTTACCAAATCGCAAATTGTTGTTGCTTCGACTAAATTTTTATTTTTAGACATGAATAGAAAATATGGATTTAAAATTCGAATTCAGAATCAATGATATTAAAAAGTACAAATATAAACTTTATAAATATTTCAGAAGCAAATAAAAATATTTTAAAAATCGATAGTACCTCTTTGCGTTGAACGGGCATCTTGTTTTTTGTGTAGTTGCAGGTTTTTTTTTTTGCAGCGTGGCCAAAATATGTTTGGGGCTTTATGAAAACATACAGAAATGTACTAAAAAATACCATTTTTTTGTTTATGTTTTTTTTTTTTTTATTGCAGCGGTCCACAATATGTTGTAGCTTATACAAACAGACAGAAAGTGTTGTTGCCTTTCAAATGAAATCAGTTTGGGATTCATCGGTTGAATGGTTTCAACGTCCATAGCGGACATAGTAACATTTTTGCTTTTCATTTTACTGTCTTAAACTCTGCCGATTTAAAATTGAAAATGTTTGTTCACACATTCGAAGACAGTGTTCTGCACTTACTTTCAAACATTACTCCGTTAATTTCCAGACTAAATTTAATTTAAGACAACTTTTGAATATTTGTGTTGTCTTTGGAACAACAATATTGTCAGTGTTGAACATTGTCGGGCAATATTCAAGAAAATGTGCTGTGTTTGACTATTAATTTCGTGTAAAAATAATGTTTTTGAATTAATAAAAAAAAAAAAACTATTTTAAAAAATGCTAAATATTTCAAATGCAATTTTTGCCTTTGTCATATTTATGGCAAGAAAAAAACATATCAAATTATTCAAATTATCTTCGTTTTTTTCATCATCTTTTTTTTTTATAAATAATGTTTTTGACATTCAAACAAAAGCATATTGTGAGTTTAATATTTAGAATGATTCAAAATTTTTATTGGCAAATTAACACAAAGCAAATATTGTTCTCGTAGCGCATAACTCAAAGACAAAGGATGCACTACTTGTTTGTTTGCGAGCTGCTGTGTTTTGCTGTTTGTGCCTCAATGCTGCATGCTGTGCAGCATTGTTCATTAGCATTCGTATGCTGAGCATTTATAATTTTCTATTTTTGTTTTTTTTTTTTTTTGGGAGCAGCACCTGCGAAATACTCAAAAATGACCTGAAACCTAACAAAATGTCGCAGTGTGATGCAAATGCAGACAGACAGAAAAAAACAAAAATAAAAAAAAAAAGTTGAAACCAAAACGCTTCGAAAAAACCTTTAACAAAGCAACAGCGGGCTACAGTTTGGCTTTGGGCGAGGTATTTCAAGCGAATTATTGTGGACAGACATTTTGTTAGGAAAACTGAAATCAACTAAAAACAACAACAACAACAACAACAACAAACATTAACATGGCAACGCAATTTTAGCAAACGTGAATGTGCATACTCGTACGAGCAGAACATGAGGATATGAGTATTGTCGTTGTCAGCAGTGGCTGCTTAGGAATGTTGAGGATGTTAGCGACGATGATATAGACTTTGGTATGCTGCTGCTACTGCTGCTGCATTATTCTAGTTCTAGTTGCAGCTCATAGCTGTAAGAGAGGTGCTCACGCGTTAAATTTTCCATCAAAGTCTGTGGCTGCAAGCACAATGGGAGTTTTTTGTAGTTCTTTGTATGATGCAATTTAATCATAGGCGTAACTGAAGTCAGTAAAGCTCGGCAGCTTAACAGTTAAAAGTCAAGCCAGGTATTGAAATAGTATCTAAAATTTTCTGTTTAAAGCAATAATGAAGACAGTCAGAAGAACATAATGCAGAGCCCCTTTAAAATTTTGTTCAGCAACAACCATGTTAACAATCCGATATGTATGAGGTCCTTTTGCAATGCAATGCATTGTCACATATGCTGCTAACGATAATAGTTTTCTGCGTAATTTGTTCACAATTTTAGCGATGCGACAATGGCGCGAAGTGGCAGTACTAAAGTGAAGCTATCGCGACGGCGATCAGTTGCACTCTAAAGCGAAGAGATATAAACTAAAAACACATGCATACATAGACAAGAAGGGTTGAATGTATAAGCTTAAATAGCATCAAGCGCGTATAATTTAGTATACCAGAATATTTGGTCAGGATGTGCAAAATATTGTACAAACGAGTGTGAATGGCTTATATGGTACACGTTTGTATGCATTGTATTTGTTCTTGTATTCATGAAATGAGCTGGCATTCATTTGTGAAGCTTTCGTTGCTGACACTTTTCGCTTTGACTCGTTAAAAATTCATTTTAATTTTCATTCTCTTGTAGCTGTTTGCTTGAGCTTGTATTTTCTACTTCCGTTTGGTGTGGTTGTTCTTGTTTGGTTGTTTGGTCGTTGCCGACAGCTTCATACGCCCCGCTTACCGCTCAGTTGTCTTTGTTATCACTTCGCCTTGCTTTATAAACAATTTTGAATTTTGTGGTTGTAGGAAGAATTAATGGATGCCGTCGCTGCTTTTGTGCGGTTTGCGTGTTATTTAAACCGCTCGTTGTCGAAACGCACTCAATGTGTCCCTCGCTGCTTTACCGCGCTGCACTGCACTGCTCTGCTCGGACTAACTAATGTCGCCTTTGGCGTTTTAAGCTAAGCTGAGAGTATCATTTGCTTTTAGTGCGCAAATTTTCGTATTTTGTCATTAGCGTTTTGGTGCTTTTGTAGGGTAAAATGACAGATTTAGTGTATCTGTCTGTGTGTGTAGCTATAGTTACCTCTTCTGGCTAGTTGTTTAGTATTAAATCGAGTATCTATGTACATAATATATATTTTATACATACAGCATACAGTACACACCTTTTCAAGTAGTGGCAGCTAAATTTTGAAACAACAACAACAACAACAATTAACAAAGCAAACTGCAAAGTGGTAAACTAGAAGCATTACAATGCGATAAAACAAAAACAAACAAAAAATTGAATGCAGCTAAAGTTTTGCCATATTCAATGTTGCGAGGATGGTTTTATTTTAATTTAAGATACTCTCACGTTAAAAAATTATTTGCAGAAGGAAAAAAGACACAACAGAAACTTTGGAACACTTTGTGTGCACTTGTTCCGCACTCAGATCACACAGACTGTGGATTTTTGGACAGTGGAAGTTGAACTCGTTAAGTCCAATTAAATTACGCTCTTACCTCAACTGCGCTGGCTGTTAAAAAGTAGTCATGACTTGCTTCTTGCAGCAGGTGCTGGCATAAGATTTTGTACCATCAAGTATTCAAAATTAAAAAGCGATAATGTATACATTGAACTGACGTTCCAGAAAACTGCTCTAACTTCTTCCAAATCATTTAAATCAATATTTAGAATTCTTTTTGGTTCAAAAAAATATGGAGAGAACGATATACGGTGCAGCGCTGAAGAAGTATTGATATAAAACCGATATTTTTGCAATATCGACCGTACGATATTATCCACGTTAATCGATATTATATAGATGTCTCATCTATGTTGGAGGTAAACATTTTGTTTGAAGAGCTCAAGCAATAGGCAAGTTTATATCCGTATCTTGTTTATAAATTATCGAAAAATATCGATATATTTTGTGAAACTCCTATCTCTAATTTGATGTACAGAAGTGATAGTATGAAAACTGTGGTAATAAAAAAGTAATATGCATGTTTTCCTTACGCTAGGTAAAACGAGCCCTTTAGGCAACGTTTTACTCAATGCAAGCAAGAAGAACGCTCGTTCTTGTTTATCGCCAAAAACTAAACGAACCACACTCGTACATATATTTTTGTATACAGCAGCAGTTAAATAATCATAAAATGTTCTTTAAATAGTTTTGAGCAGTACCTATAAAACATAGAACGAAACACTTTTTTTCTTCATTTTATCTGAATGCATGAAATCATGCAAATGGTGTAAGGATGAATGCAAGGATAAATATAAAAGCATTGACAATGGGTGTGAGAGCATCGTTAGGCGATAGCGGCTGCCATATCTTTCAAGGAACAACAGCGTAGAATAAGAAAGAAAGAAGAAAAAAACAAATAGAATTGTTCTTTACCTGTCTTTTGTGCAGCAGATTGCAGCAGCAGTAGTAGCGGCACAGTTGAAGTTAGAGTTGAGGTAAAACATGCTCATGTATGTTATATGAATAACACAAAAACTTTATAACTGCAGCAAGTTACCACTGATGTTGTTGTTGTTGTAGCTATCGCAAGCATAATAAAACAGACAAACACTCAAAGTTTCGCTATAAAAATATTCACTTTAAGTTCTTTAGACAACGTTTTTATGCGCATGTTGCACTAAACAACTTCTGGATGCGATGCCACAACTAGCGAAGCAGCAGCAGCAAATCTACAGGATATAAGCGTCATTGAGTTGAGTTAGTTTGTGGCAAGTGGCTGTGGCAATGGCATTGTTAGCTAAAGAGCTTTATGTATTTATATATAATATTATTTTATTGTATTATATTCGAGAGAGAGAAAGATATTTTCAAAATTTTATTTCCATTCTAATTGCAACGTGTTGCAAATTTATGACACTTTTATATATATTTTTTTCTATGTTCTTAATTTGCAATTGCGCATAGAGCCTGGATAATGTTATTTGTATATATCTATGCCACATATAAAGATTTATTGTGCCATATAGAAGAGAATATACACATTATGAATGCAGTTTACGAACGGCAAATAGTGCTTTAAAAAAAAAAAAAGGAAAAAATGTTCTAGAATGACAAAGAACATAGAAAAAACAAAAATTGGATAGAAAATATTCCACGTGGGACATTTGCTGACAATGCAATTCGCTTGCTAGCTTTTTTAGGTTGTCGTTGTCGTTGTTGCCGTTGCCGTTGTTTGCGATACAATTTTTCGCTTATACTCGTATGCATTTTTTTTCCCAATAGTTTTCGATTTTTTTTTTTTTTTTTTTTTATTTGTTAGTGTTGCCTTTCGATTTGAACGCTAAACAGCGCTGAATATTAAACAGCGATGGCAAAGTGCAAAATGCAGTAAACTATTCTGAATTGTAGTTTCCGTTGCGCAGCGAAAAATGTTAGCAGAAAAAAAAAATAGAAGTCATAACAGAAATATCTTAGTTAACCAAAGTCTTAAGACTCTTCTCTTGGAAGCTTTGTGTAACTCCAAAAATTTTTCTGTTCCAGTTCTCATATAAAAAAAATTCTAGGAGCAATCAGTGGTCTATAATGCTGCTCCAGATCGATCGTAACATACTTACGCACTCGCTTCACAGCATTATGTAAACTATTTACTTTTGATTTAAATACCAAATTTTTGGTTAGACTTTTAATAGACTTCAACGTAGTACAAACTGTGAATATCCTTCAAAACTTGTTAAATAGGGTACAATAATGGTTGCAAAAGGAAAATTGCTGTAATATAGAAAAGTAACAGCAAGCAAGCAAGCTTCAAAAAGCAACGATGACGATAGTATTGTTGCTTTTGTTATTGTTGTTGTTGCTGGTGTTGCTGATGACGCTGCGGACATAAGAACGTTACGACGAGACGACTGAGCATATGCCTGGTTTAAGTGCGATGCGCTTTAATGCAACGTGACTGGCATTAGAAAATATTGAAAAGTCAACGCTAAGAATATCGACCAGGTGCATTTTTAGTATAGAAGGCACATACATACACTTAAATACTTAAATATTATAGAATGTATATATACGAACATAACTGTGTAAGCACATAGAGCACACAATTAACTTCAATGCATATAAATAAATGAATAAGAAACCTAATGACAAGGGTTGCACATATATTTTACAATTAAAAATTATATTACAAGCGGCAAATACGTAGTAATGACGTTGGAAATTATATTTTGAAGGACCCATTGCATATAATAAAATCACGTGCTCACTTACAGTTAATCGCAAAGGAAATGAGGTAAATCGCTATTTCGCTTATAGAGCTCATTTCCGTTTTATTTTTTGTTTTTTTTTGCAGAAGGTGGTAAAGTGGCATTCGAGGCAACGAGACATTTGCAAAAATTGCGGTAAAAGCACAAACAATAAGATTGCATTGTAAATAATAATTCAACAAGCAAAACTATGACGAAAAGAGTAAGCGACGAATGCTGAAAGTAAGATTGACAAAGTGAACAAGAGAGAGTGGAAAGGAAGGAAGCACAAAAAAAAATACAGTATCCGGCTGCCATTTGTGACACGCAATACGAAATTATAAACATTGTTTGGTCAACGATAGAAACGCTTTACAGATTTAATTGGCGAGGTTTATTTAAAAAGAAAAAAAAATTAAATAGCAATTATGGTGTTGTGCTACGAAAACACAAATACTTTTAAACAAACCTCGCATAAATCAAACACTTTATAGCAGCAATGCTTTCGAATATAAATACAAATGCATTTGGCTTCGAGTAGATCTTCAAAGTCATAATAGCTGTTGCACAAAAATTACGTTGCATGCTTTTAGGCGGCAAGTGCAATTAATAATAATTTTTAGAGAAAGAAATCGTCAACGTCGTTCTCATCAAAGCAAGTGATTTATTATTAGTTTTAAACGTTTCGAAGTCAAAAGAAATTAAAATTAGAAATTGTATTGCATAGCAACAGAAGCATTATTAATTAAAATATCAAGTGCAAAGCAACGCATTAATTTAATTGACTTAAATTGTACGCTTTGCATAAAAATCGATCGGAAAAAAAAGGATTAAATAAATACACACAAATCAAATTAACATTTTTGATTAACATTTTTCATTTTTATTTGATTATTTCTCTTTCTATATTTTAGATGTAGTTATGTGTGTATATGTATGTGTGTATGCATTAGTATATTGTTTTATTTATTTGTTTGTGTGTGTGTGTATGTGTATGATTTTTCACTACATTTATTATATTTACTTGTATTTGTTAATCAATTGCGTTTGTGTTTTTTTTTTTTCGTTCTTCTTCTATTTGTATTCTATAATCTATATGTATGTATAGGTATGTTTATTTACTATGTTCATAGGTATGTGTGAGTGTGTATGAGTGTGTGTATCTGTGAGGGGTAACATGCAATATCGGATTATATTGACTTGCTTTGTGTATTTCATCATTATTATTTTTATTTTTTTTTTGGATTGGCGTTTGATAGGCGGCGGCGGCTTTTTGTTTGATGTATAATACTTAATATTATTTTATATAATTTTTGTTTTTTTTTTTTATTGCATTTGCTTTATATATATTTTTTTTGCGCTTCATTACTGATTTCTCCAACAGTTGCGGCATGACAAATGCAATTATATTTATGATATTTCTACTATATAATCAGTATGTGCAACTATTTGTGTATATGTGAATGTGTGTGTGTATCTGTGTGTGTTTTGTGCATTAGTGTATATGTTTATTTTGTATGTTTTTTCATTTTTTTCAAGTTTTGCGTTGTTATTTATCTATTTTTATTACACATGTTCATTTGCATGCTTAACAATATAATTTTTGTTTTTTTTTTCCTTTCATTTGATTACAATTTTTTTTTGTTTTGATTTTTATATTTTAGTTTTTGCATTTAAACATATTTTTTTTTTTTTTTTTGTAGTTTTTTTATGCTTTTGCATGTTGTTGTTGTATTTTTTTGTTCGTTTACTTTTTTTTTATACAATTTGAATTTCATTGATTTATGCACAATTTTTTTTTTATTTAGCATTCATTAAGTTTGTTTATTTTATTATTTAGTTTTTTTTATTATTTTTATACACTGCACAGTTTTATTCAAGGGGCTGCCATTAGGGACGTTTAATTGCGCTCATTAGGATGCCAAGAGAAATTTAAATAAAAAAATTTAAGTTCATTTTTTCCCAATGTGTCATGCCTACTTTTAGGCATAGACCACCTCCCATAAAAAGCTACATGCCACTTTCTAGGTTTTCTATATAAAAAAATAAACAATTCTTTATGAAATTTGGATTCAAATACTTTTATATCAAGCTAAATCTTCAGCGTAAATATGTTAAAAAATCGGACCCACAATTTCAAAATTTTTAACAACATTTTTATATTTTTAACTTAAAAAAATATAAATGCTGCTTTTTAATTTAAGACGCCATCATAATAATTTGTATTGGATTGAATCATTGATCCCTTCTTTGCGAAAAAGTATTTTTAATTCCACTGTATCCAAACATTGCATAGCTGTGAGATTTTTTAGACCATTGAAAAACTTTGATATATTTTGAAAAGGTTTCAGATATCTTCAGTTTATTTAGTTTCAAATTGTCTATCAGCTGCTTTGCTGTTCTGTTCGTTATTCCGTCTGTCCTTTACTCTTAAATTCTCTTTTCCATTTCTTGTTCTATGCTTATTTGACTTTTTGATTATTTGTGGCAGGGTGTCCGTCCGCCTGTCTACCCGTCTGCCCCTGTCTTCTCGTTCGGGTCTCTCAAATTTTTTTTGCCCTTTTGTATTTTTTACCTTTTCGTTTTTTTGGCCTTAATCTGCCATTTAAAATGTCACTTTGTAAATTTGATTTTTAAGATAGGCCCTTTTTTTTTTATTTTTTTTTATCGCCTTTAAAAAATTTTTTATTTTTTTTTATAAAGGGGAATGCATTTAATATTTTATATAGTCGACTGCTTAACGACTATTCAATACGCTTATGTATTTAAATATATGTTTATTTTTTATTTTTTATTTATTTATTTTATTTTTCTTGCTATTTGTTGCATGTTTTTTTTTTCATAAATATATATAAATATACTAATATAATATAATATAATATATTTTTTTTTTTTTTATTTAGTATATAGTTTATATACATACACAACATTAATTCATTTTCATGGCTTATGCAACTAGTTTTACATAATTAAATATAATTATGCTAAATATATATATTTATTTCTTTTTTTTTTTTTTTTTGTTTATTTTACTTTAACATATTTCAGCTACAGTTTTTCTTTGCTCGGTTTTCATTTTTCTTTTTAATATTTTTTTTTGTATATTTAGCAATAATACTATTTTTTTTTTTACTTTTTTCGGTTTGGTTTTAGTTTAGTTATTATTTATTTAATTAAGTATTTTGTTTTATGTATATATTTTTGCTTGCTATGTATAGCAGTTAGTTTATAAATATATATATATATTTTTTAAATATATATATTTTATATACTAGCTGCATTTATGCATTTTGCATTAAAATAAATCAGTTTAACTATTTTTTTATTTGCTTTTTGTTAAGTTTTAATTTTATTTTCTCATTTAATAATTTTTTTTTTAAATCACAACTTATTTGAAATTAGATGCTTTTGAGTGTATATGTTTTATATAGTTGTATATAATATATATAATATATGTATGTATATATATTTATTTATTATGTAGAGAGCGTGTTAATAATCTTCAGTTTCGTTAAAGTTTTGCGAGATTGTGCAAACTTTTAACAAAGTTGAAAATCAAAACCGTTTAACGATCTGTTTTCTCAAAAAATTTTCCGAAATTTAAAACAAAAAATTTCGCTTAAACATTTACAAATTTAATTTTCTAATTCAGTTTAGTTTCATATAATTTTTTCGTTTAGAAATTTTCTTTTGTAAAAAATAGTTTTTTTTTTTTTTTTGCATTTTATTTCGCATTTTTTCCACGTTAAGTAATTTTTGTTTTTTTTTTTCTGTTTGTAAATAAATATTTTTTATTTAGTATTAGCTTTTCTAAGACATATCATTTAGCTAATAATTATATTTTTTCTTCCATTTTGCTCTAATTTTTTTGTTTTTAGTACACATCTAATATATATTTTATTTTTTTCTTTTAGTTTATTTTGCAGTTACAATAAATTATTTTTTGTGCATTTACATTCACTTAAAAATTAACTACATACACGCAGGTGCAATTTTCTAATATTTTATGTTTTTCTTTTTCTCTTTTTATTTGTTTTGATTTTTTTAGCATATTTAATTTGATTTATTTTTGATTTCTTTACAATTTTTGACTAAAATTTGCTATGTTAATATATTTTTTTTTTTTTATAAATTTTTTCAGGCTGGCTGCACTTTTTCTTGTTTTGTTTTTTTTTTTTGTATATAAATAACTGACTGCATAATTAATTTTAGTACAACAAATTACTTTAGTACATACATACACATATAAACTTACAATGCATTTAAAAAAAAACACACACATACAAACATAAATTAAATAAATTTTTTTTGTGTTTTTGTTGTACATATAATATTAATATTCCATTAAATGATAATATTCAATTTCATTAAGTTTCATAGCATCTCTACAGCAAAAATTTTTAGCTAATACGCCTATTGACAACATTTATGTATGTGTTTGTTTATTGTATATATGTATAGTATATAATATATATTTATTTCCCTAATTTATAGACTAATCTATGAAATTATTTTTCATAGTCATTTATAGTAAGTAATTAAGCTAATTTTCTAAGCACACAACTACATTGACATACAACAATATTTTTTTTTGTATTTGTGTTTGTGTAGACATACTATATAACTATATTTGCATGTGTAAGTACATATATATAAACACTACAAATACATACATATAAGTATGCATATATATATATCCGCTTCTGCCTGCCTTGTTCTATAATTCTAGCTTTGATTTTGTTTGTCTGTATTTTTTGTTTTTTATTTACTAAAAATAGACATAGATTACATTTATATATATTTATATAATTTTAATTACTAATATTTATTTAGTTAATTAATTTTAGTATTTTTGTATATATTTATGTATATTTTTATTATATCAATTTATATACTTTTCTTAATTTTATGCTCTATATTCAACAATTAGCTAATACTTAATAGATATATTTCATTTGTAGAGATTTGTTCTCTTATTTATATTGCACGTGCTCCCAACCTATGTAACTACTTGCTTTATAATTACGTTCTTTTATGTATATATATATAAATAATTATTTATATATAACGAGTGTGGCTTAATGAGACTCAATCTTGGTAATAAATATTTGCATTAATTTTTAATAATTTGTTTGGTCATAGAAAATTTTTTGTTGTAAAGGTATTAAAAAAAAATATGAAATAATATTAAAAAAAAAAATATTAAAAAAAAATAAATAATAAAAAAATAAAAAATAAATAACAAATAAAAAAACATTAAATAAAATAAATATGAAAAAAAAAAATAATAATAAATAGAATAAAAAAAAAATAATAATAAAAAAAATAAATATATAAATAAATAAATAATAAAAAAAAAAATATATACATATATATATATATATATATATATATATATATATATATATATATAAATAATAAAATAAATAAAATAATAAAAACAAAAAAAAATATATATAAATATATAAGTAAATAAAATAAATAAATAAAAAAAAATTAATAATTTAATAAAAAAAATGAATAATTTAAAAATATATATATAAAAAAAAAATATATAAATTAAAAAAAAATAAAATTAATTATAAAAAAATTAATTAAAATAAACAAATAAATAAATAAAATGGTTGTTATTGTAATTGACAATCGAAGTTTTTCTTTCTTCCCAAATATAAAGTAGTAAAATCATATTTATAAATAATCGTTTTGGTCAAATAATCGATTAAATAATTATTTTTAACAAATAATCGATTATAATCAACGCTCATAGCAAACAATCGATCAAATTAAATTTTTTTCTTAATAATCGAATCGAAATTAATTTTTAATCAATTAATTAATATTAGCGATTATATCAATTTTTATTAATTAAATTAAAATTATAACGAAAAATTAAAAACGATGTTTTTTTTACTTCTTGCTTCTTTCTCAAAAATAGTAAGAAAGTTCGTGGCCATTTGGTTGAGTTTTTGTTAAACAAGATTGATTACTTATGAAACCACACTCGTATTTTATTTTATGTATATATATTAGTGTGTATAATTTAACAATCTTTATTTATAATTTTTTTTTTTTTTTTTATTTTTTTGTTTTTTGCTTAAGCCATTTGCGGCTGCTTAGCTATGAAATAAAATTTGCTGTTGCTGTTGCTCTTTATACAAATCATGCATTCCATATTGTTGTTGCTCGTTGTTTGATACCTGCTGTAAAATCCAATGTTGCTGATGCTGTTGTTGTTGTGCTTGTTGTTGTTGCTGATGATGTGATTGTAGCGCAATTGTTGTTGCCTTTGGACAGACACAAGGCAATGTTGTTGTTGCTGCTGCAGCTGTTGTTGTTGTCGTTGGGTGCGTCGTAGAGCACCGTTCATGGCAGCTACACAAGTAAACTAGGCGCTAGCCACTCATCCTCCGCCAATTGCTAAAAAGTATAAAAAAAAAAAAAAATATTATAAGTAAAAATAATTAAATTAAAAATAAAATATTACGCTACAAAAAATAATGACGTAAAAAAAAAAAAACGCACCTGAGGACTAACTTGAAACTGTTGCATCGGATATGCCACAACGCCCGCTGTTTGCGGCAATGCGCTACCAACACTTTGCGCTGTGAGTTGTGGTGCTGCCGCTGCAGTGGCGCCAGTTATTTGTGCCTGTGGTGGCACACTTTGCCAAGTGCCTGGAATTTGTACGCCCATCCTAAAAGTAAGCAGAAGAAGAAACAAGAAAAAAATATTAAGTATACATCACACACATACATATGATGTTAACTTATTTCACTTACCCCATATAGCCTTGCTGATAGCCAGCAAATTGACCGTAGGTAAAACCTTGCATGCCTTGCAAAAATTGTCCTGGCTGCAATGTGCTTGCTGGTGCTGCTGCCGGATATGCTGTCGGTGCCTGTGGATACCAATAGCCAGCAACTTGTTGTCCATATGCAGCAGCTGCTGCAGCGGCTGCTGTGCCAAAGGGAAAACCTTGCGCAAGTGCTTGACCAGCAATGGCGGACATATGATTTGGATCGCCGCTCTCCTTGCCCCACGCACATTTGACCGGTTGCTGATTGATTTCGGTGTTATTGACAGCGACAATTGCATGTGTTGCAGCCTCCTTGGTTGAAAAACTGTAAGTAGATATAACAACAACATTAAGTATATTTAATAATACTTGACTATCAAAAAGATTTATTGAATTTTTTAAAAAATCATTTAAAATTCATTGATGCTGTCGATGTATTTGTTTGTTTTCTGCAACAAATTTATTAATGAGCATGCAACTTTTGTCGTTGTTGTTGTTACCTAATCTTCATGTATTTAAGCGCAAATATGTAGCTGTATTCTGTTTATTTAGTCACGTACTACTTGCTCCCTAGACTTTAGCTTCAAGCACTGAATTACACATTGCTGCATTATTTTAGTGAACTATTTTTGAGTTCGCAACCGCTAAACGTAGCCGAATTTTCTAAAAAGCGAAATTTTGCAAAAATGGCACAGCGCAGCACTGACTCTTTTTTTGTGTAGCGCATTTAATGAAAATACAAACGCAAAATGTACACGTTTAGATTTCGAAAGAATATACAAAGGGTCGGTAGGTCGAACGGGTGGTCGGTTGGTTAGTTGCTTGGTCAAATGTTGTTAGAGTGCGCAGTGCTATGTTCTGTGCAACTTGAATAGAATTTTTCATTTACGTAGTTGCTGCTGCTGCTATGCGCTGTTGTTGTTGCAGTGTTCTTAAATTTCCATTTAGCCAATATACGCGGCTGCTGCTCTTGTTGCTGCTGCAGTAAGCCAACTAATACAGCAACAACAACACAAACACACACATATTCGTATGGTGCAAGTCCTTGCGGACCAGCGTGCTCTGTAATAGCAGTAAGCACAAAAGCGTAAAAGTGGTACAAGCGTCAATGGAATTGTTTTGCAGTTTGCAGGCAAATGCGCACAACAGTAACAGCAAAGCGAAAAGGTTCTATATATATGAAATAATTTTTGTTTTTTTTTTATTTTTTCGTAAGTTAAAACGTGCTGCATACACTTGTATTGTACTGCAGTAGCAGCAGCAGCTGTAGGGGCCACTTGTAGTCCCCGAGCTCATTATGTTACAAAACACAAAACAAAACAACAAAACGTTAACGAAGAAGACGACGATGGCGATGACGATGACGACGACGAGAAAGTACAATACAATCGGTAGCTATAATGCAAACTACAACTTCAAAAACTTTAGCATAAAGCGAGGGGCAAATCTGATTCGCTACTAAGGAAACCAACAGGAACCCAACACAACACAGCATTGCAACCATTGAGTCGTTCAAATTGTGTTACGCTAGTTTCTCGCTCATTTCGCTCATCAGCGTATGTGTTATAGCGTTGGTTTGTAGTGGGGTGTGTTGTACTACAAAAAAAAAAAAAAAAAAAAGAAAAAGTGGTGACCGTCGGGGTTTTCAGGCCATTAAAACTCTATCAGCAGCACCAACAACAACAAAGAGTAACAGGAAAAACGAAGCCTTTATATGTACATGCATTCGCTTTTTTTTTTTGTGTTTCATGTACCCTATACGATTTTTAATACTCATTTTCCCGTTTGTGTTTATTTTTTTTTTTGAGCGCAGCACTGCACTACTTTTTTATTTTTCCTGTGGCTTGTTAAAAAAGCTTAAGCGACAAGCATACATACAAACATTTTGACTGTATTAGAAAGTATTACTTAAACGATTATGAGTACAAATTTTAAATTCAAAACTATGTGAGAGCAGAAAATATTAACCAAAACAATGACAATTTGCAATTTGGTAAAATCCGTTAAATTTTGGTTGTGCTTTGTAACCGATAACAGTTTTTGTGTTTTATAGCAATGCAAAGAAACGTTTTGGAAATGAAACGTAACTTTAACGCACGAACAATTTGAAATGGAACGTATTTATTTAAATTAACCGATAAACAAGGAGAGATACGCCTAAATATTTCTACGTCTATAGTAATCGTTTCGTTCGGTTAAATCGATTTTTTGTTATCGGTTCGATTATTAAAACCATCGCCAATTGATCTTCTAAAGCAAATGTAGTCTACATAGTTATGTGTGAATTAAAAAAAAAAAGTAGTATTTAAATTTTCTAATACACCCAACAATTGCAGATTGGGGAAAAGGCTTTGGTTTGGTTTAAACATTGAAGCTGTTATTGCGGTTCTTTGCTTATTGTTGTTGTTATTGTTGTTGCTGTTGTGTGGAAAAGTGTTGTTGATTTATTAACGTTATACAGCGATATGGCGTGCATTCAATTGCAACAGCAACAGCAGCAACAACAACAACAACAATAATAATGGTGGCAATGGCAACGCAAGCAGCGAAAACCAAAAATGGCGGCACAATAGGTTAATGTACATACAAATATTGTATATAAAACTATTGTTGTGTTGTTGTTATTTTTATATGCTTTGTCGTTTGCTATAATATTTTTTCTTGTAAAGTTATTGTTGTAATTGTTTTTACGTTATATGAAATTTGTTGTTGTAATTCTTATACATTTTATATATATAAAAAAAAAAATAATAATAAAAAATTAAAAATAAAATATAATAAAGTTGACCCTTTTGTGTTGTGGCTTTTACTTGATAACTTTTTATACTGCTCCATTTTCACATATTATTTTTTTTTTTTTTTTCAAAATAACAAATATTTTTTTATTTTTTCATTTAGCTTGTCACGTTATTGTTATAGTTGCTTGCATTGTGTTGCTTAAAATATTTAATACAATTGAGCATTAAAGTTTATTGTTGTAGACAGCAAGTAAAGTGCTTGAAACTAGAAAACCATGTATTATATTTTATAGATATAATGCATATGTAGCTTTTTATTTAACAACGTTTAATATTAAACATAATGTTAATAATTATAATAGACATTTTCCCTTGAACAAACTTTGAGTTTTTTATTTTTTTTTACAATAAATTGTTTTTATATTGTTGCAGCGCAGTGTATGCGTGTGAATTCCTTTTTTTTTTTTTTTGTGTTACATAACTCAATTAAACTTTTACTAGTTTTAGTTGTTTTTTTTTTATATTCCGCCCTTTTTTTTTTTTTTCTTTTTTTAGCAACTTACCGCACGAATGCATATCCTTTGTCCTTGAACACCCTTATCTCCTGTATTGTGCCATAGGGTGCAAATGTTTTTTGCAATATTTCCTCGTTAAGGAAACCGGAAAGAGCGCCATTGATGCCGCCACAATAAACGGTGCAATTTGTGGGACTGCTTTGGTTATAAACTTCATCAAATGTCAAAGGTTTGGCATTCACTGTAAAATTGTTTACGCAATAACATGGAAAAAAGCAAAAAGAAGTATTAAAAAAAAAAATTAAAATAAGTATTAAAGAGTGTACATTAATTTAATAATTATTGTACTTACCATCTGCTTTTGTTGTTGGCGGTTTTCTTGTTGCCCAATTTGTGCGTATTGAACGCGAACCGAGCCATTGTCCGTTCATAGCTGTTATGGCGGTTTCTGCTTCCTGTAAAAATAAAAAAAAATATTTAAATAAAATTGCTAGCAAAATAATTAACGCAAATTTTATTTGATTTGTTTTAATTTTTTGCTACTTTTAAGTTTGTTTTTCTTGTAAATTATTTAAAAGCTGTCGTCTTTAATCTCTTTACTTTCTATTGCTCTTTCGCTTTTGTTTTTTAAGTTGTTTTGCTATCTCTCTTTTTATCTATCACTAGTTCCATTTTTTTTTATTTCAAGTTAAACTCATTCACACGTCGCATCCTTAGCAATTGCTGCTATTTGTGTGGCTGCTGCTATAACGCTTCATTCTTTATCCTTTAGTTTAGTTCAACACTTTAATGGCGCAAACTTAAATTGACTTTCCGATAATGTCAGCTATGCTGAAAAGGGGCGCTTTGCGATTGACATGTGGACTAAGGGAGCTGCTGAAGTGTGTTAGAAGCAGCAGTGAAAATTGTTTGGTGGAATGTCTCGTGACAGCGGCAGTAAAAATATAAACAAACAGTTTGACGAGCACTGTGCAACAGCAAAAAATACGAAAAAAGGAAAAAAAAATGTATTAAAAGAAACAGAAAAGTTGACAAAAAAAAAAAATGTAGGAACATAAGAAAAAAATGTTTGCCTCGGCATAACTGTTGCTTTTATACACTTCACACTAAAAAATATAAATAAAAACTCAATTTAAATACCCAACGTTAGAATCGATGGACAGATAGAAAATAGACCGACGGACAGATAGTTGGTTATATATGAAAAAGCCTAGCAAGCCTGATACGGGGGTACTATTTTTTCAATTCAAGAGCCTCAAAAACCACCGGTGCAGTTTCCCAAATTCCCTGCCCCATTCGACAGATCAGCTTCTTACATAGTTTTCCAAATCAAGAACATGAAAAGCCACCGGTGGAATTTCCCAAATTCCCTGCCACACTCGAAAGTTAAGCATCTTACTCAAGAGCATGAAAAGCCACTGGTAGAATTTCCTAAATTCTTTGTACTCTCTCGACAGGTCTGCTTCTTAGTCTTTTTTTATTGTAATGAACCTATTATCTAAATTAATATACCATCAAAATTACATAGATGAAGCAGAGTAGCAAAAAGCTGGAGAAATATAAACGAAAGCAAATGAAACAAGCGAAAAACTTTATCCTTTTGCTTGAGTAGCAAAAGAAACGAAAGACTTCAAGGAAATAAAAACAAGTAAAAAAAAAAAGAGTTGTTCGCTTGCTTTACATTATCAAAGTTTCAAATTTTCGTTGTAGTTGTTCTTGTTATTTTTGTTATTTTTGTTGTTGTTGCTTGTTGCTATTGTTGCGGGTGTTGCTTGCAGCACTTCTCTTAAACTAAGATACATACAAATATGAACACTGTTGCATATTACAAGAGGAAAGTAGCACTAAAAGTTCTTACAAAATGTTTGTTTTTAGACAGCTTGAAGCTATTTTTGGTATTTAGTGTTTAATACGCTCCGAAGTTCAATTAAAATACAAATCTGAGGCATAGAATTGAGCGAGTTTATATTTAATATTCGAAAAGAAGTCTGATAAAATTGTTTCTTCATTTCTTTTTCGATAACAATTAGCTTAACCCTCGCTTAAATTTAGTATATATTTGCGTCTAACAGCAACAATAAAGAACAAAATTTTCACTTTACTTTGGCTGTTTCTGTTGCATTTTCTTTTAGTTATTTTTTTTTTTTTTTTTTATTTTTACTTTGCTTTTTCGTCTTTAGTCGCGCTTTGGATTTGGATTTATGCGCGTAATCGATGCACAACTTCAATTGCTGCTGTCTGCTACAATTGTTCAGACAATTCCTTTTTGGAAGTTTTTAAATTGTTGCTTTGTTACAGCTTTTGCACAAGGCAGTCATTTCATTTTCAATTCAATTTTGTCAGGATTTTCCTTTCACATTTTATTTTCAACTGCAACTTGCAACTTGTTTAAGTTTGAAAGTGCATCAGAAGCTTATTAAATTTAAGGTATTTATTTTAAGCGAATGAATAGAAGGCACGCACATACAGTAGTAAATGCTGCGTATACGTAATGTTGCTGCTGCAGCAGAAGTATGAAGCATTTTAGTTGCAGCACAGCACAGTGCAAGAACAACAAAAACAAGAGCAAACGAAAATTATAATTTCAATTTCGCATAAAAGGTAATTCGTGCGAATCAAACGTGATTCATGTTAAAATGATTGCAACTGGCAATGGCGAATGAACAAATAACACACACACACATACACATACGTCATAACTACAAAAACAAGAACAACACCAACTGATGACGTTGACGTTAACAACGCCTGGCAATTTACTTGCGGTATACCAGAAGGACTGCATGTGTAAGCAAGATAGCATTTGAAAAAAAAAAAAAAAATCAAGTTTCTGTTGGTATTGCAGCAATAAAGGCAACCACGACTGCAATGCACTCTGCACTCAAAATGCATTGGTGTGTGTGTAGGCGGCTGCTGCTGTTGCTGCTGTTTCTGCTTCTGCTGTTACAATTTCTACTTCCGTTGCGATTGCTACTCATGCGCCAGCGCTGCTGCGGTTGTTTCTGGCGGAAACGTGAAGCACGTGAAGTTTGAAATCAGCTGCAATTTGTGGTAAACGTGAAGGCGCCATTGCAATGAAGACGTGTACACGCTGAAGATGTAAAAGCGTTTCAGCAAAGAAAAAAATAAAATAAAACAGCAAAATAAAAAAATCAAGCAAAACCGCAAGCATTCAGCACAAAAAAATTTTGAAGATGGAAAAAAAAGAGTAAATAGAAGTCGTTGTTTGGTTTTAAATCAGTTGCTTTAAATGCATTTTAAGCAGTTGCGGTGAAAAATTGCACGAAATTTTTTTCGTAATTTCATGCACGAGAATCAACCAAAGTGCATAAGTAGCTAAGTTTCTTAGAGGGCAAATGAATATTATCAGTTTTTTTTTAATAGTTTATAAATCTACTTCGAATCCTATCAGTTTAATTGACCATAACAAACGAGCGTCTAATGTTATGCAATGAGACTTTATAATAATTATATTAATTTATTTTTTTTCTACGGCTTAAAAAATTTTTAAAAACATGCAAACTGTTCAAGGCAAAAAGAAACCAGCGCCTGTTAGGTATGCAACAAAAAAATTTTTTTTCATAAAATTAAATTTTAAACAAGTTTTAGAGCATGCAATGTACATTTGCATTTAAAACAGTGAAATTTTGCAATTGAGGCAAGTGTATGCTGGAAAAAAGTGAGAAAAATGTGAGGCAATTTCAAGGCATATATATATATATTATTGTTGTTTTTTTGTAGCAACTTTATGATTACAAATGTATAAAGTGCAACAGCAGCAGCAATGGCAGCAACCGCAATGAAACGACAACGACTGCATGCCGCAACAATAACAACAACAAAAGCATATAACTACAATAACAATAACTCTGCTACAACAACAATTATAACAATATAGTTTATTATACACACACACACAAACGAATGAACGAACGAACGCATGCAAAATGCGAGCGGCGTATGCGGAGGAAAAACGATATCCTTGTTATTTCAACTGTCACACAACTTTGGTAATAATTTTTCGTTCGGTTGTACAAACTGACATACACACACACACACACACACACAAACACTCATATACATATAAACACAGCTGAGTGCATTTTGTATTGTATAAATTCATTTATATATATTTGTGTGTGTGTGTGTTCATATTTAGTATGAGTGAGTGAGTGCGCATTTTTATTTCCAAGAGCATTTTTAATATTTGCATAAACTATAAATTTTACATTTTTTCCCTTGCATATATTGTATTCCCCGCTTCAAACCGATACGCATCGCTGATTACGAAAGGGCCAAGCGCATGAATATGCCGTGCCGCATTCAAACGTGGGTTGATGAAGACGACAAACCATACCAAACCAAACAAAACCGAAGCAAAAGCAGAAACAGGAATCGTTACCGGAGTAAAAGCAAAAGCAGCAGCAGCAGCAGTAGTACGAGTCTTTATGTTGCCAACTATATATATAAGCGATAAAATACATCAACGGGGGCGGTTGGTAGTGGAAAACTTGAGGTCGACGCTGACAAAGCAAACAATGCTGCCTGCCAGGCATAAAATTCCATTTAAATAATTTAAAATTTATGTTTTACATTTCTGTCACATTTTTCTTATTAATTTTATTTTATTTTTATTTTTTTTTTTTTATAATTTAAAGTAAATCAAAGTAAAATTTAAAAATATAATTTATAGTACACCTCTTTATTTACTAACAATTTTTTTTCTATCTTAGCAATTGCATTAAGGCAACATTTACTTAACTTATTGTTGGCGACATTTAGCTTTCAGCGATATTTTACTTGAACTGAACTGAATTGAATTGAATCTGTCAAACAATCGGAAAACAAAATGTCAACGAAAATTGTCTATAAAAAGTGCAGCATTAGAAACGTTCAATGTGTGCGTGTGTATGTGTTTGTAACCACGTATAACATTTTATCTGACAGCATGCAGTAGCACAAACACACACACACACAAGCATAAAAAACGGCAATAGCAACATATGCCAAAAGCAACTTTCTACATTGTGCAACAATTGTACGACAATTGCTAAGGACATCGATATGTCGTTGCATGTCCAGTTTTATATTCTTTTACGCAGCAACAACAACAACACCACTAGCAGTAGAAGCAGCATTTATAGTAGTAGTTATCTCTCACTCCTGTCTAACGACTGTGCTGCCACATTCTATTTACTATATACAATATAAAAAAAAAAAAAAATTCTGCTGTTCTGGCCAAGTCAAGACAAAACTTTATCAATCATTTAAAGAGTAAATTGCTTAGAAAACATGCTGAGCACATGACTTGTCTTCGTCCTGCTCATCTTAGTGTTTTCGTTTTACTTCGAAGTTGGCGTTATTTGCACTTTTATGTTTCTTATTTTATGTATCAGCGAGGTTTGTTAGATAAATAAATATATAAAATAGTAAAAATATTTCTATGTCCGCTATGGACTCTGAAACCATTAAACCGATATGTTCTAAATCATTTTCATTTGAAAGGCAACAATGCAAGCATTGTAATAGACTACTAAAATAATGCATTAGTTTCATTTGGTTCATTAATGAAGTTGATTTGTAATTTTCTCGTATAAAAATGGTTTGCTTTTTGTCTGTTTTTATCTGGCCCCAACATATTGTGGTCCCGGTTCCTGGTTCCCGGTATCCTCTTTAATAAGGTAAGAAAGAATAAACTCGTAAAGCCAAATAACGTTGCTCATATAACTCTCATTACGAAATAAGTACGTTGAGGATTCTCCTAAAAGAAAACTGATTCACGCTTTATCAGTTCGTTCTCTTGATCTCTCGTACGTCCGTCTGTCTGTCCAGTGTTTTTTTTTTTTTTTTCAATAACTTCTTTTAAACGGCCCTCGCAAATTCATATATATGTCTCTATCTGTGTAATGTGTCTTCAAATGCACTCAACATTTATTTTTGTGGTCAGTTGTTCGTAGTTGCATTGAGACTTTCGACACAAACTGAAATTATTTTAAACTTTAATTGGAATTTTTCCAGTGGATATTTTCTTTTAAATTCGTTGCTAGGAATTTAACAAAAGTATTTTTAGTTTGGAATTGCTTTGAGAAATGTTTGGCTTTATACTTATTTTTCGTTTCGCTTAAAAAGTTTGATATTTCGCTTTGATTTCTGTACGTGGGCTACAAATAAATGACTCGTTTTCTATTTAAGATTTTTTTTTTTAGGAATTTATCGAAAGAAAAAAAAATATGGATGAAAGTAAAGGCAATGGAATTATGTCTCGGCAAAAAATCATTCTAGCGTGAAATACTTTTTTCCTGTGGACAGATTATGTGTGGACAAAAGTGTGTGTATGTGTGTGTGCGTGGGTGTATGCTGAATGCGCTCAACTGCTTTCCGTTTCGTTTCCAGAGGCTTGTAAAAATTCAAAAGTCGTCATACGTCGTTGTTGTCATTTACCGCACTTTAACTTAAATTTTTCTGTTGAATGATTTTCAGTGTTTGCTCAGCTTGCTTGCCAGTTGCCCGTTGAAAGACTACTCGACTGCATCTTTAGCAAAAATTCTTATTGGTATTCTTTGTTGTTGTTGTTGTTTTTGCTGCTCTACTTGAAACATCTTTAAATGATGTCTTCGATGAGTATGCTATTCCTGGAACTGCTTGCTTGCTTACTGCTGCTGCCAGTGCTGTGATATGAGTTTGCGACAAATGTTGAAGTAACATTTCAAGTGTGTAACCGATTTGCCACTTGAGTGGTTCTATAAATATCAGAAATCATGCACTCGCACACACTATTTTCTTGTAAAGTGAATCATTTTTTTTTTCTTTTAGCCATTTTGTTGCATTTAAAGTTTTGTTTTTCTTTAAAGCTTTAAGCTTATCTAAATGGACACGTTAATGAATGTAAGCAACACATACAACCTGAAAACTGAAGCATGGAAGCAGCTTAGTGTAGTCGAAAAAACAAAAAACTTTTATAGACCCAATTTCTTTTAGTTTCTATTCGAAAAAAATAACAAAAAGCCAAGAAATAAAAATATGAAACAAAGAAAAGCTAGCAGCAAGCCTTTTCGTTTTCGTTTGTTTTATGTAAAAACCTAAAACATAAAGCATGGATTATCCGCTTTTTGTTTGCTTGTTCGTATGCTATCTTCTGTCTTTTTCGTTAATAACATTTGAATACGCTGCATGCAGCGCGAGGCAAAAGGTAGTTACGAATTTTAGCAGAGTTTGTCAACCCAGTCCGTCTGTCTTTTACATATTACCATAGCGCATTAAGGCTACTCATAAAGCTGACAGCAAAACGTATTTTCTTTTTAAAGTTTATCTTATTATCCCAATTTCGCTTGAATGTTTTTTTTTTTCTTCGTTTTGTGCAAACCATTTCCTGATTGTTTTAATAAACATTTTAAATATCTTACTTTGGCTTTCTGCTCTGCTTTCTGCTCTGCTCTGGTCCAGTTTGCTTCTGACGTTTGTCGGCTTTATGTCTTTATATTACCATGAAAAAGTATGACAAAACCCTTTTTAAACCACTTAAAAATTCTTCAAGTTACTTGGCCATTCGCCTAATGAAGGTATTTAGGTAGCACAGAAAAGAAAGAAAATTCACCGAAAAAAAAAGAAAGAAATATTTATGATAAAAAAGGACGAAAGGAAAAAATCTAAAGAAAAAGTTTTGTCGCCTTTATCTAAATTTGTGTCTTGGCGGCTATAAAATTTTTGCTATTTTGCTGCTGCTTGGCTCGGAGTGCTCTTTCTCTGTTTCTGTTGGGATTACGAAATGTTTATCGTAAGCGCAATCAATATTTTTGTGAATCAAATGATAAGAAAACTAAAAGGCATAAAAATGAGAACAGTCTAAGCGAAATTTTGATACGCTACTACAGAGAGTTTTTATATTTTTATTTTAATTTTGGTTCTGTTTAGCATTGCCAGCGTTACAAAACGTTTGAAATATTCTTACAATCAATAACTAAAATGTAAAAGTTTCGGGGAATTTTTTTTTTTTTAACAAATTCTGTCAGCAACCCTAATCCTGTCATGCTACCGTTTTGACTTTGACATAAAGCAAACTCGTTTGTTCAAATTTAATTAAGTCTTTTAAGTTTTTACCGAAAAGTAGCAAAATGTCTCGTTTATTAATTTTTAAACAGCAACCAAAGTAAAAAAGTTTTACTGCCGCTGTTTAGTTATATTTTAATTGAACGGACTTGAAACGAATAAAATTTTAACTTTATAACCGCACTCTCGAGTCGTTCATGACATTTTATCAAACTTAACAATATTCTGCGGTAAAAGTAAAAGCGTTATTGTCAAAAACAAACGTTTAAAAAGCCTAAAATGGCAGTTGGATGGGCAATATAGAATATCAAAATAATTTTAGATGTTTAATTATTACACACACAAAACCGAAAATTTCATTATTTCATTCTTGAAAAAGTATCGCTGTGTAAATATTTAACTTTACTTTTAGTGGAAACGTTTACGTTTATTTGAACTAATTTTAATTTATTTTTCAAACGAATTTCGTAACTTGACATAAATTGTGCATTAGACCAGAAATAGCTTATAAGAACTTTTGCTAATTAACTGATATGAAATGAGTTTACAATGCAGTGATTTAAAATATATTTAACAGAGCATAAATGTATTTTTCTTTTGTTTGCCATATTTACTTATAAACTGCATAAACCAAAATTCTGCGGTGTAGTGAAAAATCCCCAAAAGTATGCTTCAAATTTTTTTATTTCGTTGATACTATTTGTGCGAAATGAATATGTTTCAAAAACTTTACGTTGGCTAACATTTTCTCAGAATTATATCTTGTTCGTTGCACTTATTGTCAGAATATGTACCTGGAAGTATGTAGCATGAATATTCATATAAGCAATAATATGCAGCAGCAAAAGGTGGGCAGCGCTATTGAATAAATATAAATAAAAAGAATGCAATGCTAAATAAATATACATTTCGCAGAATAAGCTAGTAAATGTTAGTTGTAATTTTTAAAAATGTTACAAACATTCCAATAAATTAATAATACCAATTGTAGGTGATTGAAAAGTAAGCAGATTATTACAAAACTCTTTAAATTAAGACCAAAAGTGCAATGAAAACCGTTGCTGCAGCAGCGTTACAAGCATAGAGTGAAGCATTTCAACGACTAAGGCGACTGCAGCTGATGTTGATGAATGTACGATTATAATTCATAACAGAACAGCATTAAGTAGCAGCAGCAGCAACAGTAGATGTTGCTTCAAAGCAAGCGACAAGCAAATGCACAGCATCAGACAATAATAGGTAGACAGATAGACAAGCATACAGACAGACAGACGGACGGACAGAAGCAAGCAGAAGCAGACATTAAATGTCGTTACTCATACGCCAAGGTATGCACTGCATTGTGTTGTATAGTTATTTATTAAAGTCTTAAGTGCGTATATACGAGAGCGGTTTAAAAGGTGCATTTTTTTTTTAGAGTTATGTATTTCATTTTTAAAAATGAATTAATTTGCTTTGTTTTTTATTAAAGCTAGAATTGTTATATTGATGCTGACAGCTCAATGTGCCGACTTTATCTTGCAATAGATCTGATTTGTCGGAGTGATTTGAAGAAACTATAATCTTTTCTGTAAATTTAGAAAGCTAAAAAATTTAAAATTAGCTAAAAAAATTAAAAAAAGCTAACTTGCTACAAAACTCTAACCGAAATGCTAAAAGCTACAAAATAATAAAAATAAGTTTCAAAACAGCTGATTAAATAATTTGTTAAGTTTATGCATAAAGTTACATGAATTATTTAACCTATCAAACTGCTCTCGTTTATTTTATTACATATATATGTATGTATATGTATGTTTAAAAGTGCATGCATATGTGTGTCTGTGAGTGCATTTGTGTTTGCATGATGCGCGAAAAGTAGCTAAAATAATATGTTAATATCCGCTATGAGACAATAATAACAACAACAACGACAATAACGGCGACGAAAACAACAAGGACAACGAAAATGATGATGATGCGAATGGCAGACTGCTGCTGCTGCTATTGCTGCTGTTGTTGTTGTATGTTGTAGTTTATATTATAACAGTAACAAAGTATGTAGCAACAATATTACAATAAGTGGAGTAGCAGCAGCAGCAATACAACAGCAGAAGTAACACATTAGCATCCTTAAGCAGCAACAGTCAGCGGTATTTCGATTGTTGTTGTTGTTGTCGTTGTTGTTGGTAAAAAGTTGCCTACTGCTGCTGTAGCCTGTTATATTTCGGTGTATGTAGTTTAGCGAAGATGTAGAAGGATGTTTATTGCTTTAATGTGTGCGTGAATTTTCAGCGGAAACGCGTTAATGTCTACAGTTATGCGGTTGTCGCACTCACATACATACGTATGCATGTATGCTATTTCACTTGCGCTCGCATTATTACATAGTATGTAGTTATCTATGCATACATGTATGTATGTGTGTGTGTGTGCGTGTATATGTTGGATTTATGATGCTAATGACACGCAGCATGCATGAACGCAAACGAAAAAAAAAAAAAAAAAATAAAAAATGAAAAAAAAAGAAAACATTATAATAAAAATCTAGGAAAATGTGTGTAAAAATAGCGGCGTTAAGGCGCAATATTTGAATCGTAGCAAGGGAATGGGTATGGAACGCATCGCGTTAAGTGCGCGCTCAGCTTGCCTTGATGGTTATTAAATTATGGCAATTTGTATGCGTCGCCATTGTCGTTGTTGCATGTTGGCTGTTTATATAAATTTTAAATTTTATTTAATCCCCTACTTATACTTTTATTTATTTATTTATTTTATTAGTATTTCTTTTTTTTTTTTTTTTTATTTTACGCAGCATTTTGCAAAACAATTTTTGTCTGTGCATCGTAAATATGCAAAAGCTTTGCCGAGATTTGGCACAGATTTTTTTTCTTTTGTTATATTTTTTTGTTTCGTTTTTTCTCTTGACGTTGGCAAAAAAAAAAATAACCATTTATATTAAATTATTGCCACTTATATAAGAAGTGCGTATAACTAAACAGCATATCAAACATTCGTTTCATTAAATATGTACTTAGTTTTGTGCAGTGAAACCAAAGCTATAGTGGCGTTGTACAGCTTAAGATTCGGGACAAATAGGATTTCGTTTTCGCAGAGAAGGAAGCGTAAGGAAATGCTATTTGCTTTTTTTTTGTTTGCAGCGCAACCAAAATGGGCTGGGCTAACTTAAAAACATACTAAAAATACCTCCTTTTTAATCTTACCCAAAATATACTGAGGAAAGCTGCAATCAGCTGTTTTTTATTTTTGTTTTTTGTTTATTATAAATTTTGTATGGGAAACTAGAAAATCGACTTCCTAAATGAACCGAATATGCATTAGACATTGTCTTAATGGAATTTTTTAGTGGCTTGGGGTTCATCGGCTGGACGGTTTCAACGCAAATAGCGGACATAGAAACATTTTTACTATAAATGGCATTGCGATCATAATCTGCAAAAGATTTTGTAAAGCAGAGGACACTCCTGAAATGGTTGAACAATTTCTCTGTGTATGTTTTGCACTTAGATCGAGTAAGCTAAGGCACTTTTGGACGTTGATAGTTAGATTCGCTAAGCGATCTACCCATCTTAGGCCCTCCAAACTCCTTCCTTAATTGTACTGTTTGACTCTGATCTGGCGTTTGTCTTCATACAAAGTACTAAAAATGAAAATGAATCATTTCTTGAATTTTATTTAAAGACGAGTTGCTCTTTCTATTGAAATTTGAATGCTACCAAAAATAAAAAAAAATATTGTCTGGGATATAATTTCAAGTCGAGATATCCTTTGTGTGAGAATAATATTTAATTAATTGTACTGTTGAATTTTTTATAAATTATAAAATCTTGTTGATTACTTTTAAAGTAAATATTTCAAAATGAAGATATCCTTGAAAGCATGTATATGCCTGTGAATAACTCTTATATTCAAAAAAAAAAATTGCTATCAAGATCTTCTCTTATAGACTGTATAGCAAATACAAAAAAAAAAAAAGTTATAAAGTAATCTAAGAAGATTTGCGAGTGTTTCGTTTGTAACTCATTTTCTTCAGTTGCATTCGATGCGCTTATTTTATAAAACTGTATTTGTAAAAAAAAAAAAATAAATAGTATATCTGAGTGTTTGTCTATATACATGACATGTACGTATGTATATGTGTGTATAAATATATTTTTCTTGTGCGCATTACTTCGTAAGCTATACGAAAAAATAACTTTTCAAAAATTTCCGCAAAACCACAGAAAATATAAACTTTGCACAAAAATTTAATAAAACTTTTCACATAAATATAAATTTCATCAAAAAACCAGCGTTGGACGTGGTGCGAGGATGATGAGGACGACGATGACGATGATGGGGGGGAAAATGGAGAAGTAGACGACGTCGACGAAGAAGTATTTGAAGACTGAAAACTGGCATAGATACGCAATGCACATGCAGCATTCAACATAAATCTACACTACACACTACGCTGTACTGCACTGTGTGCCTTTATCCTTACGTTTCGTTTTTTAGTTATTTGCACGCTTGAGACATTTACTTGATCCGAACGAATGAGAGGAGCGAGCGCGCGCTTACGCACACACATCAAACGCATGCGGAAACTTAATTTGAAATATTTTGGAATTTTATTTTCGTATTTTCGTTTTTGTTTCGTTTGCGATTCGTTTGCGCCAAAAAATTTTTGAGACTATTGCCTGCTTTCAGGCTGTCTGCTGTTGGCTTGTTCTTATTTCCTACGTCCTTCGTTGTACTTCAGTCGTTTCGGTTTACGCTTTTTCCATTGGCAATTGTTGCAAGCGAACTGAACTAATCGAGAAAGTTCGAAAATGCAAATGCAATTGGGAATGTTTGTGTTTCGTGTGTTTGTGTGTGTGTATTGTTGTGTTCTGCTACAGTTTCTAATTCAAATGAAAAATGGGAATTCAAACGACAAGGACTTTATACACACACACACAAACACACACACACACAGACATGTGCATATATGTTTGTATAAACGAATGAGTTAACTAGTTTTTGGTTGCAATATTTCATTTCGATTTCCGTTTCCGCTTTCTATAACTTTTTCTTGTTTTTTTTCACTGATTTAGTTTTTTTTTTTTTTTTAGTTTTTTTTTTTGCTGTTGCGTATTTTGCTAATTTGCCGCAAAAGTTTCAACGCCAAATTGTGTTCGTTGAGCGTGTGACAAATGCTGACACGCCGCTTTTTTTCTTTTTTTTTTGGCGACAGGCGTTGAAGTTGAGGACGTATGCCAATGTCGTTGAGCGTGAAAAGTTGACATGCCGCAAGGATTAGAAATCAAAGCTGCTTCTACTGCTGCTGCTACTGTTTTAGATGTTGCTTTGCTTTGCTAAATATATAACTCTGACTCTGCAAACGCTGTCAAAAACGTAAAGACGACATTTTAAAGCTGACGTTATTAACAGCTAAGGAATTACATATAAACACATACATACACACATACATCTACTACTAATGCGTTGGCAAATGATTACAGTGCACAGTGTTGAGAATTTGTATAAAATTTGTATGAAAATCAGAACGATTTAGACTTAAATGTCCAAGGGGAAAAATGATAGGAGAAGCGATCTAGCTATGTCCATATGTCTGTCTGTCATCCCGGAGTCTATTAGAAATAGGACCAAAATATTTTAAAATTTTGACTCTCCAAAGTCGTCAAGTAATCACTTACAACCGTCACGCAGAGTGTGAAAGGGTATATTATGTTTGTCAAAAAGTTTGGAACGCATGAAAGGAGACAACGTAGACCCTATAAAGTATATATATTCTTTATCAGACGAGTCGATCTAGCTATGTCCGTTTGTCTGTCCGTCTGTGTGTCTCTAGTTATACGTTTCATTTGTTCAGTTTTAAAGATATTGAGATGAAATTCAAAGCTTAGCTTTTTTTCAGTTCAAAGCAGTTAAAGTGTTAAAATTAAATTGACACGCCTATTTTCAGGCATGTCTTCCACAATATATATACACTTTTGAGTTTTTTTTTATCAAAAATGGTACATTTATGAAGCGTTTTGTGTTAAATACGGTAAAAACACAACTTCGACTACTGTGCAACAACATTTGGCATACTTATGAACACCCAAAGAGACACTAAGACATATAAATGCCATAACAAGCGAATGGCAAGCATAAGGCAAAGACATCTTAAGAAAAAATATGTACTACAGCTGACAGCTAAGCTTGTGCTTGAGCTGAGCTGTGCAGTTACGGCTGAAGTGTCAAGGATTATTTTGTATTTACAAACTGCGCTGTTAACACATGCCAGCTGACAACGATATATAAATCTACTCATTAGCATGACTATAGCTCGTAGATACATACTTAAACGCGTTAATGCGTTTGCTTTTTATAATTAATAACGATTGACTTTTATAACGCTTTCAAATTAGACTTTAAGATTTTCAAATGTCAAAAATTTTCAATGGAGCGCATTTTTCTGCTTCGCTGCATTTTGCTTGAGACGCTGTTATTATGCGCCTTTCCGTCCGTTTGTCTGTCTGTTTGTCTGCTTAAATATATATTTTGTAACGCATATATAAATCGTTTGCTTTGTCGAATTTTCTACCTATTAGGCACATGAAATTCAATCAGCATTACGACAAATCACAAACGCTGAGACTTTATGCCATCAGATACATTTGTTGCTTTATAGATACATACTTGTATACCCTTATCACTTGCGGTCCGCACATATTGAATATGATGTGTAAATGTTTGTCGCATCAACTTGCCACATATATACTATATATCTTTTAGCCACATGTGTGCGTTTGCCTGCTTTCTTGTTTGTTTGTGTGTGGGCGTGAGACTTGTACATGTGTTGAATGCTAACCAAAATTTGCTACATGAGAAGATACTTACTGTTGTATCTTTGAAATACAATTTATTTATTTTTTTTTTTTTTGTATTAAATCTTAAAAAAATTTTTTTTTCGCATTCTACTTTTGCTTTCGCTTGAGTTGCGTTACCTAAAAAAATTTTTTTTCTCAGGTTTATACGCTTGACTGAATTTCGTATACCGCCTGAGTGAAATCTACAGGTTGTGTCTTTGATATGTTAAGCTGCTTTGTGTCAACTTCATCGCAGCAGCCACAAGTTGTTACGATTCCTTAGATTTTTGCCACTGCTAACCATTTCCATTTCCATTTTCTTTTTGCTTCTGATGTTGCTTTGTTTCATGTTTAATGATTTATTTGAGTTGAGCGTTTTAATTAGGATTTCAAAGGTAACCCCAACAAATTCCAAATACGACGACGACAACGACAAAGTTATGCAGTGTATGTGTGTGTGTGTGTGTGCGGAAGTAATTTAATTGATTCAGCTGGGTTTGTTGTTGTCGTTTTTATATTTCAATTTTGAAACTTTAAGCGACAACTTAAGCAGCTACTTTAAAAGTATTTTTTTTTTATTATAAATTTCGCTTACCGATTTTTTGACGAATGAGACAAAACCATATCCTTTTGATTTCAGCGTCTGTGGATCGCGTACAACTCTGCAGTCTCTGTAAAATCAAAAAGAAAATGAAAAACATTTTTAAGTGGAATTAAATTAAAAATTAATTTAATTAAAAACAAAAATAATTACGACGACGAAAACCCGTTCAATTTGCTTTAATTAATCAGAAAAATATCTTTGCAATCGATAAATATGAACTTTTTTTTTCAATGCTTTTAAAGCCTTGCTGCACAAATAATAAAGGCAATTTCGAAACGAGAGTTATCGAGCAAACATATTTCAAGTTGCTGATAACCGCAAAATGAAATTCCTGACTTTCACGAGCTAACAAATAAGCAGAAAGAGCAAAAATCGAATTCAAGTGAGTAAGTAGAAAGTATGAAAGGAGGAGAAAGGAAGTAGGTTGAATGTACAACGCAAGGAAATCCAATAGAATTACATGTGAAAAATATGAAGCGAATAAAAATGTGGCAAAAGGATTTAATAGCGAAAGCGCGAATGTAGTGAAGTGAAGTGCAGCAGAAATGAAGGTTCTTCGTTTGGTTCGCTGTTTGGTTGGTTTGGTTTGGTTTGGTTGCCCTTACTGGTAGCGGCTGGCTGGCTGACTGTCTAGCTGGCTTATGTGTAAAAAGGATTTAAGCGCTAAAACCAATACAGCCGCAGTCACATGCGTGTATGTGAAAGTTGGTGTCAGGCGTTAAGCCACGAAGAAATATTTTGCTGTTAAACTTATAAAGCACCGAAGAAGCTGCTGTGCTGAACTGAGCTGAGCTGAGCAGCTATGTTAAGAAATCTTATAATAAAAAATGTATATAAGAAATCAGATTGGTGGTCAAAATGTACGTTGTGGTATGGAGGAATAAGAAGTTTATCTAGCGTAGAGTAGAGTACATATGTGTGGCATGTAATCGCACCGCCGCAACTAAAGCGTATCAAGTCGTATGACGCCAACGACGGCGTCATTTAAAAGGCCAACGAGATTGTAAATCACGATAAAAGTCAATTTTTAATATGAGTTTTAGGTTAGTAGTAACGTTTATATAAAATAAAATCTAAAAAAAAAAGTTAAGGAAATAAAACGAAGTAGCAAAAAGCTGTATAGTAGCAAAGTGAAATTATTTTAATGGCTTCAACGGCGCTGCAAGGTTGAAATTTATGGGCCAAAAGTGAAATTGCATTGTGGCCTCAGTTGTGACCAAAACGAAACGAGCTGCAACGCGCCCAACGAATCAAAGGAACAAAGCAGCAATAGCAGCTACAGCAGCTACCGTAGCAGCAGCAGCCAAATACAATCCGCTTCGATCCAAATCGAACTGAGCCTTTTCATGTGTCGTACTACTAAAATGAATCGAATCGATACTCACATAAATATTCTCGAGCACAAAGCATATTTAATTAAACTTTAATATTTATTAGCTACCATAGGAATAAGGTTTTGCTTTAGCTGTGGCGCTGAAAGAAGAGCTGCAACAACAACAACAACAACAAGAACGACAACATCAATGGTGGGGAAAGGTATAAAGTTACTGGGTGACGGCCATTGCACGAAAACAAATATGGCGTTCGTTCGTACATTCGGTCGGTCGGTCGGTCGGTTGGTTGGTTTGTTTGTAAGGCAACTAGTTTTGTGAATATGACAACCACACAGAATAGTACGACAAGCAGTCAAATAGACAGACAGACAGACAGACAGATAGACAGACAAGTTGACGACACAAATACTTGCACAAATGCCAATGTAAATACAAATAAACAAATACATACATGCATGCAAGCAAATAATGCCTGACTGCTTATGCTAACAAATTAAAAGAGCGAAGTGCAGCTGTACTTATTCGAATATATTGTTTATTTGTATTTGTATGCATATAAATACATACAAATGTGCTTACGGACAGACAGACATACGTATAAATACAACTATCTATAAAGCTGTTTGTGGCATATATGTATGTACATATGTGTAAGTGTATGTGTGTGTGTGTGCTGAGGCCAATCATGCAATAGCAACTTATTGTTTGATCTGTACTATCATATTTCACAATCGATAAACATCACTTTATATTTTCATAATATTTTTTTTCCTTTTTGAATACAACACCAACAACAATCACTGTTGGCAAAAAAAAAAAGACTTAAACGAAACAGTTTATGTGGAGTGTTTTGCAGTGTTATGGTATTCGTGTTGGCTGCAACAATAGCTCTGTTAAAACATAAAGGAACATTTTATTTGATAGTGTTCGAATATGGAATACTCTGAATCGAAGTGACAGTAGACACAATGAGTACAATTGAATGTTTGCTGTGTAATATATTCACTCATATGATTTGGTGTTGATCTTCGACTCATGAAATATTCTAATACTAAACACATGTGAATATTTCGTTAATTTTATACATGCATACACACTCATACAGTGATTTACCATACAAAGTTATGTTAAAGCGCTCTTGCGCTATCAACGAGTTGCGTACCAACGTCAGTCGTATTTCATTGTTATGAATAGAAACAAAAATATGAAAGAAAACATAAATTTTGTATCTCCTTTACACTTATAAAACGGAGTAAAAAATTAATATAAAGTATCTCTTTCGAACTCGTTTCGCATAGTACCATCGCTTCGTTTGATACCACTTTATAATTCCACTATGTGATAAACCTGCAACGCTTAGCCAAAGAGGGAGCACTGAGCGTATCTAAATCATACTCTTCTTTCAGAGCAATATTTCGAATAATCATAAAACTATTCTATAATAAATTAAGATTCTACTTTTACTCTGCGTTTTCTATCTCAATATTTGGCAATAGCTTTAATCGATGCAACTGCATATGTACATCACTAAGTCAATTTCTAGTTTACTCTAAAATTTCTATATCTAAACATAGCACATATAATAAGATATATATTTTAAGAGCGTACTGTATGCGTGTTAAGCAAATAGACTAAATGCAAATGCATACAATTGCAATAGAGACTACGAAGTAGAAAGTGAGACCAAATGTGTGTGTGTGTGTATGTGTGCGAGAGTGCGAGTGTGCTTGAGTTCTATGCTTAAGCTTCGTGTTGCAATAATATATTTGAACATTTAACATAAACAAATATAACCTTTGGCTTTGGCTAAAAAGCACTCGATGGCTTTTTCTGCACTACAGACATACATATATGCAAAGTATATGCATATGTATCTACGTACTTGTATGTATCTAGATACGAATATGCATAGATGTATCTACAAGTTTTGATTGCTGCCAACCATGCAGCATACTCAAAGAATATCAGTAAAAGTATGTGGCAACAAAAAAGCTTCAATAGCTCTCAAACTGTTGCCATAGTTAACATGCAGGCAGACAGACAGACAGACATACAGAAAGACATACAGATAGACTGGCAGGCAGGCATGTGTATGTAGCAAGTTGAAAACTTAAATTTGACTACGACTTGAATGCATACACACACACACACAATTCACACACGATGACTGCGTTCACTCACGAAAAACTGAGGCAATTTATACTCTGACGTTTACTTTCGTAGCGGTGATGCAGCCTGCCAGTAAAATGCAGCAAGGATATGTGTTGAGAAGATATACTCACATACGTACAACAACAACAAAAGCAGCAGCAGCTGCGCTCTGTTTGCACAAAAAGAATTGAAACACGCAAACGACCATGACGACGTCGACGACTTCGGCGATGACTTTGGTAGCATTTTGGCGTTTCGTTTTGTGGGTAAGAATGGATACTACTACTCGTTCGCATGCTTTATTGAAAGGATAAATTTATGTGCATAAGCGACAGCAAAAAAAATTGTGCGTCAGTATATGTGTCTCATATCCGTGTATGTGTGTGTGTAGTCTATGGAAATATGCAACAAAAATACGCAGCAGCATATTCATGCAACAATATAAAAATGAAAAAAAAAAAAAAACGAAAAATCCAAACCCAATTTTCATATCTCTCGATACAATATCTTGCTCATTCTTTCCTCCTTTCACGCTTCTGCTGCTGCACAGTTCATCCCAATCAATATCTTTTTTGCAAATATTGGCAAAGTTTTGCTCGGAAATAAATTTAAAAAAATATTTTGCTATCTTAAGTGCATAAAACTATAAACGTTAAACAAAATATTTCATACTCATGCGATTATTTATGTGGCACTCTCTCTCGCTTCATGCCACACACAAACACACACACACACATTGCAGCATTTCCGCTTTATGCTGTTTATTTATTTGTACCAATCCACTCTTCTGCTGCAGTCTAGTTTAATACTCTAAATTCTTTGTATTTTTGGCTTGTTAAATTGGTTTATATATACATACACACTCACACACTTACACACATACACACAGATACATATATATGTGTATATAAAATACTTAAATTATCGTGGGAACACAAACGGAATTGGGTTGCATTATAAAAATTTATGAGATATGCAGATTTTTTTAGTTCTGATAATATTTGCAACATTCTAGACAAAAGGACAAAGGACATTTTGCATTGATATCGAGTTGGAAAAAAAGTTACTTGTTATTTTTATTAAAATCTTATTGCAAATAACTTTTGCCATTCAAAAGTGAAATGTCAAGCCTTTTGACTTTGCCTTCATTGCTTACTTTTGCTTTACTCCAACATTATTTTTTATTCTTACAGTTTTATTTTCTTTTTTCTTTTTTGCATTCTTTGCATTTATGCATTAGTCGTTCAAACATAAATTACTCAACTGAGCAAACAAATGAAAATTGATAACATCATCGATTCAAAAGTCAACAATGACAAAAAAAAATGAAAAAAATATTGTAAAAAAAAAAATATAAATGTAACAGACGATGATGAACAAAACAATTTAAACCTTAAATGGAAATCTATCTATTCTTTTTTTGTAAACGAGGTTTAAATCGAAATTGTTTAATTGATATATCTTTACTAAAATAATCGATTTAAATCGATTTTAAGAAAAAAGATCGAACAGTTCTTTTCGAAATGAAGTCCAAAATTATAAAAAATCACATACGTGTTTGTTTTGTAAACGATAATTTAATATTAATCGATTAATTATCGATTATTTGATAAATACCATATCAAGGAATAACATCAAAAATTGTAAAACTGGTATTCGCCAGTATTTCTCTTTCTATTTCTCGCTTATTCGATTAGTCGATTGATCGGATAATCGATTATTCGATTAGTCGGTTAGTCGATTATTCGATTAACGGTTAATCGTTTAGTCAATCAAGCGGTTAGTCAATTAGCCGCTTTATCGACCGATGATCGATTAGTCGATTAATCGGTTAATAATATTTTTTTCAGCCACCCCTTATCATATTAACGTTGCTTGTTACAACGAGTAATGCTGTCTTTTTATATACTTTCGCAGATCTTTTAATTTGTTTCTTTCTTTTTTTCAGCTTCCTTATACATTTTTTTTAAATAAGCCTCGTATTTAAATCAGATTTCATTGCATATAATACGCTCTTCAATCATATAATTCACAACGACATTCTATTGTCATTATCATCATCATCATTATTATCTTCAATGTCGGCGTCATTCAGTGGCCCGCATTTTTTTGGTATTTCGTGTTTGAAATATTTGAATTTGTTGAATATTGAGTTTTACATTCCGTTCAACGATTTCTTGACTTTTTTTATGATGATGACGATTTTTTTTTTGCACAATTTTTTGATTCAGTTTTTTATACATTTTATTATGTATATTTTTTTTCACGTTCTTTATCATCGATGCTACTTACTCACTTATATTGAGTTGTAAATTCAAATGAAATGCAATTCAGTCGAAGCGGAACTTATTGTGTTGAATGCGTTGTCGACTGACTGTAGGCGGCGTTGCAGCATTTGCGGAGTTTGTGAAAAGCAAGCGGAAAGCAAAATGACTGATGTCGTGGATATGGTTAGTAAATATTTAAAGTGGACTTCATTCGCGTTTTGCAGTAAACGTTTTTATTCTCTTTTTTTTTTTTTTTTTGGACGAATTATTTGAATTTATTTGAATTTTTCTGACATTGTCGATATTTTTTGGCAAACGTCAAATTGCATGGCTCACTGAAGCGCTGGCATATCTTGTATCTATACTTTTTTATATCTATCTTTTTTTTTGCAATAAACTGTGGCAGCGGTCCAGAGGATTACTGCCAGTGGTCATGGTAATATGAAAATTAAGTAATAAATTTTATTCAACGATTTCTATACAAAAAAAAAAAAAAAAAATATATTCAACGATAACGAAGACGCTGTAAGACGCAAAAAAGTGTTTTGTAAAGAAAACTGAGCTTAAATGTGGGCAAAACGGAAGTTGAATTGCTGTAAATGTACAAATATAACTGCACTTCCGGTGCAGAGCGGAAAAGCGTAAGTGAAAACGTTGTCATCAGGATATTCATGATACGCTTTGCTTAAACTTGAACGTAATCGTTGCCTTTTCTTTTTGGGTTTTTTTCGTTTTTTTTTTTTGCGGAAATGCGCGACGATTTCATTTTTTTTCTTTTAACTTTTTGTTACGAACGAAGACAGTACGGGGCAGTTGCGAGAAAAACATTTATTTATACTAACATGCAAAATTACATTGAGACAATTTCATGCTCATCTGCATAAAATCAATTCCATTTTGGAGACAATTTGAAGATTGGAATACAAATTTCGAATTATCAACGAGGGAATCAACTGACAATGAGGACGTTTGTGCAGAGAAATACAGTAAAAAAAATCATGAGCGGCATGAAAAGTCTGCATTGATCACAATCAAAAAAAAAAAAAAAAAAAAAAGTGTGAAGAAATAGCTTAGTGTAAAAGAGATAGCTAGTTGCACATAAAGCGAAAGAGTGAGCATATGAAGTAAAGAATGCAGGCGTCAATGGTTTGGTTTGGTTTGACTTGACTTGGCGCTATATTGTGGCTTTTCTTTTTCGTTGCTTTCCAATTGACTGTGCTGACTGCAAATGTCGCTGCTGTCTCATTGTCCAGACTCTGACTTTGACTTTTTAGTGGGTGTGTGTGTGTGTGATTGTTATAAACACACATACACATATAGTTTGTAGTTGGGATGTAGACAAATAGACAAACGTTGATATTTCTACAAGCATCATGCATACATAATGTGCTTTGGGAGCTATACTTCTAGCTGGTTGTGCTGCCACTACACCACTGCTATGGTTTGCTTCGACAGCTTTTTCTAATCTCAGCAGCGGTGGAGCGAAGACATCGTAGTGACATATAACTGGGCGTCATGGGAGGCGTGGCAGTGCGCTGCAGCGGCAAATTATGTGGTGTATGGGATTTTTTTTCTTATTTTCTTAATTTTGGCTTTGTTTGATTTTTGTTGTTTTGTTTTTACTTTCTAAATGCACTTTTTTGAAGGAAAGTTTTTTTTTTTTTTGTAATAATTTTGAGCAAATATTCTTAAATAGTTACTTTTACCCATGTTGCAATTATAAGAAGGTGTCCCTAGCAGGATGTTGCAATTATATCAGGTGGATTTTCGTCACTTTCTCCTTCATTTGCTAACAAATTTTGTTGAGTATGCATATTATGGTGAATTCATATAATTTCACCTTATATTTCTGCTTCTTGATTAATTTAAAAAGAGCGAAAGAGAGAGAGAGAGAGATGCATATTTTCTTCACTCTTCTAAGTTCAACTTAATTTAGTAAACCAAACTGACTAAAATATGTAAGCCAAATGGAAAGAGAGAGTTGCGGAATACATCTCATTGTAAAAATTCTTCAATTTTCAATTTTTACACTGAATTAAAATACTAAAATTTTTCATTATATATCAATGCTTTCATGAAAAATCGAATGACAATGCTTTTACTTCTGATAATCACTATGCTTAAAATTTCCTAGACAATAAAAGTCCTGAGCGATGGAAATTTATATGAACTCTTTCATTTAAAACAACTTAAATTTTTTCGTATTCTTGGTTGGACTTTTTAAATTTAAACGTTCGAGGCACGTTCGTACAAATTTATATCGGCTATATGCAACATGCTTGAATATATTTATAGGTACGGGTGTAGGTTTAGATACATTTTTATGTACGTGCAAAAGCCGAAGCAACTGCAGCAAAATATTAACGCTTTGAGAAATGTAGCAAGGAAAAAAATATATATAAAAATAAAAAATAATAAAAAAAATAAAATAAAAAGAATGAAATAATAAAATAAAAAAAAAAATAGTTCTAGGAAAAAAATTTAACTTCGTTGGAACCGAAGTCTTTATACCCCCACACGATAAAAACTGAACGAGCTACAGTGGCGTAGATAGTTATAACGCAGAAAGCGTAGTTAGGAATGGGTTTGGATAAATTCTATTAATATAAATTCTTATAAATACTTGGGTATGCATGAAAGCTATATCTTACAGGAGACTTTTACTCCAAAACTTTTAACTATACAAATCAATACACCACAAATATGGCCAAGCGTTCACTAACTTTATTGATTGCAGATGTGTTTTTTTTTAGGTATAAAAATGACCTTTTACAATATATGTGATATAAATATGTATGTCTACTATATATAGTTTTTTTTCTGAATACTAAATGATGTGCAAAAACCAAATTTCGGTCTAGGCTTCAACCTAACTGGTTGCTGTGTAAATTTTTTATTTCTTTTTTTTTGGTTTTATTAAAATAGAAAAAAAAACACGTTGCATATATTTTTTTCCTATAGTTTATTGTGTTATTCTTGCGGTAGAACTCGATGCAGGAAAGAGTTAAGAGTCAATTTAAAAATGGCGAACGGCAACCACTTTCGTATTTTAGTTTTGCTTAGCACCGCTAAACTGTACTCAAATGGTCAATAAATGACTCGTGTTGTTGTGTTGTGTTGACTTTCCTTTTGTAATTTTTTTTTTCTCCTGTTTTTCTGTTTCTCTTTTTTGCTGCTTTGATTTCTGCAACCAATTGAAGCACTTAATTTGTTTACAATTAAAGTCAGCGCGGCGAAAAGGATTCTTAGTTTCATTTAATTTTTTTCTTTTACTCTATTTTTTTTGTGCTTGTTTGCAATAGAACCGAATTGAAGCGAACCACATCAAATGCTTCAAACTGTCCACGTATCCGTTACTGGTATACATCCGTACGTACACCTTGCGTCACTGTTAGTTTCTCATGTTTTTCATGCTGCATGCAGCAAGTGCAGCCCAGCCCCTTTCATGTTTTTGCATTCATTCATATAATGAGAAAGGGGAATGAGGAGTGTTTGGTCGGTCGTTTGGTCGGTCTGTTGTGTTAGCACAAAATATTCGCTTCAAACATGCAAATTGCTTGCGGTTCTCAATTTTCTCTCGTTTTACTTGTTATTTTGTTTTTATTTTTTTTTTGCTTTATATTGAGTTCAGTTTAACTATTTTTTTGTTGTTGTTGTTATATACAATACATATATATTTTATATTGTATATATATATGCATGTATATGTGCAACAACAAAAATCCATTTAGATTAATTAGTTTTTAAGCGAAAACTAGCGCACGGCAAGCTTGAAAGCGTATAAGTGGGCGCCACATTGGAGCGTTGCATATAGCTTCTTGTATTGCCAGGCAGACAGAGACAGGGTGGCAACTTGAACGCGTTTATTATTCAGCGCGGTTTAAGAGTTTAACGGCTTTCGACGTGGTGCTGCGCTGCGCAGCGCTGTGCTAAAAATAAATAAATATGCATATTGAAATTCATACGATGCGTTGCAATGTGATGTCGACGATGACGATGACAAGGACGTTGTCCTAGCTAAGGACCAAATACATACATATATTCAAATTGCAAAGGGATATACTATGTATGCAATGTTTGTACTAGCAAAAATTTTTAAGCTTTAAGTGTGTTGCATTGTATTGGCTTTCGAGAAGTTTAGCATTAAATTGCAATAATTGAAAAAAATAAAAATTAGTTTCAGATTAGATTTTCATTATTTGGAAATAGAAGCAGCTGCATTAATATTTATTACAAATTATAAGATAAATATGGAATCAAAACTGTTGAAAAAAAAAAAAAAAAAAAAAAGCTTTATAAAAATTGAAAAACCAAATAATTCTATAAACTTTCTCTAAACTGCTAACGTGCCACCCAATTGACTTTCATGAACTGCGCTAATGTGCGTCTAATGCTGCCATATCATCCGTAGATGTGCGACCTCTCAGCGTGCACAGCATTTCGTGTCAATGTACTCTCTGCGCTATATCTACATAACTAACTAAGCGTATAGTGTACTTATTCACTTTCTCACTTATTCAAACATAAAGCAACAACTCACTTTGCACAACGTTCTTCTTTACAGCGTTATTCTAAAGGTATTTTTATACCCGCCAAAATATAGTGTGAAGGGTATATTCATTTTGTCTGAAAGTTTGTAACGCATCGAAGGAGACGTCGTAGACCCCATAAAGTATATATATTCTTGATCAGCTCGACGAGACGAATCGATCTAGCCATGTCCGTCTGTCCGTCTGTCTGTCTGTATATTTCTAAGCATCTTTTTCGTTGAAGATATAAAGATATTAAGCTGAAATTTGGAACTTAAGCTTTTCTCGGCAACGACTATTATGAGTTCGAGAATTAGAGTGCCACGCCCATTTTTAGGTATAGCCCCCATACAAACTTACCGTTTTTTTTCGATTTTTTGTATAAAAAATACTAATTATTTATGAATGTATTCGCTCCCAATTGGGTAAAAACATTTCTTTTGTCATCCAGTGTTAAAACCAAGATGCCACGCCCTTTTAGGCATAGCCCCCATACAAACTTTCCGTTTTTTCCGATTTTTCCGATTTTTTTTTTATAAAAATACTAATTATTTATGCATATATTCACTCCAATTTGGCTAAAAACATTCTTATGTCATCCAATGTCTAATCAGATGTGCCACGCCTATTTTTTTGTTATAGTCCCCAAACAAACTTTCCGCCCACTTTCGAATTTTTGTATGAAAATTTTTATTATTTATTCATGTATTTACTCCATATTGGGTAAAAACTCATCCAATATCATGGTACCACGCCCATTTTAAGATGTTTCTTGCATACAAATTTACCGCCCATTTCAAGATATTTTTTAGAAATATGTTGATATATGTACATATCTGTAGTTTTAGATCAAAATTTTAAATTAATATTGTGTGTAAACTTGGGTGACCACTGATGATTAACATACACATAAACTCTTAAAGAATCGTGTGACGGGTATTTAAGCTTCGGTTCTACCGAAGTTAACGTTTTTCTTGTTTTTATATGATTTTTTTCTTTTCGGTGAAAGTAGTGAAGTAAAGTTTACTTAAAAGTTTGTTTATTACACAAAAAAAAAATAAAAATGTGAGTAGTAGCCGCAGCAGCAGCTCAGCATCATTTACTGTTTACTGCTGCCCAACACGTCTTTCACCTTGCCTTATCATTTTCGCTAACGCTTGGCCTTTATGTGCAGAGTTACTCCATTTTGGTGCTTCTTTTCAGTATTTTTGTTGAAATTCATCATCATCTTTTTTAGCAGTTTATGCGCAGTTTACTGCCGCTTTTATGTATGTATACGACGACGTCGTTTTTTTGTTTTTTTTTTTCATCTTCAACTTCTTCTGTTTACTTACACAGTACAGCAACATTGTAGGCTGCAGCACTCTAAAGCTGGCAGTTGGCTTCAGTTTTTTTTTTCTGTAGTCCTTTAGGCTTTTTATTTGTATGTTTGTGTTGAACTGAAGCTGTTTGTAATACGCTTTGGTCTATTAAAAACTTGTAAACTACACAACTTAGTTTTTCATAGTCTACTTTTCGGCGCATACAAAACTTTTTGCCTTTTTATTTAATTTTTTTTATAGTTTTTTTTTTTTAAAGAAATGAAGGCGCATAATTTCATTTGCTTTTGCACTATGAAATGCAATAAAATTATGCAAAGTTATTTTAGAAAAGTTTCTATTTTTTTTTATAAAGAAGTTGCGTATACGCCGTGTGTCGCAGCAATTAGGCAAAAATTTCATTTTAATTCTTAAAAAGAAGAAAACAAGAATAAACAATACAAATAGTCAAAGACAAACGTTGCCAATTTAGTTGCAAACAAAAAGTTTTTCATTGTTTTATGCGTCACTGCAAGGACGAAAGGACACTCAAACTATAGACAAAGAAAGAAAGAAAGAAAGTTTTTCGCTTTTGCTTTGCGCACAAAACTTAAACTAAATGCGACATTCAACACTGTCGGCTACATACATATTGTATATTATATAGTTAAAGTCCAGTTAAGTTGAGCAGAAATAGTAGAAGAAGAAGTAAAAATAATAATATAGAACTTTAATCGTCTAAGGACGCAACGAGTCAAACATAAATATACTGCGTATTACGACGAATGAACGTCTTTGTGAGAAGAAAGAAAACAAAAAAGGACGTCTTCGTCTTGAATGTTTTAAAACATTTTACAGCATCATTAAGGATAAGAATCAAGTTGGCTTTGAATTTGTTGCCTCAGAGTACAATGTTGACGATTTCCGGAAAGTTAAACAAAAAAAAAAAAAAAAATATTTGATGTAGCAGTCAAGTGGCCAGTCAAACGATAAGTTTAAAATATGTGTATGTGTGTGTGTGTATGTATAGCTGCTCAAAAGTAGCAGATAAAGTTGCTACATGCTTTCATACATCTTTAAAATTTCTTTAGACAAATGGTTTTTTTTTTCGTAAATTCATTCAGCAAAGTCATTGAACTCCTTGCCTGTCGAAATAATTAAAAAATAATCAACATTTCGAGTGCAATTCATTGCTGCTGCTATGCTGTCCGAATGCCAATGAATTGTCGAACAAAAAAAAAAAAAACAAAATGGCAACACTATTTATTACAGCAAGGACGTAGACAATAAAACTTTGCTTTCAGTGAGTTGTAAAAATCCAAGTAAAATCCTTAGAAATGTTTTATTAGCCCTCGTCGTACGCTCGAATAAGCTAGCTTAGCGGAAGCTATCGGATTTTATGCTTTTGACTTTTGCACAACATTGCATCAGACGCAGCAGCAGCAGCAGCAGCCACCGTAACAAGAAGAGGAAGCAGCATTCAGTTACGCCTCTCTTTCCTTTCGAGTGATAGCTGCAAGTTAACTTGAGATGTGTTGAGGCGGCACATTCGAATTTCTGTTGCTTCAGATTTTGGTGTGGCTATTGCATAACGTTTATTGCAAGCTCCTGACTGCATCAATGGCTGTCTGTCTGGCTGTCCATCTCTGCTGTTCGTCTTTCGACTTTTAAGCTTCTTGTTGGCATTGTTCTTACGTTGCAGACATACACATGCTTACTTGTTTCTTATGTGCTTATTATCCTTTACATGTACGAGTAGGAGTTTTTTATTTTTTTATATTTTTTTTTATTGTTTTTTTAAGATACGTGAAAGCTTTATTGAAGCATATAAGGTAGCTGTAACGAATAATTGACGTCCAAGACTTAACGATACGTTTGCAGTTTGAATTTTATCAAAAGAACATCAGTGTTATCGAAGTTTTAATACTCAAGAGTATAAAAAATTGGATTGGTTTCTACCCTTAAAGTAGGTTTACCAATAGAATTTACCAATAGAATACACCCCTAGTATGCTGAAGCGTCTAAATTTGAAGTTTGTTGGCAGTATTGTTTGTACATTCCTAGATAATGTTTAAAAATCTTTAAATATTCGGAAATATTCGAAAATATTAGGATGTAATCGGATATATTTGGAATATTCGGAAACATTCGAAAAATATTCGGGAATATTCAGAAAAATTCGGAAATGTTCGGAAATATTCGAATATTTTCGAATATGTTCGAAATATTTGGAAATATTGGGAAAAGTTCGGAAATATTGAAAAATGTTAGGAAATATCGGATATATTCGGAAATATTCGGAAATGTTCGGAAATATTCGAAAAAAATATTTGAAAATATTTGGAAGTATTCGGATATGTTCGAAAATATTTGGAAATACTCGGAAATGTTCTGAAATACTCAGTATTATTCGGAAAAATTAGGAAATATTCGGAAATACTCGGAACTATTCGGAAATATTCTCTATAAAACTTAAAATTCTTACAGCTTTCGAAAATTTAGTGAAGCTGAACCTGAAACGGCGAAGCGCATTAATTTTCTGTAAGGATAACGAGCAGTCTTGTATTGTGCACGGCGCAGTAAGAATGGACCAAAGTAAGATTCAGCATTTAAAGATGTTGAAATAGAACAGCAGGTGTTTGGTTATTGTTGTTGAGGTTGCATTTTTAAATGCAATACGGCTGCTGTTTGTTATAACTACTCTTCAGCTCTTCAACTCTGTCTCTCTTTCTCCCTTTCTCATATATCACTCTAGAGAATTTCATTGATTCCTCATGAAATCCACACATGTCGATAAAGCGTATACTTAAATTAAAACGTTTTTCATGAAATCCATTTTCTAAATATGCTACACACACACACACACATTTGGAAACGTTTCATGACACAAACAAACAAATAAACAAACAGTGAAAAAACTTCAAACAGCAGAAGCAACAGCAACAATGACCAAAAATAGTGAACCAAAAATACTTTGCAACTGCATATGAATTCCATTGAACGCAATTTTCAAAACGCAATGCATTGAATTTTACCATTGAAATGAAATACAATTTATGTTTTTGTAGCTGTTTCATAAATACATACACACACACACATGCAACATACATAGGTGCGGTGGCGTTGTCTAGATTTTTCTGTGCGAAATGCTATTGAAAATATTATTTCAAGAGAAAATATTTATTTTATTTGTTGCTATATTCAGCAATGCAGCTGCAAAATATTTTCTTGTAAAAAAAAAAAAAAAAAAAAAGAAAATAAAGGAAAATCTGCTCTTTAACATTCACATTGGCATTTTCGTATTACTTTATTTGCTGTGGCTGTGTGTATTAAAGGAATTTCGTTTGCTTCTCAACGATGACATACACTCTTCAATATTATTTGAAAAGCGAAAACCACAATAACATATTTTCTATAGATGTGTGTGTGTACAACATATGCTATAAAAAATGTATAGATACATTTATAGCTCACTGTACATGCATGCATACATGCATAGATAGACGTTATAAATCCAACAACAATTCAACAAAGCACATTGAAAAATATTGAATGAAATTTTTTTTTTTTTTTTTATTAAAGCACGATATATGAATTTTCTGAAACGTTGCTCATCTACAGATACAAATACAAATAGAACGATATACTCAAACATGAAGCGCGTTAGCTTATATTGAGCGCATATCTATTGCATGTATGTATTTGTGTGCTAAACAAAAGGCAAAATAGCAAATCACATTCCTCGAGTATTGCTCTCATGCATGCATCGATGTTACGGCATACAGCGTTGCAGATACAGATACAGATAGACAGTTAGATACGTATCTTATCTACTACTGCACAGCGTGTCGCATATTACGACATACTTTTACTTCTACTTTTAGAATTTTACGTCTTCATTCGTTTATTTATTTATTTTTTTTCTCTGTACGTCTGGTTTTTCTATTTATGTGTTGCTTTGCTTTGCTTTATAAAGAAATATTTTAGATTTTCGACAGATGTTCATTCGTAAACAGATTTTTAGAAATTGTCTCTTACGTTGATTTACATAATTCCCACAAGCTAGCGAGCAAAAAAAAAAAAAAAACGTAAAGGCGAAATGGAAAAACGTGGCATACAAATCGAGTCACTTGCAGCTAAAAAAGTATCTTATGAAATGTTTGTGAGAAAATATTCAATAAGTTTAGAGACGAGTTATTGACACTGCAAAATACGATTAAGATTAAAAAAAAAAAAAATAAATAAATAAATGAGTTTTTCTTTTTGGCATTTTGCAAAAGCGTTTGCCATTGTTTTATCTAATTCCAATTTATACGTACATAACAATATACAATATGCATATCAATATTTATTCTATTAGGAAAACAAAATAAAGCAAAAAAAGGGCACAAAACACAGAGGAAACATAAGTAAGTAAGTAAGTTAGTAGAGATGTAGAGGAGAGAGAGAAAGAGTAACTTCCGCTTGTGCCATAATTGATGATATGCTGCAGACAACAAAAATATAGATAAATTTTTGAATATAATATACAAATATAGAGATAGTCAGATAGATAGATATATAGATACATAGATATAGACATAAGCACTCAACTGCAGCAGATACTCAAGCTAATAACGATATTGTACGAATGAAACGGAAGAAACAAAAGGACGAAAAACGTACAAATATCAAAACACTTCCGTTCGTTGCTTAAAAGGAAACATCAACTTGCACATATTTATAAATTAAACGTCATCGATACAACTCTAAGTTATCTAAGTGTGTTTGTGTATTTTATCTATGTGTGTGTGTGTGTGTATTGTTTACTTTGTCTGCAGCATAGCAGCATTTTCGTTTAGAAAAAAGCACAAAATCTATAAAAATAAAATATTTATTATCTCGTTTGGCGCGTGAGCCATTTGGGACTTGAAAAGCAACTTTTACTCTATGGCATGGTATGCCATGGCAACATCTTCATGCCAAATTTGTCATCATTTTGTCATTTGATGCTATGCTATGCTAAGGCTGCGCAGGTGCCTAGTAGAGGGAAGGGAATCTTCTGCTCCTTTTATATATATTGTATGAGGCGTCAGATTTAATATTTCATTTGGACGCTTTGCTTAATTTCTTATTTGGTTTTTATTGTCATCAATAATCTATGACAGCTTGCTTTGTCTTTGCACGTATGTAAAGAAAATGCCACAATGGGGCGTGTGTGTCTATTTCAATGTGTGTGTGTGTGTGTGTGTATGGCATATTAATTTATGAAAGATAAATATTTCCGGCAAGCATTTATTAACTGATATTAAAATATTAGTTTGGATAGCTTAGCTCTATAGTTATATGTATATAAGAAATCAATATAAAAAATGCACGCTACTAGTTAATATTATAATCAACGCATTTTTACGCTGCTAAGTGTGTATGTATTTATTTAATATGACAATGGTGACAATTAAATTGATTAAGTCTATTTTCAACTTTGACATTGAAAGCATTTCTATTTGAGCAACTTTTTTTTATTTTGTTGCGTAAGCAATAAGTTGAAGTAGACATGAGTGTTTGAGGGTGATATGTCGCTTTTTCAGAGTCTACAGTAAAAAAAAAATTAATTTTTTATTTGAACTGTATATATTTTTAAAATAAAATTCCAGAATGATTTGACAAGCTTGTTGGGAAGATTTCAAGTAAACCTTTAAATGATTTTAAGCTTTATTTGATTTATCAACCTAAAAATTGATAGTTGTACACGTTCTATAGATATGCATGTACTTCTTTCGAATTATTTCAAAGTTTTTTGGTTGGAATGTATACACTTTATATTATTATCAATAAAAATATTAAAGACAATTTACTCTCTTGAATGAACCTTATAAATCGCGTAGTGCACTGTAGTCGCTGGTTTTAATTTTATACCATTTATATGTAGGGTTAAACGCTCTAGTTGGAAGCTTGAAATGAAGCAAAGTTTTGGTACTTCTCCAAATACTCTGAGAATATATTATTATATACGTCATAAGCAGATAGAGCCATGTACGTCTGTCCATATTTATATCTGGCTGTCTATTGACCTTTATGTCCGTCTGTTCATCAATTTATCCGTTTACCTGTCTGTATGGCTTTCATAGTGGTTGCATATCTGTTTTCTTTCATAAAAGCCAATAATGTGGCAATATTTACCATGGAAAAAGTTGTGGAACAAAGAGTTTGAGTTGCAAATAAAACGTCTGCCAATACATTGAAAATATTACAAAGAGCTTAAGGTGAATCGTGTATGTCGAAAACAAATATGAGTGGTACAAGACGATCAAGGAGGATCGAAAAATGTGTAAAGATTTGCCTCTGTGCCGTTCGACCATCAACTATCGGCATTGATAAAATCAAGAAAATGGTACATATAAATCGAAATATGAGTACTAGATGGATTGGTTGTCTCATATGACCGCTCAGAACATTTTGACTGGCGTATTGAAGATGAGACGCGACGGTGCTCAACTCGTTCCGAAAGAGCTGATTTTTTTCAAAAGTCGCATCGTAAGGAGGACGCTGAAGGCATGCTTCCTCGAAATAATTCTGACTCCAGCTTCATGAGACGCATCATAATTGGAGACGAGATATTGGTGTGTATGAAAATGAAGTGCAAGCTAGTCAACAGTCAGCTGAATGGTGTCTGCCGCACATGCCTAAGGCGAAAAATCCGGTCCAAAGCCTTTCAAAAGTTGTTGTGATGCTCACCGTTTTCACTCTGAGTTCCTCCCGGATGGTCAAATACTAAATAGAGAATATTATTTTTCCGTTTTGAGGCGCCTACCCGAGATCTTCCGCAGAAAACGTTCGAAATTGTGGAAGTATAACTCGTGGATTATAAATTATATTCTCCAGAACCGTCAAGAACTTTCTAAAGTACTGTATCTTTTTTTTCGAAAATTTGAAAAAAATATGTATTTATGAAAATTTTAAATGTTGACATCAATTTAAAACCATATAGATACACAACATGGTTTACAATCTATACAGTTACCAAGAGATACATTCATAATTATATTCTATTTATTCATCTCAATATTTGTATAACTTAGCATGTATGTATATGCGAATTTCTAACTTTGTTTCAATATGCAAGTCAAGTAAGTTGCCGATACTATAGATCAACAACAACAAAAACAACAAAAACATTACATCAATATCAAGCGGTATGTATGTTGATTATTCTTGTTGTTGTTGTTGTTTTTGTTTTCGTAGTTGTTGTTATTTGCCGGCATGTAGTTGACATCATTGATTGATTTAGCTGTCAATTGCATAATCACTCAAGCGTTATTGTTGAAGTCGTACTCGTTCTCATCGTCCTTGTTTAACGTTGTTGCCGTCGCCGCCGCCATTCCAATTTCATCATTTGCCGGTTCACTCATATGCAGACAGACTGATTAAATGAATGAATGAATGAATGACTCACAGACTGATTGACTGACTGACTGACTGACTGACTGACTGACTGACTGTCTAACTATGTGAGTGGGAACATTGACCGAAGGTATACAATGTACCTACGCCATCTTTACGCTGAAACGGTGTTGTCTGGTACATACACACATATATTTTCTAGTATATTCACGTGAGTTGAAATATAACAGTACAAATTGTCAGCACTCGAACTGTGCTTTAGCATTGTTTCTCTGATGTTGTTGCAATAGTTGTTGTTGTTGGCTGTTGTTGTTATGTAGCTTAAAACCGCAACAGCAACATCTGTCAGTAAGGTTATCGACTGAATGCTTGCTGCATACATACATATCTGCATACAAATAAGAGTATTCTATGCATTTATATAGTATATAGTACTTTGTTTATATCTATGTTTGCATGTGTGTGTGTGTGTGTTTGTATGTTCTTGCATCAATATTGGTAACAATTGGTGTGGGGACAAAATTAACATGCCCCAAAATGGAAGTAATGGCCAAGTGTTATTGGTGCTGCGACAACAAGCGTTTGTGTGAGACAGGCAGACAGACAGACAGATTGAAGTTGAGAGTTTTAGTAAAACTAAGGGAGAGGGAAAAAATTTTTTTTATATAAAAAAAATTTAAATTAAAATTGAGGGAGTGAAGGATTTTTTTTTAAAACTCCCACACAAAATTTTCTAATACAACCAATACAATAAAAAAATCACAACAATTGACCTTTAAGGCTCAATAAAATGCGGATGTTGCTTCAGAGAAATAATAAATTACCTTTAGGGCAAGTTTATAACATTTGTTAGCGAAATCTTGTTTTTTTTTTTTTTTCGCGCAAATGAAAAAAAGCAAGAAAGCCAACATACTTGTTTGCTTGCATGTAAGAAGAAAAAGAAAAAATGAAGACAGATAAAGAAAAAAAAAAAAAAAAAAGAAAGGCGTCTTTGTGTCAATGTTCGGCATGTCAACAAAGATAACAGCAAAATAGCAAAGGATGCAAACAAAGTCATAGGAAACACCACAAATTCCAACTAAAGTCTATGATTTTGGCTGCCGAGACATTTACACTCAACTTAAAGCCGGACACTAGCAGTAGCAGCAGAAGGACATTTTGAATAAGCAATGTCAACATGAGGCACAGAAAGGAAGTGAAGAAAGTTTTTTTTCCCCAGCGAAAGCCTTTGTTGCGCTTTTATTTAGACAAAAAGAAAAAAATTGTTACAGAAAAAACAGAATAGAGCTGCAAAACTTTAGAAATCACCGAAAAAAGCAAACTACTGCTAGCCTGTCTAGCCACAAGTTGCAGCATATACAAAAGAAGTATGCACTGGACGTCTACATTTGGCTAGTTCGCTGGCTCACTGACTCAGAGTGTCATGGCGGATATCCGGTGAAGTTGAAAGTGCAATGTGAGCTCTATAAATCCAGCAGACATACAATGTGATTGAGGGTGTGGTGTTTGATAGCAGCTAAAGCGTGCCACCAACGCGTGCCAAGTACAGCACAGCTACAACATAAAAAAGCAGACCCATATAGCCAGTGTCTTAGTGAAAAAAAAGTGCTCCTTGCTGCTGCTCCTTTATGCTGCTCCTTAAATGTGTCGTCGCTTGAAAAGTCGAAATTGCAGTGTCATAAAAGTTTTAGTTTTCATTTTTCTCGCGCTTACTACAGCACTATTTTTTTTTTTTTTTTCATTTTTTGTATTGCATTTTCAAGGCTGCAACTATTTTGGCTGTGTGCATTTCTATGTGTGTGTGTGTGTGTTGGCGACATTCAAACGGAAGTGCCTAAGCAGCTCGTATTTATTTGCTTGCAATTTAGCGTAAAATTTTTTTGTGTTGCAACAATTTTCATTTTTTTTTTGTTTTTCTTTTATATTTTTAGTTTTATTTATTTTTTATTATTTTTTTTCGCTTAACTTTAACGCTGCCAAATGCAAAATAAGTTGCAAACTACAAAAACAACAACAAAAAGTAGCAACAAAGATTGCTTTTATGCTGCAACATTGCAAGCTTGTTGCACATACACAATTTAGTGACAGGCAACAACGTAAACAAAAACAACAACAACAACAATAATGTTGTAACTTTATATTTATATATATGAGTGTGTGTGTATGTGTGTGTGTGTGTGCAACACTTTAAGCGTTAGCGACGTCGTGTTTGCACTTGACAATTCATTTCATTGTTTGTTTATTGCATTTGCCGCATTCAGGCTTCCACTACTTCCGCTTTTATTTTGCTTCAACAACAACAACAACAACAATTCGTCCTTTGTTTGTCCTTTCTCTTGTTGCTGTATTGCCCAATTCATTGCAGAAATTGTTAAAAATTGCATTCGCACGCGATCCTTGCACCTGCACGATTGCAATTTGTTCCTGTTTGCCTGTTGTTGACGTCTGTAGATACTTTGTCCTTCTATTGAGTTTTTTTTTTTTTTCATTTTTTTGGGAATGCTATTGCAAGTCCTTGGAATTGCTTCTTTTTCTCATTTTATTTATTTTCTATTTATTCTTATTTTGCTTCTATGTTGTTTTTTTTTTTTTTTTTTTTTTGCACAAAATGCAATTTTCTTTGGTATTTTTGGCAATGCTGCTGGTCAACAGGTTATCCTGTGTGTGTGTGTGTGTTGTGTGTGCACATTCATTTCCGCTTTTATACCTTTTGGCTTTACTTTTTGCACTAAGTATTCTTCGAAGTGAATTTTGTTGTTTTCTTATTTTTCTTTTTATTATATTTTGCCTTTTTTGTTTTTTATTCAATTGTTTGCTTTTATTTTTCTTGTACTTTGCAGTATATTAGCTGCGGCATTGTAATGCATTCAAAGAAAAAAGCCAAATAAGTTCAGCAATAGAAACAGCACAATTGGCGTCGCTGCCGCAGGAAATGACTTCAATTTGCTGCTAACAGCTTTGAACTTTTTGGAGTAAAATTTCACTAACTAGCAAATTCTCAACATGTTTGTGCACTGAACTTTACCGCTCAATAAAGCGGAGAGAGATGGTTTTGAGTCCTTTTATAAAGCTTCATTTCGTTTGGAATTATGGCAAACAATAAACAAAGCTTCAAAATGGCTTCAAGCTGTGTTTTGTGTATAAAACCGGCTAAGAGATCAATCTAAACTTAAACTACGAGAGTTGTTAGAAAAGTTTAATTGGCTTCAAAGCGCCGAAAACAAAACTTTTAGCTGAAATCAGCCATTTTGTTTTCTTACGCCCCTCTGCTAACTACTTCATTGCTTACTCCTTTTGGCACTTTTTGCACATAAAGTTTTGTGACACTTGCCACGCCGCAAAATATAAATTGCAATGATGCGCCGCAATTCGTGGGTGCTGGCGTCGCGTCTGATTTGACTCGATGCGTATGCGACAACAACAACAACAACAAAAAAGTTATAAGTCGCATTTTTCACTTTTGCTGCCCGCAATATTTTTGCGCTCTCTTTCTAACACGTCTAATACTAAGTTCTGACTGATTTGACTGACTGTCTGATTGTGTGTGTACACGCCAAGCGCAAAAAGTTTTTCGCATTAACTTTCCAAAGCGTTACGTCGTCATTGCTTACATTGCCATCAAGTTGCCGCCATCTTTAACACTCTCATCACACACTTCCGCTTTCAACAGCGAACACACTTTCAGGCAGACATTCCGACCGAATTATACTGACTGACTGAGTGCGTTTAAGTTAGTGAATGAGTGTGTGAGCGACTGTTGCACGCCGCATCGCATTTGAATGCGTTTTTGATTTGTCATTCGCGACAAAAGCCGCCTACTTAGCAGCATTTGAACACTTCACCCAGCAGAACAGCAGGCAAAGAGTTGCCAACCAAACTTTTGCCAACCAACGTTTCCGTTGCTAACGTCGATCGTCGTCATCGTATCGTCATCATCGTCGTTGTCGTTGTCGCCATCTTGGCATTTGTGTCGTGTCGTGCATGTCGTTGATCATTGGTTTCCGCTGCTTGTCGCATCCATTCGAACAGACGTGCTAAAGCGAAATTTTTGAAGTTTATGAAACAAACGAACGAAACCAAAAGTACCAAAGTACCAGAGTAAGCGATAAAAGCGCGCAATGAAATAACCAAACAATCGCAAAAAATGAATGAAAAAAAAAAAAAAAATCGAATGAATGAATGAAAGAACGAACCAACTTTTGAATAGATTAAGTTCAAAGTTTTTCTCATTTTCAGCATTGAAGCGTATAGCGCGCGTAGCGCATTGAATATCCTTTTTCCTTTACAGTTTTACATTTTCAAATGCGCTGCATTGCTGTATCTTTTATTGCAACTATTTGCTATGACTTTGCTACTTTGCTACGCGCGCGCACACCAAGAAAACCCCTAAGAAAAATCATCGTAATGATGTAAAGAAAAAAAAGAAGAATATTGTCGAAGAAGAAGAAGAAAAAAAAAAAAAACTTTTCAAGTGTCATTAAAACTAACCAAAAAAAGTTTGAAGCGCTCAAGCAAAGTATGCAGGCAGGAAGGCAGACAGGCAGGTGAACCATTTTGTCATCTTACAACTGCATTTATCTTGATCTGATTTTCTGTTATGTAATTTATTTGAGTACATAGTTTCTTTTTTTTTTTCTTGTTTGAAAGTCTCTTCAATACATATATACGCAGCTGTATTGTATTGAAGCAGTTAGTTAGTTGCTTGCTGTGAGTTGAGTGCTATAAGCGAAAAGCTACTTTTATGCTGATAAAGTAAAAAAAAAAGGGGAAAAACCAAAAAACTTACTGCCTAAGCTCATTGTTAGCAACATTGTAGTTTTGTATCTATCTATTTTTATATATGAACTTACAAGTTGCTTATTAACAGTTTTCGAGTGTCGCATAAGAACTACTTAAAGTCTTTTTTATATATTTATAGATACATAGTGTGCATATGTATGTGTAAGTATTTATTTAATCATATAAAGCTGCATAAATAGTTACTTCCGCATTCATCATACTCATCGCATTAATCATTTACTAATAAGACGTGCGTGTATGTTTTGCTAAAGAACGCTGCAGGTTAATCAATTTCTTTATGATTTGTTTTTTGTATACTATAGGGTGTACTTTTCTAAGTTTTGTTTGATTGCTTTATCATTGTCTATTTGGTGGCGACAATGTGCAAAATATGCTAATGAAAAAAAACTTGAACCCTTCTTAGAACCTTTCTTAGAACTGAATAATAACAAAGAGCAGTTGAGCTGACCAGATGAGAAGCCCTCTAAGTTCTTGTACCAAGATTTTGTAAGACGTATGCAGAGCCTTAAACCATTTTCAGTGTAGCAATGAATCGCTCTGGACTGGTCGATTTGGACACGTCGAATCAATGCTGCGTGATGATGTCTCTGTCCTCGACTTCATGAAGTGCCACGTAAAATTATTTACGTCTTTTTAGAAGAATTTTGACATAGTCACATGTCTTGTATGACATGTCGTACAATTCTGAATGACTTGTCTTTTAAATCGTCTTGGATGACATGTCTTGTAAAACGTCTTGGATGACATATCTTGAATGACGTCTATTGTATGACATATCTTTTAAGACGTCTTGATAGACATATCTTGTAAGACGTATTGAATGACATGTCTTGTAAGACGTCTTTGATGACATGTCTTGTAAGACATCTTGGATGACATGACTAGTAAGAGTCTTCTGTGCTTCTCATGTGTGTGTCTTTTGTCGCTTTCTATCAAAATATCGCATAATGTTGCACACAAAGGGTTTGTTCCTCAAAATGAGTCACCCTTTATACAATTTCAATGAATTTTATTAATAAATATTTTCCTCAGAGTATTTTCATTTATTCACAAAAATTGACTTTGCGTGTAACTATGACAATTCATGTCTTCAATCGTATATTATATTATATATATATATCGTATATATACAATCGATGCATACGACACACAATTGTAATTAATCAAAATCAATAATTATCTTTCGACACGTTATCAAGACCTTCGCTAAAATAGTATTTATGCGACAATAACTGGACAACATTAACTGAAATTTATTCTCATTGTCTCTACGAATAATTGCTTCAAATTGCAATTGTCTTCGACTTCTTACTGGCTTAATTAAGTGAATCTTTTATTTGAGTATTGAGTATTTGTGCTACTTATAATGACAATTTAAGTGAGTTGAATACTTATTAATAGAATGTATACGATATGTGGGTGTACAAATACTTTCTTTTATGCTATTTTTACTTAAATGAAATTTCATTTTTACTTGCACAAGCCAAGCAAAATGAAGACAAAAAGGTTGAAACAATTTCTTTTCATTTGGAATTTCGTATAAACCGAAATTACTTTGGCTTAATTGAATTTAATTTGTCTGTTGCCAGATAAAGCAGGCATACACATATATTAAGCTGACTCTGAATGTGTGTGACTGAACTGAGTTACTGAATTTACATATTGAATTATGTTGTTGAGTGTTTGTGTGTGTGTATGTGTGTGTACACGAGTACTTTGTCAAAACAGTGACGAACCGATTAATTGTGTTAGATTATCGCAGTTGTACATTTAAACAAAAATATACATTCAAACGAGGATGGAGTGTTAAGTAATAAGGCTAACAAAAAATAAATTATATAAATTTGTTGAATTTTTTTAAGGATATACGCACTTTGCGTTTTAAAATATCCTAAAATCGTGTATATATGTAAGTCGATATTGAGCATTATTAAGTTATGAAATGTTTAATATGTACAATATTTTTTTTAACTAGACCAATTACTAATCATAGCACTGTTTATATTTCGCATACCTCTGTACACACATGTCGTATACTTAATAAACGTATTTGTGTTTTGTGTTGAATTAATTTCATTTATTTGTCTCGTCTTTGTCGCCTACGCTTTGTTGATTGGTAATAGCACTAAGGACATACATGTCTATGTATGACGAAATTATAATTGAGCAGCTGCACACACACACATACACATGTACACCTTGCCTATATACTTATACACACTTATAGATATAGATTAATGCGCAAGTGATAAACAGAGTGAGATAGAATGTCTAATTTCTGTATTTAGTTAGCTTTTGTATCTATTTATGTGTACATACATACGTATATGTGTATGTGTGTGTGTGTGTTTATATGCACGTATGGTTTTCTATAAATGGGTGTGTACGTATGTTTGGGCGTTTTGTTCTGTGCCGTAATTATAGAGAAAACAACTAGACCGGTTAATAATCAACTTGACTAACCAAAACGCACACAGCTGCAGCGACATACATATGAACGTATCCTTATAGAGACAATGATAATTCGTATTTGTTAGTATATGTTCTTGCTATACTTCAATGGGGTTTTTCTTTCCTTTTATATTAATAAAAAAAAATAAATATATAACATATATTATACAGATGCAAAAACATTAATATGTGTATCCTTTACATTCTATATTTATATTTTATTTAAGTGTACGTGCAATGTTCTTGTTATTGTTTTTGTTGTTGTTTCACGTTTAAATTAATTAACAAGAATAACAATATACAGCCGCACACGCATTAAATTAAATTAAATAAAAATATAAATGAAATAATCAAATTAAAAAAAAAATATGTATAATCACTTTACTCTTTTTTTCTTCTTTTTAATTTTTAAAATTTTTTTTTTGTAAATTTAATGAAAAGCATTTCAACATAATCAACACTTTGCATTTATTAACATAAATATTTTCTTTTTTTTTGTTGTTGTATTTTTAATTCTTGTACTTAGTATAAATTATATTTGTTGTTCAGTTGAAGTGCATAAATTTAATTTAAATTCAAATAAATTTGTATTTGGCTTTACGCAGCGGTACAATGTTTTTTTTGGCGACTTGATGGAAAAACGAGAGAAGACATACCCTTGAAAAACACACATGACGTCGTCCAAGCCCTGTCTTGTATGAAGTCTTTCAAGCCATGTCATGCATGAAGTTTTTCAAGCTATGTCATCAAAGAAGTCTTGCAAGACTTGTCATCAAAGCAGTGTAGCAAGACATGTCATGCAAAATGCATATACTGAATTGGCTGCTAAGGCCATCGAGTCAACAGTTCATGAATCCATGTGGAGCATATTTGGAGTAATTTTTGAGTAGCTGTGTGATTTGCGACAGCTACTTGAAAATCACAGCGACTACCACCAGTGATTAAATCGCAGTTACAAACAATCAGCAATTACTGAACAGGATCCCTGCTTGCGAGGACTGATTCTCAAAATCGCTGAACATGTTCAATGAGGAACAAGAAAATCGCAAATCACTACTTCAAATCAATGTGAAAAAATCACCTAAAGTGATTTTATTGCCAATACTAATCTGGAGCTTTGTGGTTCCCCTTCCATATTGCTAATGTGTCTTTCAACTCTTTTTATAAATCAATATAACTTTGAGTTACTCTTGACTATTGGTCGTTCTGCCGACTTGATAATATTTCTAATCATGATAGAATTTTATGCCCGTCCTATGTGTGGGCGAATCGAACTGCCCACGTATGTCGGTATGTTCAGTCTATCCGTCTGACTGTCTGTCCTTCTGTCTGTTGCGATATGGTTCATTCGCTCAAAACCTAATCTATTTTTTGTCCTTGGTAATATGGTAAAAAGAATTCTACGCCCACTCTAAGGTGAAGTCCTCATGCAAGCCTTCCAAATTTCGGTTCTATCAAAGTTAAAATTTTTCTTGTTTTAATTTTATTTTGTTACCCGCTCGTATAAACTTGAAATAGTTTTTAACAATTTACATCTTTATTAAAATTAAATAGTTAAAATTAAGAAAATTTATGCAGTTTTCAAACAAAAAATAAAGCAAAAATAAATATAAGTTTTTTACTACAAGCATTCAAATATACTTTTTTACTAGAGTGCCGGATGGATGAAAGAATTTACATTATTTTATTGTTGGAAATTATGTAAATGACAGGTATGGTACTGCTGCTGCTGCTGCTGATGTTGTTGCTTATGAAATACTGCAAATATAGCAGTAAACAGACAGACAGAGAACAGAGAGACAGACTGAATAATAGTAGCTGTGCACAGATCGAAATTGGAGACAAACAAACAGCTGCATTTACAATATGATGCATGATGAATTGTTGATTTATTGCAGACAACAACAACAACAACATCAAGAGCAGCAGCAGTAATAACAACAGAAGGAGTCTTAACGAGACAAGAATATCAAGGATATCAGTAACACCTACGCACAGATTCGCATACTTACAAAATAAAAAAAAAAAGAAGATTTATAAATAAATCACAACAACAGCGTCAACGATTTATACATACGAAAGGGGTTTTCATCTTTTCGTTGCTTAGTTACAAGTTGTGTCGAGCTGCTACTGCTGCTGTGACAGGAAGTTAAAATAAATGCCGCCTTAAGAAATTGTAAAATGGCGTAAAATTTATTTTGCTCAAAGAGTTCATTGGCATTCAGGTAACAGATGCTGCTGCTGCTGTTGCTGCTACTTCTAAACCGGATACGGTTGCTTAGCACTGCTAGCAGCAGCAGCAGTCAAGTCAGTTGGCATAATATATCATTTTAAGCGAGGTTATTGCGCTCTTGAGATTTGCGCTGTGTGATGAACTTTTAGCTAAACTCTCAACTCAGTTTCAGCTCAACTCAACTCAATTCAGTTCAGTTCAGATGAGCGCTCACACAGCTCATTTCGTAATCGAAACGCAATGAACTCAATTTTCAAAAAACAGTACAAAAAAAAATTGTATTTTATATTCTTGTTTTTTTTTTGATTTATTCGTTTTGAAAAAAAAAGCCCAATCTCTTGGGTGATTTTGTAGGCTGTTAATTTTTCGTTTTGCAAATGAAATGATTTTATGTTGAAAAATAAATACATTCTGACAGCTTCATTTGACCCAAATCATTTAGAAATTAACTTGAGCGATACGTGCCAAATGAATGAATTGTGGAAATCAGTTTATTTTTTGTTCATCGTCATCGTCGTTGTTGTTGTTGTTTTAATAAAAGCATTTTGCCTAAGAGCGAGATAAATATTTGAAACAGAAATTGTTCTAATTTATTTTTAATAGCTACGCACAAAATGGCAAAGCAAAGCAACGCAACGCAACAAAATCAATTTGCAATTTGTTAAATTCCAAATTAGATACGCAAAGCAAAAAAAAAAAAAAAAAAGTAAAAAATAAAAAAATAAAATGGATAAACGCTTTCGAAAAATTTTTTGGCGGCTATTAAAAAGCCAACAAAACTTGATACTTTAGCCTTTGTTGAAATTTACATTAGTCGCATAAATTTATTTAATTTACTTTTTTTGGAATCAAATCTAAATAACTTTTCACATAAAATTCACATTAATTCATTAAATTGACAAAAGAACGCTTGAACGCTGGCGGGCTGGCTGGCTGGCTAGATGACAAGGAAAGCAATGGGGTTGCTGATATTTTAGCTAGAACTGCTTGAACTGACTGACTGAATGACTGACATTGTCATTCAATGTTGCTGGTGCTGCTACTGCTGCTTTTGCCATATCAAGTGATGCCAAAAATGCAAGCGCCAAGTTGGTTGGTTGGTTTGTTGTTTGTTTGGTTGGTTGGGAACGCTCACTTGGCAACCATTTCAATTTGCACTTGGTAAATGGAACCAAAGCAGCATCCATTCTCTTCATTTTACTATACACTAACGTCTTGAATTGCTGCCTTGTGCGCTTATAAAATACAAAATAGAGGCGCCGCCGCACATTGAATGAAGAGGTCGACAGCGGCAACGTTTACTACATTGAATTGAATTGAGTTGAGCTGAGTTCTGTTGAATAGAACTGAGTGCGCGTTGCCGCCTTTTGAAATTAAATCAACAGAAATGTATAAAGGACATCACAAACACATACACACACACACACACACACATATATACACATAATAAACTCAAATACACAAAAGCATAGATCGTCCGCTAGATGCTGCTGCTGCTTTGAAGGAAAAAGTTTTTTTTATTGCTTTAACACGCGTCGTATACAGCACGACAGGACATAAGAACGCAGGACATAAGCGCAGCTTTTGCAATTTACGTTTGTACCGCAATCAAGTGGAAGCCGCTTTTGAAAAAAGCATCACTTAATTTATTTTACACTGAGCGAAAATTTATAATTATAAAAAAAAAGAAATTTGGTTGGAGGGACGTGCAAAGTAAATTATAAAAAAAATCGGTTTTAAAAATATTTGTCAATCTTATAGCGAATGGTGTCGACAAATAACTTGCTTTTATATTAATTTAAAGTAAGTAATTTATAAATATATATAAAAAAAGAAAAATATTTCTATGTCCGCTATGGAATTAAAAACCATACAACCGATTTGCCCCAAACCGGTTTCATTTGAAAGGCAACAATGCAATTACAATTATAGAACGCTAAAACAATGCATTAGATACATTCTATTCATTCTTGAAGTCGATTTTAGACTTCACACATACAACATTTGTATTTGCTTTTATTGTACGTTTTTCATACAAGCCCCCAAAAATTAGAAAAGGTATTTTTTTAGTGATTTTTTGTATGTTTTCATACTAGCGCCAACATATTTTGGTTATGCTGCGATAATAAAAGACAAAAAGTACAAAAAATGCCAACGATAAGAGCTGTAATTGTACAAAAAACGGCAGATACGAAATGTAAAAGGGCCAAAAGAGTAGCTGAAACGCCAGTACAACGTAGTAGCATACGCCTTCAATCAATGAACAAAGAGTTAGCAAATTACGGACGGACATATGAGCACAACTAAATAGATACATTCTTTTAAAAAGATACTATTTTTCTTAAAAGATACAATATTTTTGTCACAGTGTAAGTGTGCGTTACGTTATGGCGACAATTTTTGGCTGCTTTATAGTATATAAGTCACCACTTCATTTCCTTTTATAGTCCTTTTGCTTCCTTTTTACCATTTCTGCTTAAGTGTTGCTGTCATCTACAGCAATATAGAGCAAAACTCACCGATGTCGCCAACAAAAGAAGAACTTTTGCACTAGAAATTGAATTTAACTGCAGTTTTAATGTGCTTCCAAGTGCCAAAAATGATTATGAAGCACTGCGTATACGGCTGCTCGGACTAGAAATTATACATATAGAATAATTCGGGAAAATTTTGGAGAATTGGAGCGCGCCCCTATTTTTTTTTAATGGAAACATATGCGCACAGTTTATAACATTGTAAATTTATAAAGAAGACGACTGACTACATACCTACTAAGTAAGTAAGTAAGTAGATACTTACTGCCACCTCACGGTCATTTCGTAACGCACATTTGTGCACAGATTTATTGGCAATAAATTTTTCGAGGCTATAGAAAATGTCGCTGTTTATTTTAGATTGTGGCAAATTGACGCTAAAGTAAATCAAAATGAACAAATCTCAAAATAATTTGACACAATGAGTCACCAGACAATGAGGTAGTTGAAACGATAGCCGCAGGTGCAATTTCGACACGGAAATGAAATTTTAAAACACTTGAAAATCATAAAAATCGAATAAAGAGACAGACAGACAGACGGACAGATAGAAAAGAAAATAGAAATTGCGCTAAGGTTGCGTATAATGTAATCATGAACCAATATAAAGCCAAGCAGCCATGGAAGCTGCTGATGATGAGCATGGCGTCCTTTTGAGTGACATTCAGCAGCCAGGCAGGCAGGCAGGCAATGTAAGCATAGCAAAACAAACAAGAAAAATCTAATCAAACCTAATCCGAACAAAGTAAATCGCGTTGTGCTCTGATAAAATGACCAAGCGCAAAGCATTGTCCTTTGTCTTCATTTCTTCATGTCGCAAAGAATTGGGGTAGTAGAAAATTTATTTAAAATACAAGTCATAAAATGAGTCTGAGCAGTAAGGAAGCACTTGCGTGTACAGTATATTTTATAAAACGGATATGAGTGCAATGTTGTAATTTGAAGTGAATGAAGAACGCAGACGAAATTAAATGAATTTGATTTACGTTCTTAAAGCCAAATAGACGCCTTTCAATTAAGTTGCACAGCAAAAAAAAAAACGACACACATACATACAACTATAGTATATGTAAATGTTTAAGTAATTTTGTGTGAGTGTCCTTTTTTGTATTGACTCACATTGAATGTAAGTGTATGTCGCAGCTTACCGCAGTTGAATTGACAGAGTGGCAAAGCGCTTAAAAACCGCCACAAACACCTGGCATTCACTCAGCAGCCACTACGACTACGAGTACGAGTACGACTATGACTACTGCCACTCATTCACCAATCTGTGTATTTGTCCTTTCATTCAGTCAGTCATTCATTCGATGCACTATGTCCTTTGGTTTATTTATCTGACAATCTGTCTGTCTGTCTGTCGGTCTGTTTATTCGCTCGTTGTCCTGCTACTGCTTTTGCTTTTGCTGTTGCTGCTGTTCACTGATTTCACTTGCAAATTAATGAGAAATTAGAGACATCGTGTCGTAAAAGTCGTAAAAAGGACATTTGTGCTAATTAGAAAAAAAAAAATTATAAAAAAAATGACAATTTAAGAGAACACACAAATGCAAAAAAGCAGCGTAAATTTGAACAGGACTTCATTAAAATTGTATTGCCGTGTTTGATGATTGATTGAATTGACTTTTCCAAAATTAAGTTAAAATATTTATTTCGTGGTAAATTTTTTATATATTTATTTTTAAACATATTTTTTATTTAATAAATAAAAATATATTAAAAACCAGTTTTGCTTTGATCCTTTTTTCCACTCTGCAATTTGTGTTATTTTAATATGCGCTCATTTGCCTTTTTGATGCAGAATAATATTAATTTAAGAAATGTATCTGCTATGCATGATGAACTTTTTAGTTAATTAAAAGAAAGCAAAGTAGCACAACGCAGCATAACGAAAAAAGCAAAAAAAAAACGAAAGAAAGAAAGAAAGAAAGAAAGAAAGGAAAAAAAATATATAAAAAATAATTTATATAAATTTCGCTTTTCATGCGCGACTAAATGAAAAATCTACCCATGAGTGTTGTTAACCTGATGAAAAGTAGGTGAAATGGCATAACTAAAACGAGTAGCGCGGGAGTGGCAGACAGGCAGTAGCAGCAGCAGCAGCACAAGCACATTTGCGATTATTTCCCACGCGGGTACTCAAAACATAAAGAAGCAATAAATTAAAAGCAAAGCCAAAGCATCGAGGACGACGACGAAGATGAGAATGCTGCTGAGCATGAGATGAAGCACGACTTTCGCTAAAGTCGCAAAAAATGATAGAAAGCAGTATCTACGCTTAAGAAAACGCTCTAAAAGACAATTTGAACGAATTTTTTTTTTTCGCAGCTGACGCTGATGCCAAGAAAGGCAAATAGAGCAGCAGCAGCAGCAGTAACATCATCGACAGCAGACGGAAGCATTGCCTAAAGACAAACATCTACGTAAAACCGTCAAAGTGGACCAAGATGAAGCACACTTCAGGTGTAAATGAAAAATGTAATTATTTCAAAGATTTGTGTTATAAAAATAAAAAAAAAAAAAAATTAAAATAAAATAAAATAGAAAAGAAAAGAAAATTGTGCGCCTAAAAATATACTTTAATTTTTTTCTTCATGTTGCATGAACGCCATAGGCACATGTACTAGACTATAACAATAGCAACATCAAATAACTGCAAACTTAGTTGAGCACTGAAGAGCGTACACCACTCAATTGCCCGAAATGCTAATGAGCTTGCCACATTTAAATTGAAAGCATTGCGGCAGAAATTGAAGTAAAAAAAAAAAACCGCAACAAAAAAATAATAGAAAGAAAATTCAGTTAGAACAAAAATGTAAAAGAAAAGAAAACAACAGACAAGAAAATAAATAAAAACGAAGAAATAAACATTAAGAACCGAAGCATTTATACGCTTCAAGTAAACTGAGATATGCATTGGACAGGATTTGTTTTCCACATTCATTTGGAAATTACAAAGTTTTAGTACAAAATAATAAACCTTTAACTTTTCGGTGAAGTGTATAAAGAAAAAAAAAAAGAAAAATAAAAGAGAAATGAAAATAAGCAGAAAATTCAACCTAAAAAGCAAACTCAAATTCAGTTGCATAGAATGTTAAATAAATACAAATTGTAAGAAGTGAATTTTTAAATGAAATGCGTCACCTTAAGAAATTTTAAGTGGAAAATCATTAAAAATATATTCTTGAATGTACAACATTATCATCTTCTGGCAGTTTTAAATTAATTACGAGAAAATTTATTGAAAAAGAAATTAATAATGAAAATAAAATTCACAAATTTTTCGCAGATACTATAATTTTATCGAACAAAACACTAAACTGCACTAAACTGTTGAAGTTGCAAAGTCTAGCTCAAAGTGGAATTATGTAAGGTGATGTTAAGCGCTCATGTTTTCTCAATGTGTTGCGTACCAACGTCAGTCGTATATCATTGTTAGAAACAAAAGAAACATAAACAAAAAAATTTTCTATCTCATTCACACTTGAAAAACGAGTAAAAATTCAAAGCAAACTGTATCTTTCGCACTCTGTTCGCATGGTACCATCGCTTCGCTAAACAACACCTCTATAATTTCACCATAGTCTAGCCCATGGAGTAATTATATAAGGTGAAACATTGGTTACCCGAATGCTCGATTTTAATTTAGTCTGGCGAGGGCAAAGGAGACGGAGATATATTTATTTCGTTTGCTTCGTTTTGATTTGATTTTTTTGTTTTTAAATATGACAGTCGTTGTTACGAAAAAACTGAGAGAGAAAGAGAGCTTAACATCACCATGCATAATTGCAGCATAGTCTAGCCACATCGGCACTGATTCGAAGCTTGCCAGTTGCATGGTATAAGAATAGCTAAATAGCTAAAGAAAAACAAAAATATAGTGAGAGTAAATTTATTATATTCTCTGACTCTCTCGAAAGTGTCGGTAATTTTTATTGTTATTATTTTACCATTATACTTCCATCGCATTGCATCGTCATAGGACATCCGTTAACCGAAATATAAATATTCTAATTAAAATGTAAAAAAAAAAACAAGAAGCACTGTAGTTCTGGCCAGAGATATTGAGTCAGGCGACCTTATACATAATTCAATTATATCAGGTGCATTATTTCGCTTACATAATTTAGCATAGTAAGTTTGTTCTAAAGCTTTAAGGAAGGCTTGAGTGAGAAAATCATATTTCGTGCACAATTTTCAGCACAGTTTGCTTTCGTACTGAATAAAACTAAACATGCAAGCAAATTAGAAAGAGACAGTAGCGGAATTTTACACCCAGTAAAATTATTCAATGGCCTAAAGCAAGATTAATAGTCAGCAACTATTCCATAAAGATTTTGTATTTTGAATATACAGTGCATATGTGTATATATACTATACAAATGTGAATGATGAAGTATTTTTAGTTTATCTTATCTTTTCGAAGCAATTTTGTGGAATATTTACATTTAGTTAACAATTTGTAAGTCTATTTTTATATAAGCCTTATTTAATTAAAATAAGAAAATATTTTTTTCCTTTTTAACTTTACCGCTTTCCACGAAAAAAAGAAGTCTTCTTAACTACTAATTATTCATAAATTAGGAAATATGTATGCGTTCACTTGAGATGATTTCTTTGTTTTTATTTATTTATTTATTTATTTTGTTTGTTTATTTTTAGCTTTCCTTTTTGTTTATTTAATAATTTGCTGCGTATTTGGTTCGCAACGCGGCACAAGTGCAAAGAAGTACTTTTTGATGGCAGTTAATGTGCGCAGCTTAGCACGTTGCTTCATGAGAGGCAGACTACTACTGCATACTATATACAGAGACAATTAACAGACTATTCAAATTATATTAGAGTACAAAACACAGTGCTGCATGTTAAGTAAGTTGTATATATACGATGAAATATTATTGATATTTGATTGATTGACTCGCTTGAGCTATTAAATGCTACTTACGATATTTCTCCAAAGGGCGTGAATGCATCTTTCAGCTGTTGTGTTTCAATTTCGGCGCTTAAATCGCCAACAAAAATATGAAACTGTTCTGCAAATAGAAAAAGAAAAAAAAACATAAAATTAATTTATATGCAAAGGACATCTATTTTTGATCTTTAAATGTTTCATAAAATAGCAATTTGTAATTTAGTTTACTCCACAACGATTCGATGAATGCTTTAGGCATTTTAAGAATAGGAGCTACAGTGCTGCAAATGCTGCATAACAAAATGAAAACTCCAAATGAGTCTGTTTCGGAATGTAGTTGAAATTGTGGTGGCTATAGTATTGTTGCTGTTTTTGTTGTTGCAATTCTGTCACACAGGTGCAACATGTCAGATTTACAGGACAAGACTATAAACTAGCTGGCATTGCTTACAACTCGTAATCGTATCGCACACTCAGTCATATCAAAATTAAACACGCACCCGTATATGTATCTAGTTTTCGGCTGCCGGGCTAACATAGCCAACACTTCAACTGGTAACGTTTCGAATTACAAGGAAATTGCACTTGAATGTGCCCAGCAGAGCGATAGGAGCAACAGACAACGCCAACGCCATAGATAGAGTAGATAGACATGCAGACAGCCACATAGAACGAAGTATGGTTTTCATAGCAAAAAAAAAAGAGATAGAGAGAGTAAGAAAGAGACAAAATATTCGACTATGCTGTGACAAATATGCAAGCCCCAAATTTTGTGGCTTGTGTACGCCGTATGTGCTGCTTTGATTTCTTTCAAGCAAACGTGCAACCGGAAGTTATGCTTAGCGCCATTTCCGCTTATTTGAGTGATTGCAATCGAGCTGAATTCTTTTTTAAAGAAAAAAAACTGTAAAAATTATTTTTATTTAGTACAAATTTTAAAGCTTAGCGCCAATTAAAAAATGTTTAAAATGGATTTTGTTATACAAAAAAAGATTTATTTTATATTTTTTGATAATATTTTTGTTAGAAATTTGGCATTTGCTGCTGCGGCGCGTGTGATTGACATCTTTTTATTGAAAATTCAATGCATTTTAAATACGCATCAGTGCGCATTAAGACAAAGCAAACCGTTTTTGATACACTGTAAAAAATAGAGAGATGCTTGAAATGTGTTCATACTTAAATGATTATTTGACAGTTGATGATTTACTTTGCTTTTGAAAAAAAACTACAAAAATATTAATTTATAAATGATCTTTTTTTCATTTATCAAATTAACTAAAATTTTATTTTCAGTGCAATATTTTTGTATATTATTTATTTTTGTTGTTCGTATTTGGTTTGCACTAAATTGCTTCAATAAAATTTATTAACAATAATTTAGAAAATTGTTTGCTTCAATCGTTGTTGTTTTTGTTTTTGTTGACGCCAGCAGAATGCGTTCAATTTTATGCAATTCGCTTTTATATTTATATCCTGTCGTTCGCGTTATCTCCAATCCAGTCCTCTACATCAGCCACTCAAACACTTCCTATTATATATATTGTTTGCTTTTCAATTTTATAGAATTTATTTTACACTCTAATCCAAAAACAACAATAATTTTTCAAACGAATTTTCTAAAATGAAAACAATTCAAAAAAGATTTAATATTTTTTTTTTTTTTTTTATATATTTTTTATTAGCAAAAATCAAAATCCAACATCGATTTGCCACTGTCCGGTAGCAATTAATTTCCAGTTCATAAAATTTGCATCAAAGTGAAGTCAAATGCAGGCCAATGAACTGGCAATATGAATTTTATGATTTTTTAGATATTTACTTATACGCATATAATTAAGACATTCCAGCCTATGCCTCTAAGCAAAAGTGTCATTAAAATAAATAGGCGCGCAGCTATAAAAAAAAAAAAATAAAGAAATATAAAAATATATTTTTATATGCAACAACATTTTCATTGCGATTTTGTAAACATTGTTAAACGCTCGGAATGAACGTTGAACGCGACGCAATTAAAAGTCATAAAGTAAAATCAAAGTTAGATGAAGCAGCGGAAAGCAGCAGCAGCAGCAGAGGAGAGGCGTTATATGCGTTTCAACATAAAAATATCGTAAATCTTAAATTAGAAATTTCGCACATTAAAAACTTGGAAATCAGATTTTGTTTGAGTTTCTCAAGTACATATCTAAAAGCGGCGGAAATCCCTAAAAGAGCGCTGCGCTGTGTTGTTAAGATTTTGAGCGCAAATTCGTTGCTTTCGTTCTTTGGCGCAAATTTTTAATGAGTTGAACATAAAAAAGTTTTTTTTTTTTTTTTTTTTTTTGCTTAAATTTTTGTTTGGTCGAAATATATACAATATTTTTTTTGGAAATCTTTTGTCTTGTAGCACTTTGTAAGCTGTTGGCCATTGTATTCTATACTTTGTTGTTTTTGTATTTGTTGGCTGTCTGCGCTTAGCTTTGTTTTTTATGACGCATTCATGAGACAATCAAGAAACTGGTAGTTTTTTTTTTTTAAGTTTAATTTAGTGCTTCTTATTGTTTAATTTAAATGTCAGATAACTAGTGATGCGCCTTATATGCAATTTCTTTTTAAAATCAAAAGGAAGGAGAAAGGAAGTAGAGACATTTCTTCAATACTGGAACCACAAGATAATTTTTGGGACTCTAAAATTTTTATATCAGAAACCAGTTTGCCCGTTCCACAGATCAAAGCATTCTTATATCTAAAAACAAGATGTTCAGAATTTTCAGAACATCGTTTTACTCGACACCACCTTCAACTCCTATTATAAGTCTTCCCAGCTATTTCGGGTTAAATAAATTGAAACGCAAAAGTTTGAATTTACATTATCTCGATCAGGTAGGATTTCAATTTTTTCCAAGTTTTGGATGCTTGAATTGTATGTTATATGAATCAAGAACCAAGCTCAGTGGGTATGACATATCCACATATCAAAGCTGTTGTTTATATTTTGTCTTATATATCTGAGTAAAGCTGTCATTTACAAATTTTTGATCAAAGTTGCAGTATCCATTGAAACATAATCTTTTTTAAAATTTCACACGGTTTGAATCAAAGTATTATCGACGCTTAACAACCATTTCTAGAGTTAATTTTAAACATTATTTATACTATACAAAGCTTAGTTGATAGAGTTATAATTTTGATGCGCGTTATATGCAGCTCAAAAAAGACCAATAACATTTTCGACGCTATTATCGACAAATCATAAATGCGAAAGAGTATAAAATGCCATAATCGTTAGCTACGTTTTCTGTACATGTAGCGTTGCATGCCACATTTTAGTATGACTCTTGTTGCAACTTCCGCGGTTGCAAATTACATACTATATGGATTCATATATGATTATATATTTGATATCTTCGCCGATATTTTACGTATTTACATATTTAGTATATAGACACACAAAAGCCATTGAATAATAATTTTGTATAATTTTGTGACTTTATTAATTTTATATGCGCATCAAAATTGTTGTTGCTGCGCACATCTATTTGGTTATAAAAAGATATTTCATTGCATAAAATGAAATTTTTATGTTATATGCCGCCAAATTACACAACATAAAGCTGTCTGATGTGTGCTAACATTAACACAGATACACACACACTCACACATCAAGACATAGAAAATGTGACTTAGATTAGCTTGACATTCAATCGTTTCCGCTACAACTCTTCTGTGCACACACATAACATTATTTTGAACAGGATGTGCTTGAAGTAATTGCTCTTGCATATATTTGAAAAATTACTTTCAATGCATTCACATACATTGTAGATATTTGTAATTTTGGCCAGGTACTCGAGTTAAACTAATCGGAAAGACAAGCAAACGGCATGCATCCTGTCTACTAGATAGTTTCGTTTGGTTTAACTATTTTTGTGCCATCATAGACAGACAGACAGACGGACGGACATATAGAAAGACATTATAAAAACGTATGTAGCTACACCTACAATGTGTACTTCAGATACATATACACAAATATATTTATTCATATATTTAAGTAGCTATATACATGAGTTGGCTCGCTTTTAGTACAAGTAGCGTTGCTGTTCTGTTGAGTTGAGTAAAGTGAAGTGAAGTTGTGTTGTGTTGCATTGAGTCCTTAACTGTTTGTACAGGACAACGCTCTTTGCAATGCTGCCTGTTGCATATTACATGTCCTGCTAGTGCACTCTTCTTTGTGCGCTGAAAATAATACACAACCAAAAAAAAAAAAAAAAACCCAGAACTTCACAGACATACAACAAGAAAAAGTTTAAATTTAGTTTACTATGAATTATATTTTTTTAAGTACACTACATAAAATCCATATGGCAAGGTATTATAAATTTATTGAAAAATTTATTTGAATGTAAAAAAAAGAATCGAAAAGTATATTCTATACCATGATGCAATTATACCAGTATTTCGATACTGTCTCTTTCTAATTTGCTAACCAATTTTGTTGAGTATGCATGTTGTGGTGAATTTGTATAATTTCACCTTTATTAATTTAAAAATAAATATTTTTTAAATTACAGATAATACAAATTTTACCTATTATCTCTCTCTCAAAATTTAACGTACTCTTCTCTCCTATCGTGGTGAAGTTTTATATAATTCACCACAAGCTAAGTTGTCAAATTTATGAAAGCAAGGATTGCCTTAGTACTTCACCTGGGTCATGTTCAATACCTCTCTAACTCTTTTCCCTCTAACGCTTTATTTTGTTTTTTTTTTTTAATTTGTCAATGAAAATTAACTTATTTGAGCATCTTTTATTCATCTGTCTGTCTGCTACAAACTATTAAATGTAGCGTATAAAAACTACATTTAAACCTGTTATAATATTTATTATTATAAATATTTTTAACTTGTACTGCTTGAACTACTCGTTGAATACATTCAGGATGCGCTTATAAAAAACATATCATTCATTTGGCTTGTATCTGTTGCTGCTACTAAAGCTGCTGCTGCTGCTGATTCTGATGTATTTTTACGCTTGAGTTGTGATAGTTTTTTGTTGCTTTTGATTTAATTCGAGTAGCAATGCAACATTTTACAGACGAACAGATACTTAAAAATACTTTTGCTACTTCAAAAATTTATTCGCATTTATTTAAGTTGTTATTGTTGTTGTTCTTGTTGTTGCCACATGCTTATATACTACTTCGAGATACATACAGATGAAATAAACGAGCAACCATAACATAATTTCCGCTAAAATAGATCACAAAAATTTTCTGGCAACGAATATTTTTGCATGTATCTGTATATCTATTTTATGTATCTGTATCTGTTAGTATGCAAAGTATCTGAGTGTGTGTGTGTGTAACATTTACTGCGGTTAGTTAGCATCTGTGTTTATATTTGTATTTGCATTTGTAGCTACACATGTCTCTGTCTGTCTGTCCGTCCATCTGTCTGTTTATCTCTTTCTACCTGTATACTTGTTTGTGTATGCTTTATTTTTGACACATTTTTTTTCTGTCGACAAATTTTCGTTTTTCTATTTTTTTGGTTTTTTTTTTTCGTTGATTTTGCATGGCACATTTATGTTTGTTCAGCTACTTTTGCGGTTTGCCGCTTTTCGCGTACATTTCAGCCACATTTAACATTGCTTTAGCTTTGGCCAAAATTTCTCTCTAGCTGTTCTGATGTTATTTTTCTGTTGTTGGACATATGCCAACATTTTTTTTTTGATAACAAGCAGCAGTATCATATTTATATGCATCAGTTAGTGTGTACTAACTTGTACTACGAAGTACTAAAAATAAATAAAAAAAAGTAGCTCTAATGCAACAACAACTTTGGCTACATGCTTCACTTGAGTTCACTTCAATGCGTTTCTGATCTTCTACAATCATTTTGAGTCTTGCTGTCTTGCCTTGCCTTGATAAGCACTAGCGTCAATATAATTTTTTAAAGTTGTATACGTTACCTGTTGCCACTTTCTTCAGAAAAAATGCTACTAAATTCGAAACAAATTGATAGGCTTTATTTTGATTTTGTATCATTTTTTCTCACACTCACACATTTTTTCTCATTTTTTATATAATTGAATGATTTTGTCTCGTCATCATCGTACTTAACGTACAGAAATGTCGTTGCTTGTCAATTAATGTCTTCGGTTTGTCAACATCAGCGCTGTCAATGCGCGATTTCTTTACCATAAAAATAATTCCCCAAGCACATGCAGACTGCTACATACCCTTTTTGTATCCTTTTATAATGTTTATGCACTACACTTGCTGCATAATCTTGAGCATGATGCAATTATACCAGGATAAGTACTCCGGAAATCATTGCTTTCATACTATGGTGAATTATATTTAATTTCACCACGACAGGAGAGAAGAATACGAAAAATTTTTTAACTTTGTCAGCTGTTTGCTCAAAATCAAAAAGCAGAAATATTGACATTCATAAGGTTAAATTATATAATTTCACCATAATTAGCAAATTCAACATAATTTGTTAACAAATTAGAAAGAGACAGTGGCGGAATACGACATCTGGTATATTGTCTGAAGTCTTGTAACAAAAGCAAAACGTTCAATTGTCTGATGTTTTTTTTTTTTTGAATGGTACGCCTCTATGTTTATTTCAACATTATCCTTTCTTTTGTGCATAAAAAGGATATTTTTTTACTTTTCGTTTCTAAAATATGGAAAATATTTTTATAAATTTCCTCATTAACAATATTCATATTTGCCTCAAAGAACGCTGTTATAAAAATAAAAATCATGCTTGCTGTCAAATTTAAAGTTTACCCAAAAAAAAAAAAAAAACAGCACAAATAAATTGTTTGCATTTTAATTTGCTGCTACAATTTTCTACTTTAAGCAAATCAATGTCAAATAGCTTTGCAAATGTATTTATTTGGTAAGCATAAAAGCTAGCAAATAAACGAAGTTTCGAATGAACGAACGAACCAAATTGACAGGTATTGTGGCAAGAGTAAAGCAGTCAAGGGACAGATTGCAAATCAGACTAAGAAAGCAAAACATCAACCAAAGGCAAAAAACGCGGCTTAAAGCGCGCACTGCGGCCTCAAAGCGCATTATTTGTTTAAAAGGATTTCTGGCGCGCGCACATTTGCACAAACACAAAAACAAATACGAATGTAAATAGCAACATAAACCTATTTCAGCACACATACACACAGATACATACGTACATATATAAAAAAATCCCCTGCACACATACTACTTACAAAACCTAATAAGCTTTTGTGCAATTGTTAGCGACACATGCAGCGCGCGTAAAAGCATAAAAAAATAGAAAAAAAGAAAAAAAAAAACAGTGTGGAAATATGCAAACGCTGAAGTAGAACAATGCTAAAAAGGATTTTCACACCGCAAAAGCTTAGAGCGCTGCTGCTGTTGCTGATATTGCTAATGAAAGAGTGAGATGCGCAAAAGGATTGAAACGGATACAGCAGCAGCGTAACGCAAACATTTTTGCCCGCAGCTGTCGCACTGCAGCTTGACTGATTGCAGTTAGCTTGTATGTGCGAGTGAGATAGCAAAAAAAAAAAAAAAAAAAAAAAAAAGACGCTGTGAAGCACGCGGAAAAAAAGCTTTGCGGCAGCTGTGCAAATGCATTAACGTACGCGCCAATAAGTATGCAATGCGCTGTGACATTTTTAACGCGTCTAAAAAGGAAAAAGAAAAAACACAACACAACAACAAAGTAGAGACAAAACCAAACCAAACGAAATGTCATCCAAAGGCATATGTAGCAGCTGTGCAATAACAGCAACAACAACAACAACAATAATAATACAATAACAACAAAACCAAACAAAAGCAGCAGCCCAGCAGCATATCCTGATGGCAACGTTGTACTCTGTAGTTGTCATCATTGCTGGCATTGCTGGCAGCTATATTTTGGTATATACACCATACATTGCTTAGGTATTCGTATCGCTTGAGCGCTTGCTTGCCTGCTTGTATCAATCTGAGTAGCTGACGATGATGATGCTGATGATGACACCGTCTGTGTTGCAGGAAATCACGATTATACAGCAACAGCTACCATACCATATATGTATACGATTGTACAAGCACATACATAGCTATAGACGCATGCATTGCCATATGCAAAAGCGGAAAAGCGCAGCAGGGCAGCTGTATGCGCGTTATTTTGCATGGCGACAAAATTAGATTTAAAATACGCGCACTTTTGCACTCGTCAGATACATACATTCACACAGATACATTGCACAGTACATGCATACATACATATATATATCCTATAAAATGTGAACGTTAAAAGCGTAAATGTCCTGTTGATGAAAATGAGTCGATGTATTTGTTTGTTTGTTTGTTTGTTTGGTTGGCAGGATGCGCTGTCGTTACGCTATATAATGGGCGACAAAGTGTTGCGTCATGTTATTTGTATGTATGTATGCACGTATCTGTATATGTATGTAATGTTATGTTATAATATCGTTTCATCAACGCTGCTGTTATGTTGTTGTTGCTGTTGTCGTTTTTGTTGCTGTTTTTATTAGCGTTAAAAGCATATATAAAAATAAAAGGCGCTGCAGGATATTCACTTGGCACATCAAGTGCACTTAGCAAAGGCACTTACACAGCTTCGTAGCATTTTATTTAAACCGATAACTTTATACTATTATATCACTGACAATATTTTCCTTTTTTTTTCTTTACTCAATATATATATACGTCTCTGCCCAAGCACATTTACATTTCACGCCTGATTTGTATATATCGTATGCGTCGCTTTATATACGATAGCTGTCACTCAGACTATAATGAGTGTTCATCATTCAAAGCAATACATATGTAAATACTTTATTTCTATTATTTTTTTTTTTTTTATTTAAATTCAACCGGATTAACGAGGTCGCATGTTGTTTTTTTTTTTTATTATTTATTTTTATTTATTTAAGTGCCAATCGACTAATACAAATCAATATAAATAAATATTATTATAAGCACTTAGTCCTATATCCTTTATAAGAGATAAGTAAATGAATTACAATAATTTTTTACGCTTCATATATGCTTTTAGAAATGCGGTTATATGCGTTTTATAGTTAAGTTTGAAGGGTTTGAAAAATGTTTCATATAGTATTATATTTTGTGATATACAATCTGGCTCCCATCTTCGAAATCAATGATTTACTTTTCAATTATAATTCTCAAACAGTTTAAGCATATCAATATATGAGTTTCTGCTCTGATTGGTAGTCTTTGTCTTACTTGAGTTCTATTTCATGTCCCTTTTTGACGTCTGATAATTCATGAAGCTGAATCGGTTGCAGTGCACTGTCTTATGAAATTAAGTAAATAGCAATAATTTGATCGTTTTCGATTCTTAACTATGTAATGCAATCAATACCAATCGATAATTAAATCGATAACAAAATCGGTAGTCGATAACGGTTGGAAATACAGTTTGGTTTATTATTATTACTATCGATTTTCATCGATTTTCATCGATTTTCATCGATTTAATTCTTTTTTTTTTTTTTTTTTTTATATTTTCTAGTATTTTGGAAAAGGTTGGAAAGAATAGACAAATTAAAAAAATTGCAGAGAAAATTGACAAGTTTCAAAAAAATTTCTGTGTTCTAAAAAATCCCAGAAATAATTCCAGTAATCCAAAAAAAAAATACTAATTTTCGAAAATACAAAGATTTCAAAATACCTGTTTCCAAAATGCCCTGACTGGATGGAGCAAATTTGTATTTTCAGTTGAATTTTGAAAAAAAAAATTACAATATAGAAACTGGGTACTAAGGACCGGTTAATTTGTGATTTATTGGAAAAATGGGCGCTAAGAAAAACAGGTTGGTATCTAAAAAACATTTCAAAAGAACTATTTGCGAGACCCTAGTGAGACCGGGTATTTCGGCTAGTACAATATATAAAATGTAAATTTGAAGTGTATCACAGTGAGAGTTTTTTAGAAATAAAGTTTTCGTTTTCTTTCATTTCTTATTTCATTTAACAAAAGTAACAAAAATCAAATCAAATCAAATTTCCAATTTCAAAATTTTTTTATGTAAAAAGTTTGTCGTGCTTTATTCGATTTAAGGCAAGATTTTCTCAGACTTTGACAATGTTCAAGCATAATGATGATGCGCAATGAAAACGATTTACAATAATTTCAACACTTTGCTATTTTCATGATTTCCGTTCAACATTTCTTTTTTTATTTAATATTCCATTTTTCTTTATTTATTTTTTTTTTTTTTTTGTACTCAAGTAGCTACTTGGATACTTTATGTGAATTTGCAAATAAATATAAAATGGCAAAGCGACTTTGTCGCAAAACTTTTGCGCATCTCATTGTCAGCTTTATTTTTTCTAGTATTGCTTTTGTTGTTGTTTTTGTTGTTGTTGTTGTTGTATTACAGGAATACATTTTGTCGTTAAATGAGAAAAAGTATTTCTCAAATGTGTATTTCCGTTGTTTCCAGTATAGAAGAAGAAGAAGAAGAGGAAGATGTTGACAGCAACGACAACGTCAACTACCAACAAAATAATGATGAAAGTATGTATGTATGTATGTGTGTGTGTGTGCCGCATTATAATACGCATACGCCGTGTTGTACATGAAGCAATTTGATATTACTCTATTCTTTATTTCGTTTATCTCTTTTTCACTTATGTATTTCTCTTACTCTATCTTATACACTTCACTTGTTTGTCTATTTTGTACACAGCAAACAGCAAAAAGTGAGCGCAACAAGAACAACAATTTAAAATTTTTTTTTGTTGTTGTAGTTGTAGTCGTATTGGATGACTACAGTTTCCGATTTTTGTTACTGAGACGAGGCATGGCATGCTGCATAGCACAGCATTGAACGACATTATCCTTTATTGCTGCTTATCCTTTTTGGTTAGTGTTAAAGTTTTTTATTTTTTGTTGCTATTGTTTGACAAGTGTACAGTGGCATAAATCACAGAAAAAATCTTTAAATTTTTATAGAAATGAAATTATGAATTTTTTTGAAAATTTTACCACTGTGCAACAAGGAAGCTGTTGGCATTCTCGTTTGATTTCTCCATTTTTCTTTTCATTTGTTTTTTTTTTTTTTTTTTGTAAAAAAATCAACAGCAAAACTTTGTCATTTCCCCGCGGAAAAATTTTTAAAAATTTCATTTCTTTTGCAAAAGTTTTCGCTATTGAAAATAGTTAAAAAAAAAAAAATTTATATATATAACTACTTTCAAGTGGCGGCTAATGGCAAAGCTTTTGATATAGTCGTAAGATATGCGTTCAAAGTGGCACAAATGTCGCAGAAACAAAATAAAGTATTCATATAAAATATGCTAAAATCTTGCGTTGCGTAACAAGAACAAGCATAACAAATAATTCTTTAAGAAAAAAAAAAAAACAAATAAATTGGAGAACTGAATGAAAAGTCCAACACAACTTTTTCTAAGAAAGAAAATAGGAAAAAAAAAAAAAAATGACATCAACAATTCAAACAGCACAGAAAAAGTCAAATTGAGTCGAGTTTGTTCGAAGCGAGTTGAAGTGATATAAAACTGAAAAGAAAAAGTAAATATCGTTTATGTTGTCATAACACTTTCAAGCGGTTTGAGCGGCAAAATTTTTTGCAGCAGGAAACAGCTACGGCAGAAGTTTTTCCACTTTTCCGCAATTTTTCCCTATCATTTGAATTTGGCTGACGTGTTTGCACGACAAACGAGATGAAACTGTTGAGATGTCTGAGATCTAAGAAGGAGTAGCAGCAGCAGAAAGTAGCTGGACGAGTTGAGACCAAAGTTTTGACCAAATTTTGACTTCTGCTACAGTTTGTCCTTTTTTCGATTGTCTTTCTGTCTTTTTGCCAACAGCTTTGCTGTCAATTCATACTTCCTTCTGTCCATTCATTTGTCACAATATCTAACTGTCCGTCTGTCTGTCTTGTATCTTGGCATTTGTAGCTGCTTTACGAAAATTGCCAATTTGTGTAAATTATTGATTTAAGTTGTCGAAAAAAGAAGTTGTGAATGCTTGTAACAAATTAATATAATTTTGGTTTATAACGCGAACAACAATTGTTTTATTTAGGCGAGTAGTTACTTCGGAAAATTTTTAGTTACACATTGCAACAGCATGAAACAAAAAAAAAAGCAAGCAATCATGTCAAATTAAAATTAACTTTTTCAACACAAAATGTTTACGCTTCAAAAGAAGAAGAAAAAGCATGTTGAGTGTGCATACATATAAAACTATCAAACTGCATTTGTAATGTGTATCACGCCTATACGCTTTTGGCAAGCGTAACGCCCACTAGAATGAGTCATACTTAATTAAGCTGCATCGTTGCAGTTAAAATGAACGAATGAACGAATACGCTTGTCAACGTGTAGCAAATATTAAAAAAAATGTATATGTGAATGTATATATTAAAAATTCATATTTGCCTAAACTTTGTTTTTACAACCGTGCAAAAATATAGAAAGAAAAGCATAACAAATGAGCAGGACGAATGCAGCCAGCGTAAATGTAAATTTCACAGCTGTTAGATTTAATTTTAGTGCAAATAATAATGCGCATACACACACACACACACACATACACACAGATACATTCAAATAGAAAAGTACTTTGGCTGCGCATATGTATTGCATGTAAATTGTTCTAAGGATATGTGTATGCGTGTCTGTGTGTATATTTGCAACCATTGTTAGCTTTGGCATCTAACTCAAATATGAACATTGCCTCCGCAAAGAATTTCAATGAACGAAACGAAACGAACGAATAAATGAAAGGACGCGTGAACGATCTGTATGTTTTACGTACATTCGTATGTATATGTGTGTGTATGTATATATTTATCGCCTAAAATTATGCATGCAAAATTATATATGAAAATTTTGACGAAACCTAAATCGTCAACCAGCAACAACAACAACAAACAATTTCAACAACCACAACTAACACGTTGACAACTGGTACAATAAAACAACATCCATGATGATTATGATGTTGTATTAACGTTGAAGTTCTTTAACACTTAATTTTTGTAGTATTTTTCTTTAATACTTTTTTTTTTAAAGAAGATTATTTAATTGCACACTTACAGGCAAGCATTTTATTTTGAATATTGTACTAGCGAATACCCGGCCCGTTTTTGTGCAATTACAGCTATTTCTCTTTGGCATTTTTGTACTTTTTTTTTTGATTGCAGTGTAATACAAAAAAATATTTTGTTGCTATTATGAAAAACATACATGAAAGCACTAAAAAAATACTTGTTCATTTTTGACTGCAGCGAGTTCACAATAATTTTGGTGCTAGTATAAAAACATAAGAAAAGTTGAAAATCGACTTCAAAAACGAAACGAAGGCGCTTAATGCATTGTTTTGGTGCTCTATAATTATATTTGCATTGATTGCATTCAAATGAAATCATTTTGGCATTCATAGGTTGGATATTAACAAAATTCATAGTGGACATAGAAACATTTTTACACATATGAAAAAAAAATAATCTCGAAGACTATTAAAGTTAGGCTATCAACCTCGGATATTGGACTTCTTCTGAACATGCAGCAGTTAACTTATAAGAATTGCTGCTCATTTCGGTGGCATTTTTAGTACTTTTTTCCGTTCCCACCACATAAAATCCTTTTCCATTTATTTTTTTCATTTTTGCATAGAATAATTTTTGTCACTCATTCTAATAATGGAATTTTGTATGGATTATACAGATTATTTCTTAGTAAAGGATACTCATTAAAATGAATTTTACATTATTAATTAAAATTATTTGCGTAAGCCTTTATTATAGTTTCCAAATTTTAATAAAATTCTAACTTCAAATGAGGCAAAAATTATGTTTTAAGCTTATAAAGTTAAAAAAATATTTATCAAACCATTTCAATCATGAAGAGAAGCAATAAAACGAAGGGGAAGTAAGAGACAAGTGAGTAGGAGAAAGGAGTTGAAGTTAAATGTTGAGCTTAAAGCAATCGAATTAAAAAGTTTTTTGAAAAAGACTAATTTAAATTTGATCTGCTACTGTGTACATATATTAAGCTTTTTGTTTGTTTGGAGGCTTAACTTGGCTTTGAAATGTTTATGCTTTCGATTAAGCATGTCATCCTTAATATGACACAAAGCCATGAAAAAACATTTTTGAGTTGAGTTGTTGTTGGAAATATCCTTTTCAATTTAATGCGCATACATATTATTTATTTAGCGCATTAATTAAACTAAACGAAATATAAAAAAGCAAATATAAAAATGTATTTCAATATTTATTATGAGAAATTATGTCAATTTTTTCCCATTTTTTTTTTTTTTTTTGACGCGAAAAACACTTGACATCGTCGTTACGCTGCTAAATGTCAGTGACAAACGCAATTTACTTTAATAGTTTGTTTGCAATATTGATAGTTGTACATAGTTCATGCTTATCCTTGCGGTCAAATGCAGTTGCACCTGTGTACTCATTGTCAGCTACATTGCTGCACTCCACTCCATTACAATACATACATACTTTTATTTTGTATCTCTGTTCTCTTTTTTTCTTTCGTTTCGCTTTATGTATTTAATATTTTAGCTGTGCCATGTAAGTGTATATGTAAACGCTTGTCAACTACATACATACATACACGTGTATATGTATGTATTTAAATGCGTTGATGTTTGTCAATTTGTATCTGTATTTCTGTGTGTTTGTATGGGCACTTGGCGCTTTGATTGTTGACAATTTAAACGTGGCTATCGAAACAGTCTTTACCATATTTTTTTTTTTTTATTATTTTTTTATTCCACTACAGCTGTAGATGTAAAAGCTATTTATAGTATCTACTATAACACTCTAACTTTGAGTTCGTGTACATATGTATTTGTGATTTTGACGCATGCAAAATGTTTTGTTGAAAATTGAAAAAAAAAAAAAATATACATATGCATTTGTGTACATAACATGTAAATAGATACATACATATGTACTATATATATGTATGTACACGTTTCATGTTGCTTTCCAATCTCAAATCTCTCGTCAAATTGTCATATCGATTTTTGCAGGCTAACAAGCCGCGTTGATTTTTTTGTCAATATACACGCACACAAAACATATATAACACAGCGGCAGCCTAGGGCAGCTGTGTATATGTACACACATACATAGCATAGCACAGCAAAGAGTGTGCCTAGGGAACGTCAATGGCCATTGTACACGTTTATTGCCCAGCAATCGTTGCAATAACGTTCAATTTGCGTGTTCAATGATAGCAAAAAAAAAAAAAAAAAAAAAAAAAGAAGCAACAGCAGCAAAGTACAAACGAATGAATTGAAAGGACGAACAAAATATGTACCAAAATGTGAGTGTGCGAATAGATGAGTGTTACTGTGTGTGTGCGTATTTTTATAGAAAATGGGCAAGTGTACGAATGGTTTGGTTAGTGCACTTTTAATGGAAAACCCGTGCTAAAGGCAAACAAGTTTCCAACAAGTACTTCTAGGCAATTAGAGCATTAAGATTGCGAAAACCAATAAAAAATCAACATTCACTGTTCATACCGTTCATACGTTCATTCGTTCGTTCGTTCGTTTGTTTGTGGCTAGCGAGTCGTATTAATCGAAAAAAGATGAAAGAATTTTGAACACAACTCACAAACAGCAATACTCAGGCTGTGCAGGGTGAAACGGAGCGTATACGCAATATTTGCATTAAAAATTGAATGCGCTACTTTTTTTCATTATATTTATTTTTTTGGTTCGAATACACCTTGCTTATACGAATACTAAATCTACTCTGAGTAATGGCATAATGCATAGTTGCAAAATTAATCAAAAATTTGATCAGTTTCAAGTGGAAACTGTACAAAAAAGCTGTTGATTTTATTTTTTTTTTCTAAGTACCATGGGAAGCTTTTCTAAATTAGTGTTGGCAAAAAAGAGTGAAATTTGAGTCGCAATGTCTTCAGCGACTGCGACTTGAAAATCACAGTGAATGCAAACAGTGAAAAAATCACAGTTCGCCAAAAAAAAACAATCAGCGAGTACTGAACAGGTTCACTGTTCGCAAAGTGTGATACAGAAAATCAAGTGACTGACAAATGTACCAACGAATTTGTACAGCTTCGGTGTTCAAGCGAATATGAAGGATTCGCGAAGAATGATAAAAGCACCAATCACTGATGAACAATGAACTGTTTCACTCTTCGCGAAGAGCGATGCAGAAAGTCTCCGATAACTAAAAATCTTAACTGAGGCACAAAAAAATCCCAAATCACTACTGTCAGTCAGAGTGCGACATGACGACGATTGAAAAATCACTGTGACAAAATCACCGAAAGCGATTTTTTGCCAACACTAATATAAATATATTTGCGATATGGTTACTGCAGTCACAGAGACAGACGGACATAGCGATGGATTAAATTGATTTGATTTTTGACGTTGATCATTAATATTTGCATTATCAATCGAACTAATCTAATGCAAACCAATATTTTTTATTTTGCTAAAGGGTATTGAAGTGAATTTTTATAATTTCACTTTTCTTTTTTGTATTTTACTGCGCAGTTTTGCAAAGTAATGCAAAGTAAAGCAATGCGAGCTTCAAGGCACTTAAATTTAAGTTAATGCCAAAGCGAAAGCTGTGCAAATTGAAGCACATTGCAGCACTTATTGCGCTCCCTTTCTGTTTAACTATAATGTGGATTTTCATTTACACACATACATACTATACATATATGCTACAACATACATACATACATCTAGATATATTTGTATTATTGCTGCAATCGAGCGCCACATTTATTGATGTCTCAATTTCCTATTGAAATCACCTTTTACAAATCGACAGAGAACGTGTTTTGTTATTTATTGTTGTTGTTGTTGTTGTTGCTGAAACTATTCCATATTCCAATTGTCAGCAATGACTGTTGCTGTTGCTGCTGTAGTTGCTGCAATGCATGTGCAATAAAATTGCAGCTCTGCACTACACTGCACGTCTGCCGCTTCAAAAAGCAGCAGAAGCAGCAGCAGCAGCAAAAGTAAAAATTATCCTTCACTCGGTAATGGAGCACAATTTGTTTGACGGCAATAGAAATACAGAAACGTGTTTGTTAAATCTTTGTTTGTTGAGCGTGAGTAAGAACATTGATTGAGTGTTCAGTCAGAAAGGACGTAGAATGTTTGTAAAAATTGAAGTGGCAAATAAAACTACAAAGCTACAAGGATATTTGTGAATATGTATTTATACATACATAGCATTCCATTGATGTAGCAAAGAATTTATTTGTGTAATTGATGCAGTCAAGTGTAGTTTTTGCTTCTTCATCTTTTTCATTTTCTTTATATTTTAATTCTTAGCTAAATTATAATGAGACATTTTTTATATTTTATTTAAACATAAAATGCATTTTAAATTTTCATTTTTTTTTTTTTGCATTTTAAAAACTGTCGACAACTTTTGTAAACGTAATTTTTATTATTTACAAGCGTAAGAGTGTTAGAGAGAGACAAATACATAGATACTCTAGCAAAAGTAGTGGAAAACCATGAAAACTACTGAGAAGCAGGACAACTTAAAAGTGCAAATAACAAAAAAAAAAAAAAAAATAGAAAAGCATCAAATATAACTTTTAGTACGCCGCCTTGCCACAGGGCAGGACAAGTATTTTCTATATGTCTATCTCTTTTACGCTCACTATCTGTGGTGCGCTGCATTGCGCGTGTCTGTGTAAAGTGCACCTTAAGTAATTTGCCACAAATTTCAATCAAAACGCTCAACAAAAACTATCAAAAGCGAGTTTGCTTGTTACTTTACAGTACAGTTTCAATGAAAATACATGCATACATAGATAAAGTGTGGACGGGCGTGCGTATTAGTTACAGCACTGACACTGGCAGCAGCAGCAGAAACAGTATGCTTGATGCTCGCGGTTGTGCGCCGTTCAGTTCAGTTGGTAAAAGAATCCGTTCGCTGTTTTCGCTGAAATCAGGTATTTCTGTGGCTAAGAGAGCGAAACAAACTTTTGCATTAAGACATTAGCGAAACTTTTTAGTTTTTCCATATTTTTTTTTGGTTTTGTTTTATCTCAACATCCTTCCAAATGTTGTTGGTTTTCATTCATTTTTATTTTATTTTTTTATTTTTTTTTCTTTAAATAAAGTTTTCATTGCAAGTGTCTACCTTACTCTGTAAGTCTTTGTTTTTAACATTCAACTACATATTGCAGCAGTACTAATTTTTTTTACTGGCAGCGTAAAGGGGAACTAGAGAACACAAAGTAATTTTTTCTCATTTTCGTTGATAAAAAAATATAAAAAAAAAAAAAAAAAAAACTATTTTATTCCAAACAAACAAAAAAAAGCAAAAAAAGTGGTCTTCACGGCATAAATCAACGATATACAGCCATGCTCTCGTAATCGCACTCGAAAATATTTACTATTTACGTTTCAAATCGCATATTTTGGTTCTTCGGCATTCTCAAATCGCAAAATATTTTCGATTTAAAAACGGCTGCGTTTGAGTAAGTGAAATGTTAAAGCAAATGCATAATATTACACGTAGAATATTCTGTCAATTATTTAAAAATATTTCTTCTGTACTTTTTTAAAATCATAAATTCTGAAATCGAATTTTAAATTAATATTTTCAACTCAGGCCTAAATTTAAAGGGTATCAAATTTAGCCAAAGCAACCACAATTTGCGATTTGGTTGGACCGATAAACTTTTAATTTGAAACCGATAGCAGTTTTTGTTATAGAGAAACGTTTTGAAAATGAAACATAACGAATAATTGGAAATCGTATAAATTTACTAAATCGCAAATCGCAAATCTTTTGAGTTTACGGGATCATGACTGATAATCCAATAAAAGATATTGTACTATCGGCATAAAAGTGTGCGTTGGTGTTGGTGTACAGCTGGTAAGCAGATGCGAAGTGCTCAATAAAAATTAACTTTAAGAAATTCTTGGCTATGAATTTCACGCTACAAACTGCAGCTTGGCTCGAAATTATACGTTTTTAATTTATATCTTTATCATTTTGCTTTCTTTTTATTTTGTATAATTTTTGCTTTCAAGTTGCTGCTGCTGCTGCTATTTATGTTGTTCTAGTTTTAACAGTGTTAATGGTGTCAGCACCTGCTGCAGCAGTGCCTTTTACTACAACTTTCGTTTCTAAACCAAAACTTTTATCTTTAAATTTACTAGCCAAGAAGAAAAAGAAAATGCTGCTATGGAGAAAACTGCTCATTTGAGGCTTTTATTTTATTTTATTTTTTTTTTATGTTTCCTTAAACGTTGCGCTGAATTTCCGCTTTCGCCATATATATGCAGCATGCTGTAAGCAAGATGCACACACACATAGAAAGGTACTTGTATATATGTTTGTAATAAGTAAACATTCTGTTTTTTGTTTGTTCGGCGTAATACATTTGCGTGTTTTGCTTGTTGCCACTTTGTGCAAACAAAGCGTTAACACTTTTGCAGCGTTGCCACACTGCGCTATTTTGCAACACTTGCAACAAATAGCCATGCCATACATCTCTCTTCGTGTCTAGTTGTTGTTGTTGTTGTTTTCATTTCTCAGCTTCTTCTACTACTTTCAGCTACTTGCTTTTCTAGAAAATTTCTCTCGCCGCAACGCTCAGGTAGTAAATTTCCATTAAATGCGCATTTTTGTACAAGTTTTTGAATTAAACTTTTCGCTGCAACAGCATCAGTCAGCAACAGTGGCAGTGGCAGTCTACGGACTATGTACAACGTGCCGCGTACATATCCTGCAGCTAAAGGCGACGACGAGTGATTGCATTGCTGCAACGGACATACAGACGGACAGAAGGACGGACAAACGCGCTCCCTTGTTCGCTTATAATTTTGCAATCTTGTCTAACTACTAAAGTTAAAAGTTTACAATTTGTGGCGAGAAAAATAGCAAACGGAACAGCAACAACAACAGCGACAGCAACGCCAACAAGGACGCGTTGAGTATATCTAAAATACATAAAAATGGCTGCAAAAGAAAAAAATGAAAAGAAATACAATTTTTTTATTTTAAATGGAAATATTGTTGCGCAAAGTGTTAGCGAAAAATAATAATAATAATAAACAAACTGCATAAAAGGCTTGTCAGCTGAACTTAAAGTTGTTGCATGACAAAAGGGACAAGGAGTAATGCATGTACCTATACAATGGACATTGTTGCAAGGATGCGCAGTAGTAATGTAAAATATAAATTTTCATTTCAAATTAAAACTTAAAATAAAAAACTACAAAAAGAGAGATACTCAGCACTGTCGTCAGTTTTTGTTTAACGTTTTTAAATTTCAATTCAATTTTGAATAGATTCTGCTTTCAACAATTTTATCTGTACTCAATCTAAATATGTAAACTCTCATCTCTCACTATTTGCATAGAAAATTTAAATGCTCAGCAGTATATAAATTTGGTTTTTTTACAGCATATGCGAAGCCCTGGAAAATATTCACTTTCGCGTAATTTAAATATTAAAAAAAAAAAAAAAAAAAAAAATAATGAAAAAGAGTGTATTTTATTTTTGAGCTACATTATGTAACGCAATCTGTAAGTATCTTAAAAATACTACAGCTCAGTAAAAATAAACCCATATGACACTGTAGCTTGGTTTTCAGTAAATATTCATTTCAGTTGCCTATATTTTTTGGCTTGTGTAGTGTACAAAGCTTTCAGCTAAACCGTTACACTTGTTTTTAAAATACTTTATATATGCAACACGCCTTTACCTATTATATCACATCCTTGTTGCATTTCGTCCTTTCGCTCGTTACACATTTCTGCAGTGCTCCTGTTCTTTTTTTTTTTTTTTCTCTTTTTTTCCAATTCCGCTCCTTTGTCATAAATTTTGCGCCAACACAAAAGACAATTTACATACTCAACCGTAAAATCTGTGCCATGGTTTGGGAAAATACGAGCGTGCAGTGTACATATTCGTTATAATAAAACTTAAAGCTACTCGTTTACTCATACCGTCCGTCCACAGCCACAAAGAGCGCGTTACAATTGCTTAGAAAAGCGTTAGAAATTCACTTGCAACTACAGCATTTTTCGTTACACACACATTTGGCGACAAGGACGATCAACATAAAAGACGATGACGACGAAGAAGAAGCAGAAGAAGCAAAAATAAAAACGCATAGCGCGGCAGGAAGTTGTAAAAAATTTACATTTTTTAACTGCAAATAGCAGCAGCGAATAGTTTATACTCGTGTACTGGTGTTGGTGGTGGCAGTGGTTTAATGCAGCGAAAGCAAGCGCGGCGAGGTTTTCAGTTTCAGTTGCTACATAATTTTCTAGTTTTTTTATTTTTTTTTTGCTTCGCCGCTGACCATCTCATATGTTAACGCTGAGTTACTCGTATATGCAAAGCAATCCGTTGCGCAGGCGTGTTTTATACGAATTACTTAGTGGGTGTGTTTTTTAAGATCGACGTCGACGCTGTTGCTATTATTTTTAGAATATGACCAAAACATGCAAAGGATTTTTTAAATATTTCGTTTTGATTTTTTTATTTTTTTTTTTTTTGGTGAAATAGCAGCAAAAGCAACAGCAGACGCCAAGGCGACTGCACAAAGACCATTGAGTTGACATTGAAAAATGCGGAAATTATGCAGCAAACATTAAAGAAACTATGCGAATTGGCAATGAGTTAAAACAAAAAAAATCAAAAAAAACGAAATAATAAAAAAATTCAAAATGGTTGAGGAGAAGGTAACTGTTTGAATGGCGCCACACGGAATGAGCTTATGTCCTTGTTTGCGTACTTTAAACTTTGGCAGCGCTTTTTGTTTTAAAATGGTACAGGGTGCATTCGAACATTTTACAGTTTCTTTAAAATAGAAAACCAAAAAGAAAAAAAAATATTTTAGTATTTTTTATTATGAAAAATCAAAGCTGTATTAAAAATAGTTCAAAGACACTACGTACCAAGCGAGGCTACCTAATCAATAATTACAGCTAAAAGAATGCTAGACTTTTTATCAGGGATGCAAATTTCTAAAAAATTGGCAGTGCTTCACTCGTTTGGTTCATGAAGCGGATTTTACTCCGTGTCGAGCCAAGTTTCGATCCGGCTTTATTGAAATACTTCAAACACACTTTGTACCCAGCGAAACTAATGGATATTACTAGTTAAAAGAGTTTTAACAGGGCTGCAAACCATTAAAAATTGGCAGTGCTTCGCTGGTTCGATTCATGAACCGGTTTTTAGTCGAGCAAAAACTTAACATATTTTTTATTTGGTAAGAGAAACTGACGATTGAAATGAGCACCACTTTAAATATATTAACCACCGCTACTTATTGGTTACGACATTATCAAGTCTACAAGGACTTCTATTAACATTTTCAACCTAAACACAAGCAACATACACACTAAAGTAAATTTTATAGTGTCACAAATGTAAAAATGTTTCTATGTCCGCTATGGACTTTGAAATCAATGACATGGGACCAATGAGTCCCAAATCGGAATCATTTAAAAATCAGCAATTAAAATTCCACTAAAGCAGTGCATTAGGCACATTCGTTTCATTTAAGAAGTCGATTTTCCAATACAAATTTTCTAAATAAATTATTACTACAGCCACAAATTTTTAGGGACACGCTGCAGCGATCCCCAAAATATTTTGCGAAAAGAAAGCTGGTATTTTTTAGTATATTTCATTCTAGCCCCTATATATTTTGGTAAGTACTGCAATGGTAGAAAAACAGCAGGTACAATACAAAGTTCTTTCACAGAAATGGCGAACCGCTTCGGAAACGAACCTCATGTGCAGCTTATATGGTTCACTTCAAGAAGAGTTCGTTCGGTTCATGGTTCTGAGATCAAACGTACCAAAGTGCTATGGTTCGGTTCAAAAATCGACTCAGTTCAAAATCGGTTTGCAGCCCTAAGCTTTTTTATGCAGTAAACATTGTTGTAAGATTTTCATTTGATCTTTTTTTTTTTTTAATTTGCAACACAAAACTATAAAAATTTGTTAAGCTAATCGAAAAGTTATTTTTCTTTTTCAAGCACTTTTGGCGTTATTAGAAATCTTGCATTTTGTATGCTGCTTCCTGTTTTGGGGTGTAGGTGTGTGTATCTTTTTTTTTTTAATTTTTTTATTGTCACTGCATTTGCATGCAAGTTTGACTTTGCGCTTAATGGTTTTAATTAAATGAGTCGCAAGGCTGTCATGCATGAAATGCATCCGCCTGCTATCCCTTGTGTATACGTGCGTCATTCAAAGTATCTTACTTTTATAGTTAGTTTTAATTTTTCTTATGGCTTTGCATTCAACATTCATTCATTCAGTCAGTTAGTCAGTCTGTCAGTCTGTCAGTTGCTTGCATTTTGTATACTTTGCCAAAGAAAAACTTTCGTTAAAACTTAACTAAAAACCAAACTTGACATAGTTCGTATTCGTAATATTCTGACAAAATTTGCTACTAAAAACTTGCTTAATTTCAACAAACTGCGTTACGCTACTTCAAAATGCACACACACACATATACACACAATAAATACATAGATGCATATGTATAAGTTATATAAAGGTAATTTGTCTGCTACTTGATTTTACGACAGTCGGTCGACTGACGGCAACAGCAGCAGCAGCAGAACAGTTGACAAATATGAAGCCAAAAACACTCAGTTTGACACTATTTCTACAGGCGAATAAATACTTGCGTCGTCTACTTCAAAGTCGTCTTCATCAACAACAGCAACTGTAGTGGATTTATACTACCACCCCGACATGCAGCTTGTTATCTAAATTAATATGGGCTGAGATGTGTTATATTTTGCTGACTCCTTTGACTATGTTTTCTCTATGTATTTATCTTTGACACTTGCTAATTTCGTGAATACTGTTGAATGAATATTTTTGCAAGCAAGTGTCAACTTCTTAAGTTGTTTAGCAACCAAATAACATCTTTCATTCAGTTCAGTCTATTTCCATGTAACAAACATTTCATAAAGTAGGTACACATATGTATGCGAGCTCAAGAGTGTGTTGCCTTCGTTTTCCGAAATAATTAAGCAGACAAATTAAGACACACAAACAAAATACAAAGTACAAAGCTGAAGTACATAGTTGATGACTACGACATGAATTGCAATTAAATAAATAAAAAAAAAATATACAAAAATAAAAAATAAAAATGAAAGAATAAATAAATAAATCCTTTTTGTTTGCGGTCAGCTCAATATTTAAATAAATGAGTTTATATACATGCATGCAGCGTATTGTGCGCGTTTGGCATTTACAAAATCTGACAAGCCACAAACGCATTATAGACATACGACAGACAGACGGACGGACACACGTACAATCTGACTGATGCAAAATCAGATAACTGCGACAGACAGACGGACAGACAGACGCATTCAAAGTGATTGCAGCGCGTTTTTGACTTGTGTAACTTCTCAGCTGCAGGAGCGGCAACAGCAGCAGCGGCAAATGACATAAATGCCAACGTTGTAAATGTCGTCGTCATCGTAGTCGTCGTCGTTGTTGCTTAATTGAAGTACAAACGTTTGTCATTCAAAAAAAAAAAAAAAAAAAAAAAAAAAAATTAAATCAAAGAGATATAACTGAATGAATGAATGGAGTATGTCATACCGTGATTGTTGTGTTGTGTTGTATAATTAACCAAAAACCATTTAAATACACATACGCAACATTGAACAACGCCGATGGCAATGGCAACGTCAAAGGCTTGTCTGTGGCGACCACATTGACAAATTAAAATAAGCAAAAATAAAAACCAAAAATAGGAAAAAATTTTAAATTACAATAAAACCAAAGCATTTATAACTAACAATTATTGGTAGAAGCAAATTAGTTTCCACTTTTTTTTTTTTTTGAAAGTTACGATCCTAGAGAAAAATGAAAACAAGTCTGTTGGCTACATTTTTCTTAAAGATAGCAACTTTCTATCTCTTCGATTTTTAAAGTAAAGCGGGGATTAAAACTTTGTTCTCAAATAAAAATATTGTTACACCACCTAAACGAGATACGAAGTAGCATTCATAGAAAAAGTTATAGCCGACAAATTTTAGTACATTTTTTTTTTGATTATCGCTGTTGTCGAGCTGATAAACATTATAAGGCACATGGTGCAATTATACAAGGTGGTGTTAAGCGTTCTTACTCTCTCAATATATTTTGTATCAACGCGAGTCGTATTTGAAGACAAAAAAGGAAAGCAAAGCGAAGCTATTACAATAAATATATCTCTGTCTCCTTCACACTCGCAAGACTAAATAAACAGAACGAGCATTCTTCATACTCATTCACTTTCATACGCTTGCATTGCAAGGTACCAACGTTCCGCTTGACATCACCTTATATAAGTGCACCATGCAATGGCATATAATGACTTAAGTTGGTGTTTGAGACAGCTTCTCCAAAATGTAAAAATTTGAAAAAAAAAATTCGAAAAAAAAAAATTATGAATATTGCGGTAACTCCGCACCATTACTGAATTCCATCGAAAGCGCAGACCGCTCTAAAGAGGCTGTCACGCCAGAAAACATAGCTAGAATTCATGCAGTTATATGGAATGATGGAATATGAAATGGTTTAAGGTGGCTTTTCCGAGCGAGTTTTTTTTTTCCACAAAAACAGAAAAAGCAGTAAACTTTTTTGAGTGAACGTGCACCAAAGAAGCCCTAAGGTGGGTCTATCTTGTAATAATAATTTTAGCTCATAGTATAAACTTTGACTTATCAATTTGCATAAATTTAAAGCATAAAAAAATCTATAAAAGATGTAACAAGCCTCATAATAATTTTTAAATACAAATTTTATTCCAATTTTTTTGAAGAGTGTTTAATATTAAAAGTATATGTATGTATGTATGTATGTATGTGTGTTTGCTTATATGTATGTGTATGCATGTCCTTCTTTTGAAATGTGATAAACAGACAAACAACAGCCAAACAACATACAACGTGAAAGTGTTTACTTTGACATTAAATAAAGTTGTTTGCACTGCCAAGCGTTTTTTAATTTCTGTCTGCCTACTTGCGTACATTTATTGCGTACACTTCTTGCCCCTGGCTAGCCACAGACATACTACATACACATGCTTTTATAATGCTGTACACATAAATAACAAATAAATCATTTATGGTTTATAGCGACAGGCAGCAGTAGCAGTAGCAGCAGTCGAGAGAAGCATTTAAAAACTAAAATAAAAATCATGAAAAAATATTTACTGAAGTCTTACGCTGTTAAAATAAATTAATTAAAAGTTGTGTGTGTTTAAAAATAAAAGCAAAAAAAATGAATGAATGAATAAAGCAAAAACGCTTAAATGAAACTTTGTCTTTTGGTTTCACACATTGCGTATACGTAATAATGAGTGTTTTGACTGACGCCGCATAGTCGCAAAACAATACAAACGATTCATTTCATGCGCCTTTGCGCATATAATTGTGTGCATTTTGTAAGGACAATGCTGTCCTTGCTGTCATTTGCAAACAAAATTTTAAAGCATAAAATTTTCAAAATTACAGACTAGAAGCATTCAATTGCTTAACATTTATTCATGTTGTTTTTTTTTTTCATTTTTTTTTCGTTGAGTGTCTGATGAGTTTTTGCATAAATGTCAAATTAAGGCCAAACAGTCTGCAGTGTGCAGCAATCTTCAGAAAATGAAGCCAAATTGGAATTTTTGTTTAAGCCTAATTGCAATAAATGCGCTGCCACGAATCTGTCTAAGGATGCAGCGAGTGGATGTGTATGTTGCATATTAAAATTCCATTTCGAAGTGAAAATACTTCATAAATGCTGTGAAACACATTTGAAATTGCTGCAGCAAACTAAAATCAAGCAAAGCGTAAAAGTTGTTAGTTTTTTTTTTTTTTAGACTTTAGACTTGCATTTATAGTTTTTTTTTTTTTTTTAGAAATATTTCATACATTTAAATGCTGTCGTATTTATTAATGTCAGTTATAAACACGAAATGTTCTCGTTGTTGTTTTTGTTGTTGTTGTTATCGCTTAAACAAATTGCTTTTATGACATTTGCAGGCAACTGCAGCAACAACAACAACAACACACGTAAACTATGCAATAATCTAGATTGTATCCTTGTTGCCATTTTTAATTTCACTTAAAATTTTAATTGCTTGCGTATAAAAGTTGTTTTTATTTTTTTTTCTTCTTCTAGTTTATGTACACATGTACATGACACAAGCACACAGATACACCAATACAGTTGCGCTATATATGCGCAAGGTTATTGTTGTTGCTGTTGTTCTTGTTTTAGCACATTTCAATTTCTTATTAACGTGTCAATGCACTGCGAAGACTATCATATGCCAACATTATTAATACTTAGGTAAGACACGACAAGGACGCAGTAAATGTGCGCAGGATATGTGCAACAAAAATAAAGAAAAGAAAAAAAATGGCAGCATGCTATTGTTAACGCTGAACACTTAAATTTATGCGCATGAAAGAGAAAGCAATAGTTTTCCTTTTTTTTTTTTTTTAATATGTAAAAAAAATGGAAAATTAATTAAAAATGTTGCTGCAATTAAAAAAAAAAAAAAGAAATTGTAGAAAAACTATATTCGAGGTGAAAATTACTTTTAGCAATTTAATTATTTGTAATTTCAATTCATTTAATATGCAAAAGCAAACAAGAATAACACTATTACACACACACACACATAGTCAGCGTATGTGTGTGTGTGTTTATCTATGTTTTCTATTAAATTGCTTGTAGAACTTTTGACGTTTCCTCTATGCTTGCCAGATGCTTATCAATAATTTATTTATAAGCTTCACCTCAAAACACATGTTGCTCTGTGTGTGTGAGTTTAAGTGGTATGTTTTTGTACAATATATAAACGAGGGTGGTTGCATTGGTATTCACACACAAGTGGGAGTAAGTAGTTAAGTTGTTTTGTTGAGTTGTTGCTGATTGTTACATTAGAGTTGTTGTTGTTGTTCTTTTGTTGCTGCTGTTGCTGCTATTCCTGTTAGTTTCATTTAGTTGCTTTATACTGTATATTCCTGTAAGATAGCAACATGTCTGTTCCCTTGACTTGTCTTAGTTAGTTGTATTTCGTTCGTTTCGGCTGCTTGCATAATTTATTATTTCAAAATGTGTTCATTTAGTTTTGCAAGTTGTTGACATAAACAATCATTAGACATAGCACAGATTTCAACATTTTGTTAGTTTGGCATAAGCAGCTTCTTTGAGTTGTGTTGAAGTAAGTTTGACTGGAGTCGTATAAGATGATAGTGTTCTATACTAAAATAATAATAATATGGCTTGACTTAATGATTGCTTTTATGAGACTTTTTTTTTTTGTTACAACAAAAGTGGGAGTTTATTTGAATTTATAATTATTTTGATTTTTAGTATTTAAAGCACTTTAAAAACATATATATATTTACTTTTCTAAAGTAATCTTATAATCTCTATAATTCTCAAACAGTTTAAGCATATCAACATACGAGTTTCTGCGTAATCAGCAGTCTTTGTGTAATTTGTGTTGAAAGGCCACAAGTTGCAAGTCGATAAATGTGGAAAATACGCTGAATGAAGTAGCACATTCAAGGATACCACCAAAACTCATGATCAACTTATAACCCGTCGAAAAGCAAAACTCTGTCTTTTTGTTCTTTCTTTAAACTTATGAACTTTTCATTGGCATTTTTGTACTTTTTTTTTTTTTTTTTTTGGTTTCAGGCAATTCAGGGGCAAGTATAAAAACATTCAAAAAGGCACTTTAAAACATCGTTGCTCTTGTCACTTCAATCTATATTTGCTAATAATCTTAAAAGTGTTTTTATGGCATTGGAAAATCGATTTCATGAATGGAACGAACGTACCTAGTGCATTGTTTAGTTTTCTAAAACCATTCTTACATTATTGCCTTTCAAATGAAACCGGTTTGGGATACATCGGTTGGATGGTTCCTAAGTTCATAGCGGACATAGAAACATTTCTACTTTTTTATATATTTATCTTAGATAAAAATATTTGTAACTTGCAAAAATTTAAATATTGTTCCAAAATAGCATCAAGTTTTAAATTTTTTATAAGAAGTTACAATTTTTTTTAAATTTTCCTGTAGGTTTTGTGTTTTTAATATTTTTAATATTTTAGCAATTTACCTTTCATATTTGCATAGAATTTTTTCGTTATGTTTTTTTGTTTTAAATTGTAAATTGTTTTATTTAGGCCATTTTTTATTTATTAAAAAAGAAGAAGAGCAAAAAAAACATTCATAAAATATGAGAAAAGTTGAGAAAAAACTCAATTAAAAATTAAGGCCAAAATACATTTGCATATTGGTTAATTAAATTTTTGTGTCTGGCTTTATTAAAGAAATTAACCAGTTTTAATTGTGTGCGTGTGCTGTTGATAAAATGGCGAACAACAACAACAACAAAAACAACAGTTGCCATATTAAATTAATGAAAAAAAGGTAAATAAATATAGTAAATAAAAATTAAATGTTTTTTTTTCCCCAATTTTTTTTTTCAAAATTGTTTTCGCTTTATATTGTAAAGCAGCTTTCAGCGACTTTTCTAGGATTCATGTTAAACAAATTATTATAATATTTGTTTATTTGAATTCTTTTCATTTTCACACATTTAAATTTAAACGTTAAATTTTAAGTGAATTTTGCATAAATATTTTATGCATTGCATTGCAGTCATTATGGTATTCATTAAATAAAAAGCGAACAATGTTGTTGATAAAGAGGCATGGTATGCGGAATGTGTGTGTGTTTGTTTGGAGAGCATTTTACATAAACCGGCAAAAAGCACATAAATCTCGCTGCATAAAAATCGCATGCGAGAAAAATAAATGTTAAATGTCAACGATGATGAAGAGTGGAAAAAAATACCGGGGTTTTGCATTGAGAAAAGTGTATTTCTGATTTGTGGTCTGACAGTTTAACCAAAAAATATATATATTAAAGAAAAAAAAAAAAAAAAAATAAAAACGAAAAATGACAAAAAGGATATAAATTTATTTGTTGCAATTGTTTGTTGTAATTGCTGTTGTTGTCGGTGTGGCAGCATTGCGCTTACATATGTCAAAATATTAAATTTATATGAAGCTAAAGCAGTGAACATATAAATGGACAGACGGACAGACAGACAGACTGATAGACAGACAGACAACTGAATCCATTTTCATATGTTACTCGTTGCAGTTATAGTTTCAGGATATGCATAGCAACTCATGTTTTTTTTGTTGTTGTTATTGCTGCTGCTGCTGCTGCTACCGTTGGCTATAACTGTTTGGATGCAAATGCATTTCATCTGTCATTCAGACACTCGTTCGCTCGACTGCACACACAAAAAACTTAACAAAACTCAGTTCAGCTCAGCTCAGTTGCTCATTTCAATTCTATTTATTTTTCATGTGTGACATTTATTTTTTTATGTTATAATACGCCTGTCTTAGTGTCTAGCTGTTTTGTATGAGTGTGTGTGTGTGAGTAGGTGTTGCAACTCATACATACGTCTGCAATATCATCTGACATTTGTCAAAATATGATTTTTTTTTCCATTTTTTTTTGTGGTGAATTGTACAAAATTTCAATGTATTTTTATATACGAGCATTTTATATTTTAAAATATTATCGTAAGTATTGAAATATTTTATAGAAAATATTTTTTAAATTGAGCCTTATTTTAGTATTAATTAGATTCGATATCTTTAGAGTAACGTGGAATGTTGATATATTTTTATAGAATTACTAGAAGATACCCGACTGCTCCGTCGGCTGCAATTACAGTTCTGTTCGATGGCTGCTATGAAAACATACAAAAAAGTATGGATATGGGTTAAGTCTAAAATTGAATTCATGAAGTAATCGAATGTGTCTAATGCATTGTTTTAGTAGTCTAAAATTATTCTTGCATTGTTGTCTTTCAAATGAAACCGGTTTGGGACTCATCAGATGAATGGTTTCCAAGTCCATAGCGGACATAAAAACATTTTGAAGAGAAATTGTTCTATTGATAAGTTCTGTAGAGATGCTCTTAAACTTTTGAACTTGAAAACTCTGATTAGACTAAATGTTATTCGTGACTGGCTTAAATTTGCTCTCCAAATAAATATTTCTTAAAAATTTTTTTGTCATTCTTTAATATTACTTATTATTTGTATTATCTATGCAAATCGCTGAAAAAAGCGCATAGAAAAAGTTTGACATTGCTTGGCATTTGTACTAAAAAAATGTGCATTAAACATTCGCATTTTATACTCTGAGCGCTTCAAGTCGTATTTTGGATTTATTTCACAAATAATACCAAAAGCAGCAACAAAAGCAAGGTGCATAGTAAAGCAGTTTGCACTTGGGTACCAATTTATAGTTTGCAGTCCTGACTTTGATATCTAGTTTTAGATTGGTACTTTAAGATATGGAGAGGGTCTCTCATAAGGAGCGTAGAATATAAACATTCAAAGCTATATTTTTTGAACACTTTTACCAAGTCTACAAAGTATTTTGAATAAGAATGAATATTTTTTATTTGTTTTGAAAAGTTAAAGCTTAAATACCGCGTCCAAAACCGGTAACTTTGGCTAGTGCTTGTATATAAAACTAAAGAAGAAACACCATTTGGCATTGAAAGTGCAATGCTATATAAAAAAAAGAATATACATATCTATTATATTCCAAGATATATATAGATGTATTATATTCTATATAGAAATATAAAAAAAATATTGCATACTTTGTGGAGCATTGTAACTGCAATGCAAGAAAATGTATTTTCTTTACAGTTTTTTCTTTATTTGTTTTTTTTTTTTATTATTATCTTAATATTTATCTAGTTTCCCTGCTTCTATTTTTAAAATTTAATGTAGCCATTGAATATATTTCGTTGTTGTTATTGTTGTTATAGTACGTTTTTTTTTATAGACTTCCATATTTTTTTATGGATTTTTACATTATTAAAAACAAAATCTGCTGCGCTAAAATAGCAAAAGTTTATTTTGTTGCATTCATTTTTTTATATTTTTTATTTTATTTACTTAGTTTTATATTTGCAAGTTGCTTTCATTTAAATTCTTCATAATTCTTTTATAACTTTATGCAATTGTCTAAAGCTCACTTTGCAAAAATTTTCTTATTTTCTATTTCAATTTTATTTTTTTTTTTTCTTTACTTTGTCTTGCAACAGTTTTTTCACACTTTGCTCTCAATTTGAAGCAGAAAACCGCAAACAGTTTTTTGCCATTTGCTTGTTTACTGTGGCAATTTTACGCTTTCACCGCATCCTGATGTGTATCCTTTGCGCTATTTTCATGTAAAACATATTTCTTAAATAATTTACTATGATTTTTTATTTCTTGTAGTACTACTTTGACTGCTGCTGCTGCGTTTTGCCTTTTCTGCTGCTTGAGCAACTAAAATGCAGCTTTTATTGAGTTCAGGTGTGCTATTCCTTTCTTCGTGCTTTTCCTTACTTGCGTCCTTCTTCTTTTTGTTATGTTGGCTTCGTCCGTTATAAGCTTTTCTATTTTTATTTTTTCGTTTCGTTGGGTTTTTTCTACTATTTTTTTTCTTTCAAATTTGCGGCCACATTAACCTTATAAAAATATGAATTTTGCAAGTATATTTGGCTTGCTTATTTTGTGAGCTAAAGAAGGAAATACTTGTAGTTTGCTTTTGTGTCCTTAGAAGGTTAGCCACAGTGTATACTATTTCAGTAAAATTGAAAATAAAACGAAAGTGTGTGGTGGGTGGGTTTACGGTTGTAGCTAGATAATGCAAGTGCAACCGTCTGTTTTTATTTGTAGAAAAATATTGGCACAATTTTTATACAAGATTGTCCTATTTTTGTTATATTTAGCTGCTTCCTTTGGGCAGGATATAAAAATGGAATTTAATGTAGTAGCTAGTTTAGCCATTTAAATTGATATTAATAACATTGGAGCAGCATGAAAGAACTTTGTGTTTATATGCGGCAACGAATGGGAAGGATTTTTTGGTTTTGTTTTATACAAACACAAAAAAGAAGCCTTAGAAAATATTGAATTTTTTTGCTTGATCAACAAATTTTTTTTTTTTATTAATTTTGTCAATGAAATTAGGCAAAATGAAAAAAATGCTCAGAAAACAACAACAACAACAATCGAAAGAATATGAATTTCCAAAAGCAGTTCAACGTAAGCAATGCAATTCAAATGAGAGATCACCTTCGCGCAGCACTAAAGCCATTTCGCCAAGAATTTATGTAAGACGTAAATTTAAAGCTGCACCAATTTCTGCACCCAAACCCTCCACAGTCACTATTGAATGCGCCAATGAGCAGCAAAATGTACCAACAGAAGAAGTGCTACAGCTACGTGCACGTAATGCGCAATTGCATCGTGAAATCGATGAATGCCGCAATGAGCTAATGGCTTTGCAGCTAAAGCAAAAACAATCGAGTACACAAATGATACAGGAGCGTTATGAGGCGCAACAATTTGAACGTTTTAAGTGCGAGCTTAAAAGCAAAATACTAAAAGCTACAGAGCGCGTAGTAAAATATTTGGAAGCACAATTAAAAAAGAATAAGGAGCAGAAACAAACGCTTAAAGTGAAAAAGCCGCAACAGCAAAAGTCAAGCAACAATTTACGTTGTGCTGCATCAAATGCGACGGTAAAGTTAAAGGAGAGCGGAAAGGCATTGCATGCTACAAAAAACCAAGCAGCCTACACTTTATATCTAACGCTAACTGAGCCTGCGCCAGAGTTATGTGAAAGAGCAGCAAAAGAAATTAGTTTAAAGAAAATAAAAACACCAAATGACATTTTTCGTTTGCTGCTTGGCACAATTATCGATGAGATTTGCACAAAACAAGCGGAAAAGAAAACGTACAAACATGAAATTGCTGCGATCGATGCACGTTTCGATGCGTTGCTGCAACAACGCTTAGAGCAACAATTTGATAAGCATAAAACCGATTTAGCAACGCAGCTAAGCGTGCTCTATGAACAAAGTCGCGGTGATCTTGAGCTGCGTTTTAATTATGCAACCAAGATGAATGATCAAATTGCGCTAATGCAGCGTTTGCGTGCACGCGATGAGTGCTTTGAAAAGCTGCGTAAAATCTTAGCGAAATTTTATGGGCCACGCGAACGTCATATTTGGCAATTGTTAAAAGTGCTGGAGGAGAAGTACAAATTGGTGGCAACAGCTACGTTGTGAATTCTGTTGAGCACTTTGCTTCGTAGTCGCATCACATGTGTCGATAAAATCTTCTTTAAGTTGCATTTGTCATATTTTAATTGATTTCGATGCTCTATTGACTCATTCGAACGCTCATTATTCTTAAACGGCAGCATTATAATTATATTAGCCATCACAAAGAGGTCCTTATAAATGGCAAATAAATACTTCAAAATAATAATATAAATTTTTTCAATAATTTTTTCAACAATTTTTCTTCATCGAAATGAATACGCTTAACCGCAATTGAAATTATATTCCGGCTGCTTTGCGCAACGAGCGAACGAACGAATAAAATTGTAAGTAGCTCAAAATTTATGCAAATTGCGTCACGTGCGCCAATGATTTTTCTTCTTCTTCTTTATTTTACTCCTTGCCTTTTTATTTTTTGTACGTTTTTTTTTTTTATTAGCTTTCCGCCTTAGTGCATCCTTAAGTTCTTACCGTTACCAAAACCAAAAACACAGTCAAGGCAGCCACATCCTGTCGCGTCTTCAAAGTGTATCATTATTTAATTTAATGTAAAATAATTAGCATGAGCGGTTTCCTCTGCGTCGTTTTTTGACTTTCGCTCATTTTATTATATTTTTTTTTTTTTTTTTGAGCTGACATTGATGAATATGTGGCACGTTGAGTTGAGTCAACGCTAACGATGCTACAGTTTCCTTTGCTTTGGGCTTATGCCAGTTAATGAAAAAAATTTTCCAAAAGCAAGCAGCAAAGTAAGTGAAATAGAAATAGAATTAGAGCGTGTGCTGTAAAATTATATTTATTTATTTTTTTTTTTTTGGAAAATTGATACAGCTACATTTTGGCTTAAAGATTTTTTAGCTAAGCTTCGTTGTATTATATAACGCGTGTAATAATTTTATTTTTTCTGTTTTGTTGTCATTGTTTGACATATCCTGTTGTGTCAGTGTGTGCGCAGAGCATATTTGTAGTTTGATATGTAGACGAGATGATGTATCGTTTGCGTTTGCGAGTGTCCACTTAGTTTTTTGTTTGTTAAAATGTTCTAGCGCATACACAGAATCTAGAGAAAGTCAAATAAAATCCAAGAAGCACAAACTTTTTTTTTTTTTTCTGTTAACATAATTTTGTAGCAGTGTCCTGCCACACACACACACACACACGCATGCACATACCATGATAAACGAACATTTGATTGATTTACTCAATGGGGGCATATGTCGGCGCCATTTTGACAACAAAAATGGGGTGAAGGGAAACAGAAAAGTCTATGAGGATTTGTTGCCGCTTAGGAAAATTGTGCATTAATGTAATTTTATTGCAAAAGTTTTCAATTTACATATTAAAATACACAATAAAAATTTCATAAGCAAGCATAAAATGCACAAATTCAAGAATGAGAGAGAGCGAAAGAAAATTTTGAACAAAGTTAAAATTGAAAGCATAGAAGCATGAGTGCAGTTAACTTAGGGATGAAAAAAAGGTTAACTTCGATTTTTTTTTTTTTTTGTACAGAAAATTTATTGAAAATTGATATGATAAAGTCAACCGAAAGGTTAGCATTACAATTGTTTAACAAAGCAAGCTGAAATCGATTGAAAATAAATAGGAAAAAAAAATATTTAATTTTTTCTGCAACGGTTAGCAGCTGCTTTAAGGCATAAAATTTTATAGCCGCAATTTGTGTTGATTGATAAGCAATAAATTTACGTTGAAAATTTATAAATTTATTGAGTGTTACCAAGTGGACTCATTCTTTTTTTGTTTTTTTTGTTTTTTTTTTTTGTTAAATGTATTAACTGCAAATGTAATTCACTAATTAAATACACGCATACGTATAAAAGCAGTATGTGTATTTAATCGCTGATAATTTCAACATTTGCTGGCGCTTGTTTTACTTCAATTTGCGCTATATGCTTCGCTAGTTGCGTATATTACATTTGTACTTTTGTGTAACTGCTTAGTGCCTTCAAGCGTACTCTGTTCAATGTAGATACTATTCTAAATAATTACATAATTCCAATATGTATAGAAAGTGTTGTTCTACGCAACAATTACATACACTTCTATAGCGCATTTGTGTGTGTGTATGCGTGTATATCTATCTATCTTTTAACACACGCATACATATTCGTATGTAGATTTGTAGATATTTGTGTACTTTCGTTAATAGAAATTTTCATAAATTGTTAACAATTGTTTTGTTCGTGTTGCCATTGTTCACTGTTCGCCTTCACAACACAACACAACACAACACAACTTCAACTCAACGACAATTCAAAGCAGCTAACAGCGTTCGTTTGCACTTAAGTCTGATTAAATTAAATTTACAATTCATTCGCCAAGCATACTTGGCGGCTACTATATTCATTTACTCTCTTATTTGTATATAAATTGTATATGTATATACAATGTAAGCATATAGTTGTTTTTTAGTATCAATAATTAAGTAAGTAGCAAGTTAATTGTTAGCTAGAAATATACTATTCGTATTATTTGCATTGAACACTTTGAATAAGGCAAAGCGAAGTTTTGCACAGGCAAATTATTTAAAATATTTACTCTATAATTATGAAAGCGCGTCAAACACTTTTGCCGATGGGTTTAGGCTTATAATTATAAAGCTTTTTGCTGCACATATAAATACGTGGTTTGCTAAAATTGTTACAAGAAGTTAAAAGCACTTATTTATTAGACCTAATTGAAATTTGTTGCGATATCTTTATAAATTTTTAAACCTTAGTTGTAAAGTTAAGTGTACTGATACTTAACTTTACAACTAAGGTAACGCCTACCTAAATTCTGTAAAGAGTAAACATTATAGAGAACAGATAATACAGTGAAAACTCTCATGGGATAGCGACAGGCGAACAATTTTGCTGTTCGCCCAAATGAGTTTTCACTGAAACTTTAGCTCGAGCCTGTTGTAGGGCTCAACTTAAAAATAAATAAAAAAACACGTAAAACTCTCAAGAGACTAAGACGCAATAAAATGTGGAAATATTCAACTGCATGGGCCATTTACAAAAATACTATTTGAACTATACCGACTACTAGTGTGTTGGCAAAAGAGTGATTTTTTAAGTCGCAGTATAATTAACTACTGTACTTGAAAATCGGAGTGACAGCAAACAGTGATAAAATCACAGTTTGCAAAAAAAAAACAGGTTCACTGATCGCAAAGAGTGATACACCAAACAAAACAAACCGACTTTGCTTTTAATTCATTGAAAAACAAAATCCTTAGTCACAATTCGTTTTGAACGACATGTTTCCTTTTTTGACTAAAAAATATCGATAATCACGACTTTCAGTAGCAGGTCCAACCTGTGACTTTAAACGATTCGCGATCACTGTGATAATATCACCGAAAGTGATTTTTTGTCAACGTCAATAAGAAATACGAAATTATTCCATAAAGACAATAAAGAAATGAAAAGTTTGCTTTGATTTTTAAACACGTCTACTCCTAGGATCTGTGAAAAAAAAACTATTATTCAGCATTCCTGCCCACTGTTGTCATATAACAAAAAAATATGAAGGTAAATGAAATCATTCTTAACTCTCAAAATAAGAAAACAAATTGTCAGAGCATTTTTAAACTTTTTTGGTAGTCAAGTGGTTCTAAAATCTCTTGACTCCATCCATCCATCCGAAATCCATCTCGTATGGGTAATATTGAGGGCCACATTAAAGCGGATAAAGCTGCAAAATTTGTATTTTGGAGGCATAGATTCCAAAAATGGACACCAAAAATTTTATACATGGACCATTTTCGTAGTTTTGCATAGAAAGATATCTCAAAAACGGTTTCGAAGAAAAGCTTTCAGTGTCCATTTTTAAAATCTACACCATTATGAAGTGAAAATTTGAAAACTAGCCTCATCTAAATGACTTAACATACATAAATATCTAACCCCAATAAAACAAAGTTAACAAATGAAATCATCAATAAAATGAACAATATTAGAAGATTTTGCAACAATTATACAAATAAAATATGCAAAAGAATTAAAAGCAATCATTGAAATGACTTCAATTTATAAATTTTCATTCATTCAATCATTCAGTATCCTTTTTGTATTTGTGTGTGTGTATATCTGTGTATGTGTATTTGCTGATTGACCAAGTTCGGTTTGAATGGAATATAACAGAGCTGACAATAATTGCATTTGCGTTAAAACGCAAGCAAACAATTCACTTAAAGTGTAAATAAGTAGTTGCTGGCAACTGCTTAGAAATGCTAGAAATGAAGGCGTTGACAATGCATGAGCTGGAGATGAAGGCAGTGAATGGTAGTGGTTTTGAAGGCCAAAACCAAAATGGCCAAAATGACAAACGTAGACAACGGAAGTCAATCAGACGGACACGCCATATACAGCTGGGCATACTTGAAGACTTTAAATGTATGCAGAAATGTGATGAGATGAGAAGAGAAGAGAATAGAAACGTGCGCTCTGCTGCCTCACTGACGAAAAGTGTAGAGTCAAGCATTTCAAGCAGGTTCAACATGATGCCAAGCAGACAGACAGACAGACGAACAAAAGCGACAAGCAGGCAAGTGTCGAGTGACAGACAAACAGATTGAGATTAGATAGTCTCAACTATACAAAATACAATGAGAATGCGAATGAGATGGATAGATAGATGTAGATGTATGGATAAGAGAGGTAAGACTAGCAATGAAGCGACAAACGCTGTTTAAGTTAATTCAATAATCGTTGGCAATCGATTGGCAACTAAGCAATGCTTAAGGAAATGCCGCCGCCCAGTCGCCGGACCAACGCAATACAGCAATTCAATGAGATTCAATACAATTCGATACGATACGATTCGATTCCGTATCCTTGCGAATGCTGGCAGCAACAGCAAACATTAGCAGAAGCATAGCATATAACCATTTGTGCAAATAGAGAAATTATAACAAAGCATTTTGCGGGCTGTGGTAACTTGCTTGGCATACCAACTTATACACAAATTTTAGCGGAAATGTTCTATGAACATGGGGCAGTGACACACATAAATAGACAGACGGACAGACAGACGGACAGACGGACATATAAACGACATAGACGAACAAAACGACATTCAGACACTTTTGAATGGAAATTTGAAATGCGAATGTGTTATTGTCCGTCCGTCTGCTGTCTGCCTCTCTCCCTCTGTCTGCACTGTTCGTTTATTTGAGTGGGTGTTGAAATTATATGCAAACAGTATTAAGTGGCTCAAAGTCATGCAAATCGAATCGATTTGGCATTAGCAGCTGCAGCAAAAGCTGATAAGCAGTAGCAGCAGCAACCACAGTAAAAGCAGCAGCAGCAGCAGCAGCAACGTGTTAAACTGATTGGTGAGCAGCAATTATTGCAATATATAGTAAATGACTCAAGTGTATTATATAATGTTGAATGTTAGAAAGGTAAAATGTATCTAGATACATACACATTTATATATATTTATGATTTTGTGCCATTAGAAAGCACTAAAGATTTGAAACATTTCATTCGAAATGTTTGCTTGCTTAGTGTACTGAGTGCTCTTGAAAAATCGTGACATTAGCTGACATTTCATTATGGATTCTATCAATAATTTTATTCTTGCCATCTATATGCTTCGTTCTTCTTCTTCTTCTCGTTGTTGTTGTTGTTGTTGTTATATTAAACATTTAATTAAAAATTAATATGCAGCATGTTGCAGCAATCTTAATTACATAATGGAATAGCTGCCAATGTGTGGCATATATAAACTGTGCAATAGCCGCATTCGAAATGGCATTCGTATGAACGGATATGAGATTTGCAGAACCCAACCGAACCGAACCGAACCGAAGTGAACCACAGAATTGAATTGAAATTACATTAATGCATTGCATTGAGTGCAGCAGCAGCAGCAGCATTGGAGTAGCGGTAGTGTTGGTTTTACCTGGCAATATTGTCGCATAGGATATGTTGTGGCCCCCCATTGGCATTTATATAGCATTGCAAATTGTGTAATTGAAACGGGGTGTTTTTTTTTTTTTTTTGTATATTTATCAAAGTTACTTGTTCTGATTTACAATAGTTTCACGGAAACTAAATACTCAAATGAAAGTGTTCAAGCGGAAATTGTTAATGACTTTATTGTGGTCTAGGGCATCTTTATTTATAATTATTTATTGTTTGTTTGTATGTATTTATTGTAAGAATGTATGTGTATATTCATGTTCACATTCATATTTATTGTGTTTATTTTTGAAAACATATTTATTTGTGGCTTATAGGCATAAACGTTTGGTTTTAGCTTTAATTCCGTTTATTGTGCATTTTATATTTTGCGCTTTACTATATGCTTTTTTATTTCTTTCTTTTATTATTTTTTTTCTTATTGCTGCTATTTGCAATTAAAATAATAGCAAAAGTATAATGCCTTAGTTTATTATTGATTATATACGAGGTTCGTTTAAAAATAAAATTTAATTTCGCTCACAATCATCGCTCTATGCTTCGAAGCTGTCCTTAGTATGTATGTTAGTCTTCCAATATACATCAATGGAATTATAAGCTAAAAAAGGTACAGATCGAAGCAGTAAGAAGCATGCGTAATTTAAAAATTGGTTCAATTAATTGAGCAAACCTCGTATGTGTAAATATTGGTATATGTAACGCAATAAATATAATATACAGACCCTCCCACTCAGAGATATACGTCAGGGCAATGCATACAAAAATAAGTACAGAAATAAATGAATACTATACATATTAAAGAAGAAAAATTTATATACAGTCAGGCTTATTTGAAATTAGTGTTTTATTTTTAAAATAAATTCTTATAACCTTATACCCAAACAGTTTAAGCATGTCAATACAGGAGTTTCTGCGTGATCGGTAGTCTTTGTCTAACTTGCGTTGAAAGGCTTAACTGGTTCGTGTGTTAGGCACAACCACATTATTTTTAAAATTCATTTTTCATGTTTCTTGTTGACGTCTCACGTCCGATCATGCAGATACTACAATGTTGTGCTTAAACTTATTGAGAATTATAAGATTATAAGATTTTTATTTGAAAAGTAAAACACAAATTTCGAAAGTGGCAGCCTGGTTGAACCAAAAAACTAACTAAAACTGTCAAGTTGCTTGTTTTCTTCGCTGCCAAATGAAGTGGTCCACTATGAATTTGTGCCCTAACCGCATGCAGCGAGTTATGAATTTAGGAAAACTGATCATCGCTATTAATTGTGAATGGCATCACTGCAATGCAAACGACTAACTGAAAACTAAACAGTGTCGCCACGTCTTCCACACAATTTTTATAGTACCGACTTGGTCCCAAAAGTAAAATTCTTTTTCAAAAGATACCATCTTACTCTAAGTGCCATCATAGAATACACACTCTTATAAATTTTTCGGAGTACTACTATGATGGAACGTTCAAGTCGTGGCGATTATCAATAAATCTATTAGTTATGTTTACAATATCCCATATGTAAAAAACTTCGCTGAAGAGCAAAAGAATCTTAACCAAGCCAATTCAACATTGTTACAAAACTCTTTCCTTCTAAAAAAACTCGACGCAAGCATCCTTGAGGCTAAGAATCTTTGCATTATAATGCAAACTGTTAACTAACTTAAGAGCAATGTAACATGACAGTCTCAAGAACAAACTAATATTCTGCTCTATAATATTTTTGAAGTGTATCTAGTTAAAATTAAACAATAAGAAATCAGCCTGTGCATATGTATGTATGTGTATTCTCATATCCTTCTCTCATCTCAGCTACATTTTGTTGCTGCTATTTGCCGTAGCATATATAATTTTTATTATTGTTGCATAAATGCTTTTAATACGAATTAATTAATTATACAATATGTATACATAATATGTGTATAATATTTAATATTACACATGTTACTAAAATATTTCAATTTGTATGTTTTATGTATCTTTTCTGTCACTAATTTATGCATGAGTTGATTATTAGCGTAAAACTGTTGTTATTATTATGTTTATTATGACTATTATTATGTATTTTGATTATTATTAGTATTCTTGTTACTATTCACATCTTTCTTGTCCTTTTTTTTTTCATTCATTCGTTTCATCTGAATTTTTATGGCGCATTAATAAAAGTTAAGCGAAATGCTAGAAAATGTAAGAAAACGTATTGTCCGTTGTAGTAAAAGCGAAATTTATTACATTTTCGTGCTTTAAATTTGGCTTAAAGCGTTAAAAGAAATAATAATAGCAATAACAACAACAACAACAAAGACATGAGCGAGGACAAACAGGACAACAGCAACAACAACAAAAAAAAAAAAAAAGCGACAACGACGACTACAATAAAACTGCGTACTTGGCATAAAAATCGTTTTGTGCTGGCAACTGACAGCAAACATCACCGCAGAAATTGCTAAAAAATAAAGCAAAAAAAAAAAGCTCTGAAAAAAAAACTAAAAAAAAATAGAAGTTCAACACAGGGCGAAGCACCAAATTGTTGGAGAGTGAAAGCGGTAGTTATGTAAGATTGTATATTTTGGATAAAAAAAAAATTAAAAAAAAAAAAAGAAGAAGAAAATCATGTCATGTCATTGTCGACATCGTAAAAATGTTATCAGCCATAATAACGAGCCTCGATTTTCCGTATACAATGCAACGCTTCACTGCTTCGATTCAAGGAGGAGCAGCAGAAGAAGGAGCAGGAGCACGCAGCAGAATCTGATACAGTCAGCATACTGATCTCGCGCTATCTCAACTACTGCGCTATCGCTCTCTTTCTCTCTCTCTTCACTTAGGCGTTGGGCGTTGTTAACAAGCAAATGACGCCAACGCTAATGGTGCGCAACTAATGACTGCCTGCCTGACTGACTGACTGTCGGGATTCGACGAATCGAAAGCAATGCGCAACGCGAAAAAGTACCGAAAATTGAAAATTGAAAAAAACAAAATGGACAACGTTTTAAATTCTTCATGTAATATTTTTTTTGATTTTCCGTTTAAACTGAAAATATTAAATGAAAAGTCAAACAATAAAAAAAAGAAAATCACAACGGCAACGTCCATCGGCAACGCGTGTGAAAACTATGGATATAGTATATGTATACTTAATGGTAATAAAAAGTAAATCAAATCAGTGTCCTTAATCCCTGAATTGATGTCGGCGTTATTTTTTTTTTACTTCTTTTGCTTCACTTCTCTTTTTTTTTTTTCTCCCAGACGACTACATCACTGGAATTTCTTTTCTTTCGAGACATTGGACACAACTTGGCACACTCGCATTCGTTTCTTGTTGTTGTATTTGTTGGCGACAGCATTGGCATGCCTATTGTTGTTGTTCTTTTTTTTTTTTTTGCTGCCTATTGTCCTGCGCTGTCTGCAGTTTGGAAGAAAAAAAGGAAAAAAGAAAACTAACAAACGTTCATCATATTTACCGAAGCAACGCAGATGATGAAAAATTGTAGCACAAACAAAGCAACATGAAGCAAACGTCAAAGAAATGCATTCAATAAGCAGCCAGAGTAGTTTAATCTTAACTGGGGTAACAAATTGAAACGTGTAGAGAGTGTTTGAAGCAAGAAATATGCAGCTTAGCTCGCTTCCAGACTCTTTAAAGATATTCTTAAAGATTTTGTGTTATGATATTTTTTACATTTAATTCATTTTAGTCAGACAGGGTGTAACGTATTCAGAGTTTTTATATATTTACAAAAAATGTTTTTTGTTGTTTAAAGCGTCGCACAGTGGTATTGCTTCATACGTTTTAGTGCAAAAAAAAAAAAATGGAGTAGAGCATTCCTTGATGTTGAAATTATACACAGAAATATTTCAAAGATGGTAGATGTAAGTCAGTTCTTAGGGGTACCTCCAATTGAGCTTTATTAATTTATTACAAAATTTTTTATGGGAGATATATCCAAATGGTTGTCTTCCTTACCGAAAATCGGTCAGAATACAGGTAAAAGATAGTTGTGTGCTGAGAATTTGAATTTGTGAGTTTTTGTTAATATTCGTTAATTTTCCTGAATTTTAGTAAATTTTCGTTAATTTTTGTGAATTTTCGTGATATTTCGTATTTTTTTTCGTGATTTTCATGAATTTTCGTGATTTTTCGTAATATCTCGTAATTTTCGTGAATTTTTGGGAGTTTTTGTGAATTTGCGTGAATACTCGTGAGTTTTTGTGGATATTCGTGAATTTTCGTGAATATTCGTGAGCTTTTGATTGAATTTTCGTGAATTTTTCGTGAATTTTTCGTGAATATTTTTGAATTTTCGTGAATATTTCTGAATTTTTGTGAATTTTTGTGAATTTTCGTAAATATTTCTGAATTTTTGTGAATTTTCGTGAATTTTCGGAATTTTCGTGAATTTTGTGATTTTTCGTTAATTTTCGTATATTTTCGTGAAGTTTTGTTCTGTGGTTGAAGTTTTGGTTATTTTAATTGAAAGTATATACCATAATCTTCAATTTGAGTAAAGTTAGAAGACGTGGACAGGCGTAGCTACCTTTTTTTTTATAGAAAATTACAAACTCGGCATATAATGGAAAGTTTTAAATTAAAGAGATAGAAAAATATTTCATATTCATAAGCTACGCTGATGTATGCAAAGTTTTATAAGTATTTGCAGTAAAATCTTTCAGTGACATTATTCGATTAAATCACAAATGATAAATTATTATATTTTAAGGAAACAAATTATGAATTCTTAATGAAACAATTCCACTAACAAACTGCAACATTTGACTTTCGAAATTCAATGTTCGAAGAATTGTTTTTTTTTTTTTTGAGACGAAAATACCACTGTGCGTCGTAAAGAAAAATGTTTTTTATACTTATGACAGATATTTTAATAATCAAAGCAAAAATTCATATAAAAAAACAAATTTTTTAAACACAAATTCTGTATTTTCATATGTCTACATATATAAACAATACAAACATACAGAAGTATGAATGGTCTATGTAACGGTCATGCTTGTCATCAGCTATGATAAAGAAATGCGGATACTTAATATTTTCCGCTTGCAAAGAGTCTGGAAGTCTCTTGGATGACTGACTGACTGTGCTGTGTGCCTTACTACAGCTTCTGCTTTCATCTTTTAACGGCAGCCAGCTCAACATTAGTGAGCAACGACGACGACAACGACGACGTCGACGACGACATCAAAATAGGCATTGGCGGCAAACTTTTCATAATTTTTGACACGAGGCGCGCGCGCGTTTTTCACATTCAAACGTTTTATGTGCGCCTCAAATGCCTCAAGATGAACTCAACTCAAACACACAGAAATTGCCATGCAACTAAGCAATGAGGCAAGCAGCAAAAGGAAGTGTTGGTGGTCACAAAAGTCTCAGCAGTAGCAGCAGCAGAAGAGCGGTAGAGGGTGACGCGTGGCGTTTAAGTATTTTTACAGATGAAATGTGTGTATGTGTGTGTGTGTGTGTGCTTATTGTAATAGTTTGGCGTTGCTTGCTTTAAATTTCTTACTATATAAATAGACACACACACACACACACGTAATATACGCGTGCGATATGCGTGTGGCTGTGTAGTGGTTTTGACTTTACTTACCAAGTTTTGTTCGCATACTTTTGCTTTTGCTTTTAAGAATTTTACTGCTACCCGGCAGCGTATGTCCTTTTAATTAATTTTCTTGTTATGTCATAACTTTTTGAACTTTTATGTTTTATCTTTAACTTTATCTTTATTATAACAACTTATGCGCGCATAGATACGTATATGAAATGAAAGCTTGTATCAACAATGAATGCTTTAGTAGATTTTATATAGTTTGACTTTGTTTTTCGTTGTTGTTGTTGTTGTTGTTGTTGCTGTACTTATAAGTTTTTTGTTTGCACGCGTAAATGAATGCTTTTAGCTTTTCAGTTTAAGCGCTTTTACGCTAATCGATTCTTGCATAATTGCTGTAATCATGAAGCATTGCAAGTCCGAACTTTGTGCTGTGCTGTGCTGTGCTGTGCTGCAGGAGCCTAAGTCGTTTAGACGAGCGCATGAGCGCATAATGCAGACACCAGAATGTACGGTGTATGGCCGTATGGCATGGTAAGTCTATTAGCTACGCCAACATGGCGTTTGCGTTATGTGTTTGCACAACGGCAAACATGACAGACAGATAGACAGACTGACAGTGCAGTTGGGCGTTGCATTTAAGACTTTAAGCTGCAAGTTAATACAACCGGAATACAAAGTGAGATAGCTGCTAAACTCAACTGAAACGTGTAAAAGAGAACGCATGCATGTTAGGTAGCGAGAGTGTGAGCTGCCAAAATGCATGAGCAGCGCATATAGTAAAGTAGACTGCTGCACATTAATCAAATGCAGCGTGTAGAAAACGAAATGAAAGAAAAAAAAATTGCCTGTAAGTATGCAACACATATTTACTTTTGTTTATATAATGCTTCAAAATAAAAGCACAAAAGTAAAAATGAAAAGAAAAAATTAAAAAGAATAAAAATAGACTTTGGACTTGCAAGTTAAGTGAAAATGCCCCGGCACCTTCACGTCTCGTGACCATTTTGCATGTTATTATCCTTGCTTTTTCAGCTTTTTCTCAAGCTACTTTTCTTCTTGCTCCTTGCTTTTCTCGCTATCTCTATCGCTACATCCCTCTCTCTCTCTACCTCTTATTTTCTTCTACTTCACTGTTGATTTGCATTTTTTGGCAATGTAAATAAGCGTGCACTGTGAAAAAAAAATTTTTCGCATTTGTTTAAGAGGTCACAGACACATGCAAAAATTCACATTCATACATATGCAAAGAGACACTCACACACTCACACACACGTATAAATACGCTACCGACAGCAGTTAAACAGCGTCATAAATATGTTTGTATGTTTGTATGTGTGTTCCTTCCTTCGCATATGTGCTTGAGTGCAAAAAATGGGCGTAACCTCAGCGAAAAACGTTGAAGGAAACATGGAAAAAAAATAAAAAATAAAATGAACAAATTGCATGAAACTGTGCTGTGCTGCTGAATTGTAGTCGTTAGGTACTAAATAAGTAAAATTGCACTCAGTATTTTTTTTCGCTGAGTATGAGTATAGAGGAATCATTTTTTTAAATTATAAAAAAAAAAAAATTTAAACGAAAATGATAAAAGAAGGCTTTATAAAAACGAAATTTTTATGCGCTACGTAAATGTGACACTATTTTTAATCTCATTGTATTGTTTACCGAATATCAAATACAGTGAACGCTCAGAAATTAGAACTCTCGGAAATTAGAATCTTCCAGAAATTAGAACTACCCCAAGAACCAACTGGTTCTAATTGGCGAGCGACCACTGTATATAAAAGAACAACTAGTTTGTTCAGTTCTTAACGCAGCAATTAAAAGTCGCTTGCTGGGTCGCTCCCTCTTGTGCTATCGAATTTTTATGCTTTGTTTGAAGTGAGATGGAAAATAATAATAAAATTATGTAGATTGATGCTAAGAAAGACTCATAACTTTTCACCTAATTAAGAGCATCATGCACGATTTTATTGCATGAAAATGTTTTAAGATTCCTGCAGACCTATAAGAGATTTTAGTTTGGTCATATAAAGTTGTTTTTTAAATTATACCCCACACATACTTAGTCCTCTTTGCGACATACTAAGAGAATAACTTAGGCGGCGGTGTCACACAAAATTTTAAATAAAAAACTATTTAACTAGAGATGGACATTCTGACATAAATCCCGCTCAGTCTCGATTATTTTTAAGTACGAAACTTTAAATAATTATAAATTATTACACTGCCTTGTTTAGTGTTTAGCTTTTTGATTAATAAATCAAACAAATATTTGGGTTTTTATAATTAAAAGCAAGCGGGACCCACGAGATTCCCTGTCCCAACTAATTGTGAACTATATTCATTATTTCATTGAATTCGTGGATAGACTTAAAGGCTTTATTAAAACTCTCTTAGTAGGACTTGGAATCTCTATCAGATGCATTTTTTTCTGAAGATATGAGAAACCTGTTTATATGCAATGCATGTAGGGTATATTAAGTGCAGCAGAAAGCAGCGTCGTAATTGGCTGCAAGCATACAAAAATAGCATCACGTAAAAAAAAAAAAAAAAACTAAAAAAAAAAAATTGCTAAGAAGTGAATACTGCGAGGTTATTTTAATTTTAATTTTTTTCGTTTTTGTTCTTTTTTTTATTTTGTGGCTAATAACATCAGCAGAAGCAGCTAATTAGAGCGGCAGTAATTCTTTATAATTACTGCTGAAAAATTTTCACTTATACATATACATAGTATATAGATTTTTTTGTTTTGTCTTCAAAATATTGCTTTAAGTTTTTCTTTCAGCTTTTTGATGTTGCAAGAATGCCATTTAAAATATTTTGCAATTGAAATTTACATGCTTAGCATGAATTTTTTTGCTTTAAAATTAAAGACAAACAGAGCAGAAAGTCATTAAAGACGTTGACGTTTCAGAAAGAAAGAAAGAAATAAAAACATTTTTGGATGTACCACTTACAAATGTACACACACACACACACACTGTAAGAAAGCACTTCAAAAGCAATTGCCTACGTTTTCTAATTGTGCGCTCTGTTACTCTTTATATTCAACTGTTTTTTTCATTTCTACTTCTTATTTCTTTCTGCTCAAAAAGAGCTGAGTGGCATAAATTAAAAGTTGCCATATGCCTTACTGCTCCTGTTTGTCCTTAATTTCTTTGCGCTTAATTGCTAAATAAGAAATACGCTAAGGAAAAAAGAAAAACATTAAATTAAAAGTGTATATTTTCGTAAAAGACTTAAATGTTATTAGTAAAAATAACTTTAAAAAATATTTGCTGCATATTTTTAGGCGTAATGTAAATATTAAATATTTAATTAGAAGCGCATCAATATGCATGTCAGTATATTTAATTATTGCTTAAAGCTTTGATGTGCAGAAAAAAAATGTTATATGAAATTTAAATTAAAAAAACACACACACACACACACACAAAAAACCAAAAAAATTCTTCAATTTGAAATGTGCTTTTTGCAGTTGTTAAAAAAAGGACTAAACTAAAAAGAAAAAAAAAAACATAACTTTTTAATTTTATGCAACACAAAGCCAAAGAAATCAGCATTCCCTTCCATTTTATATGCTGCTCTTTTCATTAAAGCTTTGCACTTTGGTTTTCTTCTGTGTTCTCTATACAAATTGCAAAAATTTGGGTATTAATATTTTTTTAGAAAGTTTGTTATGTGCTGAAACAGTCTTGAAAGTATCTGCCTAAATAATTGCTTTATATTTTAATTGCAATTTATGTAAGGAAGCGCATTAAAGCTTCGGTACAATTTTAGTTTGAATCAAAACTTTTTTTTTATTATTCTAAGCAATTGTTGCTGCCCTAGGTGCGCAACTTTGTAGTTGCTGAGCGAGCAGAGCAGAAGATAGAAAGATAGATAAATAAAAAGTAAGGCAAGCCAAAATGTATCTCAGCCTCTGTCTATTTCACTGTCAAACTTTTTTTTTTTGCTATTTGCTTGTTCATTTAGCCAAGTTAATGGTGAATAATAATACAAAATAAAAAAATAAATAAAAGTAAATAGCAACAACCCAAAGCAAACTGCAACTGCAATAAAAGTAGTGCAAAAAAATTGAAAAATAAAAAGAAAAGAATTATTTAGTTTAGTATACTCATCAGTGCTCTCGACGACTTGACTTCACTCGCTTGCCTGCCCTGGCTGGTCAGGCTGTTTTGTTTATGCGCAAAATACTAAAAATATTTAAATTTATTTCGTTCTTTGTTGCAGCGGCAACTGCAGCAGCAGCAGGAACGAAACAGAACAGCATATTTACAGCAGCACTTAAATGAACTACTGCGCGACGCAGTAGTGACAGGACATTGGCTAGGACATTGGCAGGATAGCACTGCACTGCAACCTTGATGTGCACAGCATGCCTTAGCTCTGCGCTTAAGTATGTGTGTGTGTGTGTGTTAATATTCTTATTTCGTTGCTCAAATGCTTAGTGTCAACTTTATATGTATTACAGCAGCATAGCGTTGCTGCGCGCATGTCCCGGCCTTTTTGTCTTTTGGCATTGGAGGGTCCACGAGCCATTAAGGCGACACAAGTAGCCAAGAGTAGCGAAATATTCGATACATTATAGTGCGCCGCTATTGCACTTTGTCACTATAGTGCATTGTAATAAACTTGATTGCGTATCTTATATAAAACATTTTTTTTTATTTAGCTTTTTTTTTTTTTTTTTTTAATAAAATTTATGAAATTTTTGGCAAAACGTGGAACACATTATCTCTCCCTCATCTTCTTGTTGCTGGCTTCATGAACTGTTTGTCCTTATGCTGGGTTCCCTCGCTGCTTCCTTGTAACACATGCTGCCAGCGCGCCACTGAGTCCTTGCGAAACGGAACAACGCTAAAAAACACCGAGCCCAATATGCGAACCCACTGGAAAAGCAAAGCCAGGCGGAGCACAGCCATAAATTAGTTGTCAACGTTCTCGTTCTCTTTCTCGTTCCCCTTGCCGTCTACGTCGACGTCGTTCTCGTTGTTCTCGTTGTCCTCGTTGTCGCTGTCGCTTGTCTCATACTGTTTGTGTCCTTATGTTGTGCGTTTCGCTCATCTGCTTGCTTGTCCTTTGTAGTTTGAACATTCATTGCTGTCGCTATGCGCGCCACTTGAGTCCTTGCGAAATTGGATACAGCAGCAATAAAGCCTCGAGCCGCAATATGCCGCAACCCACTGTGAAAAAACAAAAGCCAGGCTGAGCACTTGGCAACGACATCATCAATTCATTTTGTCTGCAATTAGTTTTTTTTTTTTCCTCTTTTTTTTTTTTTTTTTTTGTCCCTTTTTTTTGGCCTATACCACCCTCTTTCGTTCGTTCGCAATGTAACTGCTATGTCCTTTTTTTGTTTTTTTTTTTTAATTTTGTGGTGTTTGCTGTGTGTTCTACTAAACTTTTAAATTTTTTAAAACTGCTGTCCAACTTCTGCTGATTCTCTAACAACAACAAAAACAACTACAATAACGACAACGATTGAACTCGACACCGCAGCAGAAACAGCAGCACCAGCAAGGATAAAAAGTACAAGCAGCGCATAATCTGCGTATTTGCCAAGGATTCAATGGACCTCGAATAGCTTTGAATGCATTCGTATTTCGCACTCAAAACTTTTCAAATTCGCACACAAATCAGAGCAAACGCACACACACACACACACACAGATATATACATAGATACTAAAAACTACTTTTAACTAGGGGCATGTAAGGAAGCTCCAGAGACTGCACCAGAAAAAAAAAAAAAAAACAAAAAAATTGGCGAAAACTCGCCGAAAATAAAAGCAGCAGTAAAAACTCGCACTGTGGTCGCCGCTCGCTTGAGTATTGAAAGAAAAAATACTGCCTCAGCGTACATGCAGCACAGGGTGAAGTGTGGTGTGGCACAACGAGCACTCTGAACAAACAAAAAATTATTTCTAATTAGTTTGACTACGTTTCGAGCTTTCTGATGTTTCATTAGTTCAGCTGTACAAAAAGTTTTGCTTTTCTATTCGTCGGGGTTATAGAATTTCTTTTCATTTGCGTTACGATTTTTTTTTCCATTTTCTCCCCTTAGAATCTTCTATTCAATTTTTTGTTTTTTGTGCTTCGATGCTTTTATTTTTTGATTTGACTCGAGTTGCTCGAGTGGCTTTGAGAATATATAGAAGCGTGCTTAGTTACAATATATACGAATATGCAGAATTAAAGTGCACCAACTGCAGCAGCAACTGCAGCTGACGGACTGCAAAGTTTACTTCAGAGATTTTCAAGTGAATTTGAAATTTAATTTAAAAAAATTGCTTCAATTCGAAAATATATGAATTCTATATAAAAGTTAAATTTTTTTAACAAAATAAATAATATGTACACATATAAATGCACTACAATAGTAGTAACTTCCGTTTCCGTTATACTTAGCGGAAATGAAGAACGCAAGCAAATGAAGAAATCATCGAAAATATAAAAACAAAACAATCGAAATGAGAACAATGCAAGCGTTTGTTTTTTTTTCTTTTATTTATTTTTTTTTTTTGTTTATAGTAATAAACATATTATTGCTAATAATTATGGCAAACAATAATAATAGCAACAACAAAAACAATAGTAATAAGAATAAGGATGTCGAGTACAACAATTGTAATTACAACAAGCGCACGTTTTTCATTGTAATCAGCAGCAGCAGCAACAGCAACAACCACAAAACCAAAACAACAATAGCAGCAGTGGCAGCAGCAGCAGCGGCAGTGGCAGCAGAGCAGTAAAAACTATTATGAAAACACTTGAAAGAAAAAGTTTTTACAGCTAAAAATTTTAAGCAATCAACAATGATGAAATTTATTATGACTTTGAGAAAGTTTTTTTTTTTTTATATAAAAAATAAAACAAAAGCAAAAAAAAAAAAAAAAAAAAAGAAAGAAAATTAGACAAATAATACAAATATTCGAAACAAAATTATTTATCTTGAAATTGAACCGAGCTCTTTATACCTTACAAGTTAAAACTGGCGAATAATAATTTCGGACAACTGTCAGCAGACTCATATTTTCTACTAAAAAGAAAATGAAATGTATTATCAAAGTTCAAAGTGCAGAACAAATGTAGCAACTCTAAGCCATGCTTCAATATCAAGCCCAGACATGTAGACAGCCCGGAAAATGGCCTCTGCATTGTACTTGGTTGATAATCATGATCATCATCTATGCGTATGATGAACCCATGTTTGTGATAATCAATGCCGCTTCTATTGTCCTCTGTAACCTACTTGATTATTGATTGTTGATCAATCGATTATTGATTCTTGAATCAATTGATAATACAAAGTCGATTGCTGTTTGATTAATCGATAATCGCTTATTCTAGTCAATCCCATATGACTTGACCGAGCTAATAGGGATTATTTATTATTTGAATCCCTAGATCCCATGTTTCATTGTAACGGTATTTATATTAAAAGTCAAAGATTGCAAGGGACAATAAATTGATTTATATTAAGAGTGATTTTTAATTGAAGTCAAATTTCAGTTACTCGAATCCAATTGCTATTTTTTTCTAGTTCAAAGCATATTAATAAAAAAATAGCTGACTTGGTCGCAAAATGGCATCAACTTATCGATAACTGTCGCTACAGTAAAAATAGTCGATACAACTATTTATATCGATATTTTTCTGAATCTTAACTTGGTATTAAATCTCAGTGTTTTGAAAGTCTTCCAAAATGGAACAATGCTTCAATTTTAAATCTCTCTGTCCAAAATTGTCAGGTGAGCATAGTGAGAGCCGACTACCATTATGTATAAATTAATCTAATATTTAATCGAACGTTTAAGTAAAAGTTCAGAAAATATATATTTAGTTTTTTTTTATGGTATGCAAACTTCGGAATAAAGTCAATATACTAACCACGTTTACCATTAAGGTAGTGTACTAAAAAAATTAAATAAATAAATAAATAAAAGTAAAGATGTGCTAAAAGGAATAAAAAAACATAAACGAAGTAAAAGAAACAATAAAGTGTGAGAAGTTCTAATGAAAGACAGACAGACGAACTATAAGGCAAGAAAATCAAGAAAATAAAGCAAAAGGAAGAAAGAAACAGCAGTAAAATTACAAAATCCTTGTATTATCCTGTTTTTAGTAAAGCAAGATTAAAATGAACTATTGCAAAGTAGTTACAACACTTACAGCAACAACAATAATGTTGACAACAATAATACAGCGATAAGCAACAACAACAATAATAGCGATAACTATAATAAAAAAAAAAAAAGTAAAACGGTTATAAGAAAGTAAGATGATGGCTGTTATATTAATGGCAAGGATAATATTAAGAATTAAGCAAGAAAACATCAGCAACAGGATCAGATGTGCTACAATAGCGGCAGTAGCAGTAGAAGAACGGTAAACGAGTAGTAAAAGAAGAAGATGAAAAAGTTGAAAAACGCAGACAGGAAATAAGCAACAAACGAGCAAATGAACGATACGAAACTAAACTAAACGAACTATGCGAACGAACGAATGAACGAGCGAACGAACAACGAAACAAGCAACGAATGAGCAACACTACTTCCGTTTCCTGCGCTATTTCTTTTTTTTTTTTTTGGGGGATTTATTAGTTTTTGCTCGTTAGCGAAATTCATGCTTTTTCTTTTGCTTACTGCCTCTGCTTCTTCTTTATATTATTCTTTGAAACTTATTTGCAGTCACTGCGATTGCAGCTGCTCGTCTGCTACACCAAATTGCTGCTACTGCTGCTGCTATACCAAATTTTGTACTGCAAGTAGACTTCATAAACCAACAAAAATTAACACCAGCCAAGCAACAAAAAGACCCAAAATAACAACAAAACTATGATGATGATGCTAAGGATGTTACTAGTACTACAATATACTAGTAAGCTGCTTGTTTATAGTTACAGCTTATGCTCCCAGGCAGTCTCCACTCCTTCCTCCCCACACTCTCTTCTTCCCCCATTTCTAAAGCCCTTTGGCAGTTTCTTTAGCTGAAACTGCAGCAGGAGCTGCGGCAGCTTCTGTTGCTGATGTGCATCAAAGTGAGAATGATTGATTCAATTTTAAAGTTGTGTGTGCGTGTGTGTGTGTGTGAGTCGACAGCTGTGTGTGTGCGTGTGTGTGTGCTCTAACAAATAATCCCAGCCAGCGTCCATTCGTTATGCTGGGTTATAGCTGCGATAATAAATGCTTTTCCTTTTAACACCAAACACTAAAGTCGAAGATTTATTTTCGTCTCACTTGTCGTTTGCGAGAAATGAAACAGGAATAAAGATGGCAAAACGGAAGCTGTTCATGATTACATACAAACTGAAGAAGAGGAGCGGAGGAGGTAAGTCAGAGCGGTATATAAACGAATGAAGCGCGTAACTTTACCAATGACGCAGTGGATTTTGTAAATGTCTAGCCTCACTACTACCGCTTTCTGCTTTTGCTAAGAACATGTGTGTATGTATGTATGTGTGTGTGTATGTGTGGAATTAAGTTAACTTGTAAAATGCATGCGGTGCAAGTGCATTTATCGTACAGAATATGTGTCTGTAAGCTAGTCTATAGCTGAGATTGGCAGCAACAGCAGCAACAGCAGTAGCAGCAGATTTCAGTTTGATATGAAGTTACTATTTCTAGACATTTTTTGAATGGATGGAGTCAGTTGTGCTGTGTTTGTGTTTGTGTTTGTGTACACGCGTACAAATTTTTCCAGTACGTAACTTTCTTCATAAACTTTTGCAACATTACAGATTAAAATTTGACTTTTCGTATTTGTAAAGTGTTGCACAAAGTGGAAATGGAAATGGTGTGTGTGTGTGTGTGTGTCTGTGTATTTTTGTACGCTCCATATGCATAAAGATTAAAGGGAAAAGCTTGTTGCAGCACACTTAATAGTTCATTGATGTTCATTAGTTTTCTGCCGCACTTAGCAGATTGATTGAAATATACAAAGTATTTTAGCTAAAAATAGTTTTTGAGTGCAAATAAGCACAGACATTGCTTATGTTAAATTAAAGAAGATAGTCCGTAACTTGAAAAAATATTTAATTTTAATTTGAGTATTTTCTTTTTAAAACAATTATATTTATTTATACGTTTCAGTTATCGAAATAGTCTTGTCCGTCTGTCTGTCTGTCTGTCTCTTCTTTTGTTGCGATGCATTTTACTCAGAAAGTTTTAAAGATATTGAAATCAAATTTTAAACTTAAGCTTTTTTGGTCCTAGGTAGCATTTATGTCAGAATTATTTTGCCACGTCCATTTTTAGTCAAAGCTCCCATACAAATTTAACACTTTTTTTTTTGAGTTTTTGTATTAAAATATTTATTATTTATGAATGAACTTGCTCTAAATTGGTTAAAACACTCCACACGTCATCCAATATCAAAAGCTATGCGCCATACAAACCAAGCACCCATTTTTGAGTTTTTGTATGAAAACATTTAGTATTTCTGAATGAATTCAATTAAAATTTTGGTAAAAGCACTTCTAATGTCCAACCAAGCTTACACTACCGTTATGATAAGGATCGGGCAAATATAAGATAAAGTCTCCATAAAAACTTGGACCAAATCCATTGTGAAATTTAACCTAGGCTCCTGCTGAGCATATAATCGATTAAAAGTGTGGTGTGATGAGTTTTTAAGTTTTGGTTCCACTAAAAAACACTTCTAAAGAGAACCCATACTCAGAAGATGACCCAAGGCTGAGCTGGGACCAATATAGCATTTAGCCCCAACATATATCTTCGGTAAATTTTTGATTTTTTTACGATGCGATTAGTGTCAAATATGTTCAAAATACTTCTTGAGGAGCCCATGTTGGATACTTGATTGAAGTAGCATATAGCCCCCAGTACCATATGGCCTCCATATATACTGAACTTACATATGCATTTAAGAAAAGCTAATCTAATCAATGTGTTAAACTTTAAATTGATGTTTTTTTTTTTTTAATTCATTAAACTAATTTTATTTAATTTACTTTAATTTAATTTAAAATTGAAACCGCATTTTCTGCACCGCATTAACAAAATATTTTATTTATTTAAATTTAAAAGTCAATTTGTATTTGCGTTATTTATGCAATTTAAATACATTTTCAATAACCCACTTGAAATAAATTAAACAGAAAAAAATTAAAAAACAAAATGAAAAAAAAAAAATATTCAACCGCAAAACTCAAATCCACTCAAGGACGAATTCATTCGTTCATGCAATCGTTTGGTCGTTGCGTTGCGTTGCGTTACGTTGCGTTAGGTCAATCGATCGATAATTACAGCTTATTGATACTTGAGCGCCGCATAATCGTCTTAATTACTTTTACAACTAACTTTAATTACACGGAAAAAAATTATTATAACGATAAAATAAGTAGAGAGAGAAAAAAAATAAAAGGAATTGCTTTAAAAGATAAAAAAATATATGATATGATAAAAGCCACTTAGACAGCCACTTGAATTGAGTTAAAACGGTTTTACTTTAACAAGGATGGCGCGTCGGCGTCTTTTGTAGCTCATTTTGCTTTCTTGAACGCCTTCGCTGAATTGAGTTGCTCCAAGGAATTACAAAATATATCTACTATCTTCATTTTTGCCTGCACATTTCTATTGCCACTTATTGGCAAGGGTCAGCGCAATAATAAAATCATAATCCAATCATATTGTTACATCCGCAGCGCTATAGCTACATTCGCTTCAGCAGAAGCAGCAATGCAATGCAATACTCGATGCCTTTTGGCTGTCGTTTTACTTGCACTAATACATCCTGCGCAAAGGATATAACTAAGCTGCTGAAATGCTTAAATATGTCTGGCAACAAAAGCCACGAGTGCGGGTGGCATAGTTTATCTTGGCATGCGTTGAGATTTATTGTTGCAAACAGTTACAAGCAGCTTGCTACTATTTCTTCTTCTTCTTCTTCTTCTACTTTCAACTTTTCTTAATCTTTAGCTGTAGTTCTTTTCTTTATTGCCACTTTGCTTCATCTTTCTTGTTGTATATAGATATTTGTTTATTTTTCTTTTTTTTTTGCGCTGTCTTTGTTTTAATTTCCATCATTAATCGATTAGCATGCTTCTGGCTGCTGTTGCTGTTGCTGCTGCTCCATCAAAGCCACTCAACTCAACTACTACTTCAAGTTATGGAAAATCATTCGCTTACAAACGCTGTCACAATATATTCTTGCTTCTTCGTTGAGAGAATGTTGCAGAGTGGAGCACATCTAGTGGCACTCATCATCATTGAATGCTTTGTTGCGCTTTTGTATTCTTGAGATACATGGGTACTTTCCTGTTTTTTTGCGCTCTTGTTGCTATTCTTCTGGATTTTCTTCTTAATTTTTTTTCTGTTTTGTTGTGTTACTTATTGTTCGAGTGGTGCTTGTGAAAAAAGGAAAACAATGTTATCGGTTTCTTGTTGCATGAGTTTTAGTTCTCTTAATGAAATTATGTATTTCAAAAGAATACACTTTGGCATATCGACTTACACTGCGGGGTGTTAAAATTTAAGAGCATTGAAAGCATTAAGTGAATAGTGAAAACTAATCAGCTTAAAGTAATGCAATCCTTTGAAATAATACATTGATTTTAGAGTGTTTAAAATGTTTTCTAGTATTTTTCTATTTGCATTTAATTAGATGACCTTTTCACATACATAGCGCAAAAAAACCTTTGCGGAAATCATTGAATTAAATTATTTTTTTTTTTTGAGAGTCTTTCAAACTATCAGTTCAGGGATAAAGTTCATAAATTAAAGAATCACTGAAATAATTTTACTGCTAATAAATCTAAGACATTATTGAAAGCTTTAGTAATAATAAAAAAAAATAGAAAATGAAACGACTCTAATTTTTTTTAATTCGAGGAAATTCGATTAAAAATGTTTGGGGTTCTAGTCAAACTTGAAAGCTATGATAACAAAATGTCATTGTCTCTCTTTCTCTCTCTCTCTCTCTCTCTCTCTTCTTCTAATGAATTTCTAAAAATCACGAAGGAGACAGTTTGACAGCTTTTAATATGCCAGCATCAAAAATTTTTCCTTTATGACACGGTCACTAGTGACTGCTTGATGACATGTCATCGGTTGTATTACCATTGGTGACTTTATAATACACAACATGTTCTTACAATTATTTCATAAAGTAGGATGACCACAGTTTAGGAAAATTATTAATTGAAGATTGGTAGCACTTGATACAAGTTAAGGGGCGATTTATTTTCGTGACACCAAACAGCTTTTCCCAGCGCACACTTTTAAAATCAATCATATTTTTCCGCTCCTTAATACCCAGTATCTGTATTTTTTTTTTTTTTGTATTCCATCAACAAAAAATAAAAATTGTGCACATGTCCCAATATTTTCTTGTCAAGGGATTTTAAGACAAGGATTTTCGAAATTTTGGGATTTTTGAAAAATGGTATTTTTGGATACACATATGTGATTATTTCTGGGATTTTTAGGGCGTAGAAATTGTTTGAAGTTTCACAATTTTCTTGCTCAATTTTATTGATATTTCTTTTCGTAACAACCTTCTTCAATGTTTCAGAAAAATTAAAAAAAAAAATAAAAGATGCATGAAATCGGTAAATTCATTCTCAAGTTATGCCATGACCAAGCAAAAAGAGATTCAATATTATATCTATATAGAAGATTATTTAATTATTAAAAGTATCTAAGTGAGTATTTAGAAAATATTTCCACTTTTAAGTAAGTTATTTAAAACAAAAATTTTTTTTATTTTATGTATCATTCAATTTGAGACCTGCTAAATTCTGCTAAAGATTTCCTGTTTGTGGTCAGCCACAACATTTTGGTTCAATCAACTTGTACAATAATCATTTGAGCCACTTTAGCAGTTAATGCATATTGCAATGGTTCAATAATATTTCATTATTTGTGTATTTTTGAATGAGAATTATGCAACATTCATGTATTTTGTATAATATTGGCTTTTGACCGAAATGTTTGATTGCAATTAGTGCAAAAGTAGTTGTAGTAGTGCAATTTTATTTGTATATATCGAATGATTTCAATGCAACAACAACTGCAACAACAACATTTCCCTGGTCAACAACATTTATAGCAATTTGAATTGTATTTTCTCTCAACAAATTTTGTTAATAAATATTTTATGATTTTGAATTTGTTGTTTGATGTGCCACTTGACAATTTGACTGAATTTTGGCTTGCTTTTTGCATAAATTTTCAACAGTTTTTAGTTAAATAATTTGCAAGTAAATTCAAAAATACAAAATACTCAAAGCTTTTGCAGAAAATTTAAATATCAACAGCAACAGCAACAGTAGCAGAAGCAAGCGTAATGAAAACGGAAATATTGCAATTGCAACTGATTTGTCAAAATTTTGTTATAGAAAAAAAAAACCGCCCAGCAATTTCCGTTAAATTTTTCTTTGCTTATTTTATAAACGATTTTTTTTTTTCATTGTTCGTTCTCTCGTAACTCAGGTGAAAATTACAAATAACAAATGAGTGTAAACAAACCACCTCGCATATAGTCCTGAAGGCGTTAAAGTCTGCGCATGAAATGTTCAAGGAAATGTTTGACATTGCGGCGACAAAAATTCGACAAAATAAATTGAATTCGGTTTATGCAAAGACAGGCAAGACAGCCAGTGAAGCCAGCCAGCCAGGCAGACTGACTGACGCGTTTTATAGTCGAAATTTTTTTCTTTCCTGGTTTTTTTTTTTTTTTATTCTTTTGAAGGCGTTAACGCTGTCATTTCAAAGGAATTGTCATGACAAATTGAAACAATTTCACAATTTGGCATTTGTATATATTTTTTTTCATTATTGTTGTTGTTATTGTTTATATGAAAATGTTTTCAGGAAATTTTATAAATTAAAAATTTACAAAAAAAAAAAAAAAAAAAAAAATCATTTTCAAGCCAAATAAAAGTAATTTGCCTTTAAAATTTAATTCAATTTAAAATTTAACTGAGTAAAATTAAGTAATAATCTTGCTGAAATAATTGTCAACGTGAATGTCTAAACTAAATTTGCTGAAATCGTTATCGTTGTTGTTTTCGCCGCTTTAATGTTGTTGTTGTTTTTGTTGTTGTCTACAATTTTTCACAATTGTTGCAAAGAAATTCACGGAATGTTGCCCAGTATGCCGGCAATGAAAGAAAAATAAAGAAATCTGTGTAAAGTTAACACGAAAAAAAAAAATTGTTACACAAAGGAGCAAAAGGACATGCTGTGACAATATTTAGTGTAAATGTTTTGTCGTCGAGTGTCAGTGTAAAGTAAACAAAAAAATTTTTTTTTTTTTTTTTATTTTTTTTTTTTTTTTTTTTTTTTTTATTATTTTTTTTATTTAAAAAGAGGGAAATATTAATTATGTTTTTTTTATTTTATTTTTTAATGGGGGATTTTTTAAAATAACCTTTTATATTTTTTAGAGATAACTTTAAATGCTATTGTAGAAAAATAATTCAATAGTTACTTTTTATGAGAAAATTTTATACACGTGCAGCATTTGAAATTTTCTTCTGTTTGAAATATATAAAAACGCAAAGGATACTGTCTATACAATTCGTTTTATAATATTAGCTTCAATTTTGATTTAAATATTTTCAATAAATTGAATTTAAAAAGAATTTTTGGTTCATAAATACATACGCTTTTTTTGAAATTGTGTTAAAAATTATTATAGATGCTTACCTGTAAATAAGAAAAAGAGAAAACATATTATTAAAATGAGAAAAATTGAAATAAAAATTTACAAAGCGCTGAACTACATGTCAAATATTAAAAAAGAAGAAAAATGATGAAGATTTTGAGCTAACGTAAACACAATATACACATATATTTTTTATGCCCGTCACAAATAAAAATCAAGAAGGAAAGCTAAAGTGGAGTATGCTCGACTGCAAGATACCTTGCAGTACCATACTTTATTGTATTCGATTTTTAAATCAAAACTGAAAAAAATGGGGTGAGTTTGTATGTGAATTATACCTAAAATTTGTTTTGATCCTACCCATATTGCGCTATTTCATTGGAACTATTGTGTAACGACTTCTTTTTAGAACTGAATTTTATTTACAATTGAACGTTCTTAAATACTATTTCGATTACAAAGAGGATTGTGATAAAAATTATATTTGTATGTCTCAAATTATGTTATGTGTATAAAATTAGCTTATCTATTTTGAGCGGAGAATTGATCATGCGTACAGGAGTCAAATGTCCTCGGGTCTATCTCTTATAGTCCCAAGATAGTCTGTCTCATACTGCAGATAGCAGCACAGACGGACAGACGGATATACACAGCTTACATCGACTTGTCTAGCAATGCTGATCAATAATGTATATAGGGGGCACCATGGCCCCCTCCACCCTGTTACATACATTTTGCACAAACTGAATATACCATTTTACCCTTTAAATACAGGTTATAAAAATGTAAAACGGTGTAATTTGTTAGAATGTTTGTACTGCGCTAAAGGTGACACCAAGGAGAACCAATAAATTGTTAATACTCTTCATCAGTTTAACGAGACAAGTCAATTTACCATTGACTGACTGTTCATCTGTTCTTTCGCTTGCATGTTTACATTTCTGCGAACAATATAAAATTTTAATTTCTCTGGGGACGACTACCTTAAATTTCCCGTTGATAATATCGCCCAGGTGCTGTGTGTTCACTGAATAATTTCCGCCACAAACATATCGCCTTAATGGGGTCTGGGTAAATATCGAATCAGGTGCGTTTCATTTCAAAACCCATTTTCGCGGTTTTTGTAGCAAAAATACATTTTCCATTTCTATAATTTTAGCTGATAATTTAAAATCGATGTTTATTTGAATATGAACAGCATCATGGTGCTGCGACCGATATTATTATTAATTTATATGTATAGGCCTGTTTTCTGGTGCATGAAAACCCAATAAAGGCCGAGTATAATTACTTTCAGCACAATAGAAGCATATTTATAAATTGGTATACCATCGAAATTTACAAATTTTCATCATACTTATTTTACACATTCTTATACAACATATTTATGGTATGCATGTATGTGTTAGACTATTAAAGTGAAAATCTTTGCGTTGGCAACGAAATTGAAGAAATTCTCTGTTGTAAGTGAACCTAAAACGGAAAGTGCTGCGCTGAGCTGCGCAGCTGATGTCGTCGTCGTTGACGTTGCAATGTCGCTTGAGACTAACTTGCAATATAATGATCAGCGACTGCAAAGTGAACATATAAACTCGTTGGTATATATAGTATAGACTATATAAAGACATCTCTGTATACGTATGTATTTGTGTGTATATGTGTCTGTGTGTGTGTGAGTATTTCTATATATGCGGTTACACATACTATATATGCGCTAGAATAATTTTTATGATTATTTCTTCCTTCCTTGCACTTTTCGCTTCAAATGCTCCTAAAAGTATGTGCGAATTTTTGCACAGCAACAACAACAGCAGTGAAAGCAGCAGGAGCGGCTGTAGTAACAGAAGCAGAAGCAACATTTGTCCTTGTTCATTCAGTTACTCGTTTGTACATTGTTGGCGGAATGGAATTTCTTGGATTAAATGTTATGTTGGTATAATATTTTTACGCCCACCACGAAATCGTGCAAATATACGCATACATATACATACATACACAAATAGTATGTATTTATATATCATAGCATTTAATGCTAGACATGCTGTGCGATTAAATGTGCTTCATGGTTTTTGCCATTTTCGTTGCTGCTGCATTAATAGTTCTTGTCGCAGTTTGTGGTTTTGTACAAATGCAGACATTGACTTTATCAAAGGACAACAAGAGCGAAAAAAAAATAATAAGTGAATACGCCAAGTTAAGTAAATAATGCTTACATATGTATTGTCTTGTATTACATCATGCGTTGCTTCCGCTTATCTGAGTTACTGCTGCTGCCATTCCATTCCATTCCATTCGTCATATTTGAAATAGAGACGAAAATTGTTTTTCTCATAATAATAAGAAGAGAAGAAAAAGCGACGGACGGGCTATTTGCATGCAAAGTACTTATTTGTATGTGTAAGATCTCTCGATTTAATTCTCGTTTTCCCATTTGCCAACATAATTTAGTCAGCTTTTTGCATTATTGCGCTTAGTGTCCTTTTGAGATGTTGTTGCGTTGTTGCTGATTTACTTATTGTAAGATTGCAAAGCAACAAAGAAAGACGTAGCAGCAGCATCATGCAATGAAAAGTGCACATTTTAATAAGCTTAAAGCGACGAAGTAGTGCATTGCATTATTTTCATATTGCTCTTCATCAGAGTCGTTTTGCAACAAGGTCCTTGTTGTGCTTGATGTCATCTTTTTTATGTTGCTGCAGCAAAAGAAATGATAAAACAGCGTTTGCCAAAATGTATCTTCTTCTAAGACTTCTTCTTCCATATTTTTTTTCTTTAAGGATTTTTTTTTCTTTTTTTGCCTTTCTATTCGCTTTTTCGCATGATACTGACAGCGTAGATATTTCATTTAATTTAATTTCATTTTCGAGCGCACAAAAGCAGTGAAAATTAAAAAAAAAGATGGAATAAACTTAGTAAACGAACAAACGAGAGAGTGAGAGAGAGGTGAGTGGTGTGCATAAACACAAAAAATAATATTAAAGCCATAGTCCGTTTTTTTTAGTTTAGTTTGGTTTTTTTCATTTATTTGAAATAGAACTAAGCACTTGTAAATCCCACAGAGGATGTGTGCCATCAAGTTAGTCTCAAATACAAACACTCACATATGCACTTATCCGCATGCAAACATAAGCCACGCAAGCAGCATTAGTATAAATGTGTGTGTGTGTGCGTGTGTTTGTATAGAGAAGGATATAAACACACTTGCCCAAACTCATACAACTTATGCATAAGTGACATTAAGCAAAAGCTCTTCAAATGCAAAGAAACACTTTGGAGTGCCAGCCAGGCAGCCAGTCATACTGCCAGTCAGCTAGTGTAAGCATATAAGTCCTTCTTTTTTTTTTTTTCTTTTCTTTTAGAAACAGGAAACAGCGGGCGCGCAATGGCAAAATATTGCCGCAGTAAATGAACGAAGTTTTGTACGCTCACTTGCATTAAGGATATGGCAGCGTCTCCGTTTTCATGCAGCAAGGATATGCAATCATCATGCGGATTTCCATAAGCATCGACTAAAGAAAAATAGAAAATCGAGATGATGTAGCAACAGCACAAAAAAAAAAAAAAAAAACAAAATGTTTATCAACTAAAAAGTTTTTTTTTTTGGGTTGTGTTGGAAAAAAACAAAGTTTCTATACACTTTTTTAGTTTAAGCTTAAATTTGTTGAGCATTTGATTTTTTTATTAAAAAAGAAGCTAAGTAACAGAACGATTAATCGATTTTTAAATTAATTAATTGCATAATCAATTATGCTTAATTAATCGATTGATTGTTTAGAACTTAACATATTGCATTTTTACAAAGTTTCAGCTCAATTTTTATTGCAACCTTTTAAAACTGCAAAAATGTATGAAGTGTATTAAAATCTACATAAGCATACACAAACGCGTGCTTGTGTATAAAAAGAAAGTCCTTTGAGACACTTCTATAGTGTATGTGTGTGTGTGTTTGACTACTACATATATGCAAGTCCTCTTTACGTTGCTTATATACGCGCAACTGGCTTAGCTCAATATCCTTTTTGGTTAACTTTAAACTATTTTCAATAGTATTTCCGCTTTGGCTCGAGTTGGCTTCATAGGTTTTTGGCTACGGTTTGGTTTTGGCTTTGCATTTTGCAGCTAAAAATATTTGCGCTGTCGTCTGACACAGAACGCTTAAACGAAAAAAAAAAAAAAAAAATGCGTGTGTGTTTGTGTTTTGTGAAAAATAGTTTCTTGGAAAGTATGTGAAAATTGAAAATTTATCAATTGATTGAGCAAGATTGTTTTCTGTTTTCCATTTTCTTTTACGTTTTTATTGAAAGCTTTAATAAAAACGTATTGAAAGATGCATGAAATTCATTTGCGCTGTCGATAACAAAACCAGAAGCAGCCACAGTAAAACGAAGAAAAAATATATTGCCTATCGACAGGCGCAGCCAAAAAATAACGTTAAAAAAAATATAATAATAAACAAAGGCAATGCATGCGGGTCTGTTGCATTCATTTTGTATTTTTAAAATGCATGTTATATAATTTTTATTTCAATTTTAATACTTTTTCGTTCGATATGGCTGCTGCTGCTGCTGCTGATGTTTGCATTTGGCAGCTAGCGGTAATGGCGGTAGGTGGCTACAATGGTGGTTAGTCTGGTCTGCCTGCATGTTGCTCAATTCGCTTTATTGGTTCAATCATGGTAGTAGTTTGTTAAACTTTTAAAGCATATTTTTGTTGTAAATTTATTGGCTTTAGGTAAAGGATTTCATTGACTTAAAGCGGAGCCAGTCGATTGCTGTTAAAACAGCCATTTTATGAATGCTCAAAGTTCGACATTTTTTTTTTTTTGTTGGTTTATTTGTTTTACCTTTTTTTTTTTTATTGTTGTTTGTTTGTTTATTTGTTTGCTTTGTTTTTGTTTTGCTGCAAAATTTTTGGCTTATTTTGATTTTCTTTGCTCAAACTGACTTTCCTTTTAAAAATTATAACTTTTGTTTTTTTTTGAAGTTGAAGGGTAAATGGCAGCATAAATTTATGCTAACAGTTTGCCATTGAAATTGCATAAATTTATGTGTTTACACTGCTGCTGTATACAAACGTATTTGTTTCGCTCTGAGTGCGTATCCCTTTGCTTCTTTACACCACTTCTCTACTCCGCATTCACAGGACATGTGTTTACTTTACTACACAACGCTACGCTACGCTATGCTTGCTTGGGCGTGGGTCAGTAAAAATTAATGTTTTTATATATGTTTGTGCATTTTATATTTACTTTCAGATTGTTTTATTTAGATAGATATATATTTTATTTTATTTTTAAACTTTATTGCCTCACAGAATCACCAAGTAAAGTATGCAGCAAGTGTTTGACACACATTACACACACACACACACACATATACACATGCATTTCGTTTATATGCTTTTTAACCCGAAAAACTATTTGAATTTTATAAATTACTATTTACATAAATTTTTATTTGTTTATATTTATTTATATACACAAAAAAAAAAAAAAAAGGATTTTACATATTTTATATTTTAATCCTTTCGAAATATTTTTTATGGTAATAGAATTTGCTGTTGTTGTTATTTTTGTTGTTGTAAAGTATTTAAAAACATAAATTTTCATATGCGAAGTCATAAATGAACACAAAAAAAAAGGTAATAAGATACATGAGTTTTAAGTACACTTTATGTGTAAATTTATTTATTTATATATTTTTTTTTTTAGTTTAACTTTTGAAAAAATGCTTACCTTTTTTTTTTTTTTTTTTTGGTAATGAAGCACAAAATATTTGAAATGTAAATAAAATGTGCTGTGCTGTGTGTTTTTTTAATGCTACAAGTTTATCGCATGCAATCGAAAAATGTTCGCATGCTACTAAAAATTCCATCAACGCTCAATGACTCTATGCCAAAAATGTGACATACACACACACACACATACATGCATATACAGACACGTAGAATATAAGAAAATCTTAAGCGTTATATGTTTGGTATGTATTGTGGCAAAGCATCCATTCTAAAAGCGTTTTTCAAATGCTTGTAAACTATAAAAATGTTAACATAAAATCGAGCAAAACCACAAAAATGCTTTAGGCACAAGTTACCAGCATAAAAATGCAAAAATAACAACAACAATAACAACAAAACAACAAAGGACAACAACAATAATATCGATGTTGCACAGTAAAAGCCTTACAGGCCGGCGTCAATGGCGACCAGCATTAAAAAAAAAAAAAAAATAAAAAAGTGTCGAATATTTTGTTCTTATTTAGCAAAAAAAAAAAAAAAAAAAAGAATGTTTAAAAGTCAAAAGGAAGCAAAAGTGCAGCCCGAAGAAATTTTTTTACTTAAAAAAAAAAAAAAGACGATAGGCCAGTTGCTTGGTGATGGCAATGAAGTCAATGAAATCGGATTGGCCAAAAGCTAAGGGCAATACATTTAAAATGTGCTCCAAAGTGTAACTCAAACACTTGCCAAGCGGAAGTTGGCCTGCCAAAGCGTACAAATACATACACACGAATACGAAAGAGCTATAAGCGGAAAGGGCTAAAGTGAAGACTTTAAGTGTATTTCTCTCTGTGTGTGTATGTGTGTATATGTTAGAGTACAAGAAAGGACATACATAAATGCGAAATAAAAGCGATTGAATGGCGACACAAAACAAAAAGTGGACCTTAAAATCGATAGACATGCAGTAAAGCGAATGAGTAGTGTGTCGTTGAGTATATGTAAATGTAGTAGAGCGCACTTAAATTCAACATGCTTGCATGTACTATACATAAGTGTGTAAGTGTATTTGCACTCACACTTTAAAAAGAAAAAAATATAAAAAAAAAAAACGTAACGTCAAACGTAATAGATAGGAATTTAAGATGAGAATTTCAGCCAACTCGTAAAATGGACCTAAATACAAAACGAGCCAACAAAATGAATGAACAGCAGACAGCAGAGGCAGTGGAAGTGGAAGCAGTGGTAGCAGTGGCAGCAAAGACGCAATTCAAAATAAAACGAAAAGATACAAAATTGTAACGAATCGAGTGACGAGCGCAATAAAATGGCGACTTGATTCAGTTTATCTTGCCCTCGTACTCCTCTGTTCTGTTCTGTTCTGTTCTGTTCGCCCTGCTCTGACCAGTCTCGTTTCATTTCGTTTCGTTTTGTTTCGTTTTGTTTGCAATTTGTTGCGATTCGAGTCCTTTTTGTGTTAATGAAATATGCATGAAATTTAAATTGAAGCAAAGTGCTGCTACTGTGCTGCACAATATAACAAAAACAACAACAAGAACTACTACATCTAAATAAGAACAACAACAAAAACAACTATATTAAAAAACTATAAAACTATATATTGTAAATGTAGATGCATCTAGTAGCATGTTTATGTCGCTATGAACTAAAATGACTGCCACTGCCACAAATTACATAAAAATAGAAGCAGCAAAGTTTTTTTTTAAGGAAATAATTTAAAAAAAGCGAATAAAAAAGGAGTAAAAATAAAGACAAATTAATCATGTATGTCATGGAATTCGATCGGAAGCTTTTGGCAATAGAAAACAGCAAAAATTAATCAACATCAACATAAAACAATTAAAGTATTTCCTTAAGTTTTAAAGGAGTTCCTGACTGTGACTGATCTTATTAGATGTTTGGTTCATCAAAGTACATAGATCGCTTCATTAATTGCTTCTTTATTAATTTTCTTTCGTTTTTTCATCTTGCATTGTTTTTTAAGCAGTTCTTTTGGTTGGAAAAATATTTTGGGGATAGAATAAAAAAAATGGTCTAAAAATACCTGTTTTGCATCGAGACCACAATATGTCGAAGCTAGCATAAAAAACATACAAAAAAATAAAAAATTGTAGTATAGAAAAAGTCAAAATCAACTTCATGAATGAACCACATATGTCTAAAACATTATTTTAGTATTCTATAAATATATTTGTATTGTTGCCTTTCAAATGAGACCAATTTGGGGCTCATTAGTTGGATGGTACCAACGTCCATAGCGGACATAGAAACATGTTTATTTTTTTTATAAATAGAAATATTGTTTTTGTATTTAGAATTTCTCTTCGTAATATATATATTTTTTTTTTTTGTTTAATTTTGTTGTTGCTGTAATTTTCTGCAATCTTTTTACTTTGACTGCTGTCGAAAGTTTGGCAATTTCCTTCGTTAGCTGAAAATATTTATTCCGAACACAATTGGTAATTTGAAAATGATAAATTTGTACTTCCCCAGCCAATACGAATCAATACGACTAATGAAAAACGCAACTTGTGCAAATATTATTTTTGTTATATTTTTTTCAAATTTCTTAAAAAAAAAAACATTCAAAACAAAATAATTCAAATAAACCTTCTACAAAAAAAAAAAAAAAAAATAACATCAGTTCCAGTTGCTTTCATTTGATTCATTTATTCACAAGAAAACATGCCCACGAGGCGTATTAAAATCAATTCATTTAATTTTGATCAAAGTAAAATAAATCTTTGCGCTTTTTCTTTAATTTCCTCTCTTTTATTTTAAACATGATACGACTGTGAAGAATTGAGGAAAGAATTTCACTAACAGCAAATAATTTTGCTCAATGCGCAAACAAAGCCAGACGAAACGAAACTTGTAGGTAAATGTTTGGGTGGTGGAGGTGACTTTGGTGGTCCGGGTACAGGAAGTCCTTGCAGCAAAAGGAAAAAGCGAAGCGTGGCAAAACGAAATGAGAAATCATTAGTGTGCACAAAGCCTTGTGGTGCTGAAACGGAGGTGTATCGTTGCTTTTCTTTTAGCTATGTGTATGTGTGTGTGTGTGTGTGTGGAGGTGTGTTGATAGCAAAGTTTTCAGTTTCACAGCAGTTCAGTTCAAGTTGCTTATCAACGGCAGCGAGTGAATTAATTTTTCAATTCTCAAACGAATTCATTGACTTTTTCTTGTATTGACTTATCTTTCTTCTTCGTTCGTTCGGTTTGCTTTCATTTTGTCGTTTACTTTCCACGCTTTTTTTTTCATTGTTTGTATTTTTTTTTTGTCTTGTGAACATACCATGTCCTGGCATGAAAATCCCTTAAACTGATTTTCATTTACGCTGCAATGTTTTCGCTATACGTTTGCAATTTTCTTTTACACTTGCAGTTTCTTTTCTTTTTGTTTTTTGCGTGTACTGGCAGCGCTGGACAAATGAGTGTGTATGCGTGTACATATAGTTTTTTTAAGATTGTGTAGTGTTTCTTATTTATTTTGGCGCGGTGTGCACATTTTTCGCTTAATTTCTGAACGATTTTCTGCTGCACAAATTAAGTGTTGCATACTTTACGGCGTTGCGTTGACCTTACTCTTTACTTTGCTTGCTGACGTTAAAGACGCTAACGGAGCAATTGCAAAAGCAGAAAAACTAAAAGAGGACTAAGAAAAATTTTCAAATTCATTTTCAAAAACAAACAAATTTCCCACGCGCGTTCGCAAGAAAAGACAAAGTGCAGAAATAGCTGCGAATAAATGAATGAAGTAAATGTTTTTGTGTGTATGTGTATTTGTGGGTGTCAGTGTTTTTGTATGTGTATGTCTACTATACATAGTTGTTGTTGTTGTTTATATGTTTGTGCAAGTGTTGCCAACCAATTTAAAAGTTTTCAGCACTCAAGTGCAAAGCAATTTTAGCGCAGAACAGAGCAGAGCAGAGACGTAAGGCGTATAGCGTATGCATTGCTGCAGCGAATTTACGCTGCTGCACAGACGCAAAGGCAAAAGTGTTTCATGTCTGTTGATGAGCAATGCCACATACTCATAGTTGTTGCATACAGTAAGGCGCAACGACAGTACTTGTTTCGTTTATACAATATACACATGTAACATATCTTCTGTTTTTTTGTTGTTTCACATAAAAACAAAACAAAAAAAACAAAAAACAGCAGCCGCTGCCGCCACAAGTCGCAGTATCGCACACAGAAATCGAGTCTTATATTATGCTATCTCTTTCTATCATTTAACTATGTACATATGTATGTAGTTGCTAGTGATATACACCAGAATGTCTTTGTATTCGCGACCGTTGAAAGTGATGCTTCAGAGTTCATGCACCGTGTCATGTAACTCTACTACTATCCTGCATCCTTTAGCGTTGTCTGTGGCACGCATTCTATCTCGTTTTGCTTATATTTCTCTTTAACTTTTTTACTTTTTTTTTGTATGTTTATATATGAATATATGCATGTACAGTCGTGTACAACTGAATAGGTTAGGCAGACTCCCGTTTTCAAAATCACTAATATTTTGAATTTACTTTTCAAATAAATTCGTATAAAATTATAATTCTCAAGCATAACAATATAGTTTCTGCTTGATCGAATGTAATTCGTCAACAATGAATATGAAAATGAACCTTATAAGTGAGAAGTGAGGATGTCCTTTCAAAAAAGTTAAATAAAGATTATCGATATAGCAGCAACTTCTATATTGTTATGCTAAAACTGTTTGAGAATTATAAGTTTATAAGAATTTATTAAAAAGTTAGAAAAGCCTGGCTGTAAATTATTTGGAAAATATTAGTAAAGTTTATACGAACATTAAAATTATTTAAAATCAAGCATCTGCCAGAAATTGTATCTAAGCTATTTTCGCGACTGTTGCTGTTAGTGAGTCTGTGTGTGCTATGTAAGTTTTTGTATGCGTATGCGAGTGTATTTGTTTTTGTTACTGGTTTCTTTCTTGTTATTACAGGTGTACAATGTGTATCCATGTTGCTGTATTTATAACGAAAACTTGCAAGTTTTCTTCGTATTCGCATTCATTCATTGTGTCTCCCAATTGCGCACATTCTTATTTTCGTACACAAGTAAATGAGTCCTTTGTGCTGTTACTGTTTCTATTTGAATTGGAAATTGGCAACGGTTTTCTACCCTATTCTATTCTGTTATTCATTCCGCCGCCTTCATCTACATGCAACACACTAATCAATGCATTGAAGGCGTTCTACTTTTTATTTTTTTTTTTTTTGTCCTGCCAACAAAAACAGTGAAGCAATTGTAAAGCTGAAATAGAACGACATCCTCGACATTATCAATGTATGTATTCTGTACATTTTTTTCCACCATTCGAATTGCTGGTGCTGCTGCTGCTGCTGCATATTTTGCCTTTCATTTTGTTTCGTTTCGTTTTGCTAATGAATTTGATTGGCAGCGTAATTAGCAGATAAGTTTCAATTAATTTGTCTCATTTCAAAGTCAATTGTATTACAATTCGCTATGTGTCTTCTATTCTATTATGTCTATTATGTCTATTCTTCTATTATATTTACAATTATGCTTGACATCATTTTCCTTATTAAATTGGCGAAATAAAGTCCTTTTTTTTGCAATATTTGCTGTTTTTATTTTCGGCAACGTTTTCTATTTTTGAATACAAAAATATTTTGTAATATTTACGCCGAAGAGTACTGATGCCGTCGTCGCGTCTGCTGTAGTTTTGACCAAAATGAAAAACTTGCTTGTCGTCGCCTTCGTCTAATTTTAGATGATGTCGACAGCGAAGTGCTTAAATGAAGCTAAGTAGTTGTATTATTTCAAACTTGTACCGCCATAAAAACAAGACCACAGTCTGCGCTGCGTCTTTGCATGAGTTTTTCCTATGCAAAAGTAAGTTCATGTAGATGTATTTGTATTTGTAGTTGTTGTTGTCTTTTGTTTTGTTGCTGCTGTCTAGCAATTTTCTGACACGCATTCGCGCGTCCTTCTTATCCTTTCATATATTTACACAATACAAACTTTAGACTCAAGTGTGGAAATTTTCACTTTTCTTTTTTTTTTTCTTTTTTGCTTTAATTAAATTCATTTTCAAGTTTTCTTTGCCGCCACTCAACTTTTTACTCTTTCATATTATACGTTTTCTTTTCTCTCTTTCACTCCTACACTTTTATATTTTCATTTTTGTAGTTTTATTATTCAGCCTCGACTGTTGCCAGTCTTAATCTCTCTCGTCATTTTATTTTTGTTTTTCTTTTTGTTGTTGTTTTTGTAGTTTCATTTATGCAGCTTCCGTTTTGTTGTTTCCGGTTTAGAACTTGTCTGTTTGCCACTTTCATTCATTCTATTTTCTATCTCTTTCCTTTTACTTGTTTACTTGTTTTAATATCCTGTAGGCCTACTATTACTCGACTAGTACGGCCACTTCAAAACTACTTTTGCGGCCAAAACATTGTCTTCGGCAGCTTAACTTGTTTTCGAAAATGTAAAACTCTTCAACAAAAATGTTATGCCTTTTTGAAAAAAAAAGTATCAAATTTCAAACGGTTGCCTATATCAAAAAAAGCAACTTGAAATTATTATCGTATTTATTTCACATAAAATGTTTGATATGTTTTCTTTTTATGAATTCAGAGTAGAAAGATAATTTTGTACAATTTAAATTTTATTCACATTTCCATTGCCGCATTTTGTGGTTAGAAATTTTTCGGAAATACAATAATTGTTATTGATATTGATAGCAGAGCCTACTACTATAAGATTTAAATTAAGAAAATGTTAACAAACATGAGTGTGTGTGTATAAGTGTGACAGGATATTACACTTGCACTCTAGAGAGAGATTTATGCTAATTGGAATGCAGCTTTGCATAGAAATTTTCGTCTCTATTTGCAATTTATTATTGCAATGAATTTTATATTGATTTTTTTTTTTTTTTTTTTTTTAACTGCTTACTAAAATAAAGCTGAGTTTACTTAAATTTTGTAAGTGGATTTTGAAAATTTAATTTGGAAAATAATTGCTTTCAAATGATACTGAATAACTCAATTTGAAAAATATAAATACAAATGAAGTCATTCGATAAGAAAATTGTTTCGTAATATGAAATTTATAGCTATTATCAAAAATATTTTATTTTTAAATTAATTGACTCGACTATATGTAGAAGTATGCATATAAATAAAATTTTTAAAATAAATAAGATGAATAAAATGAAAAAATACATTTATTTTTTATATTTTGCTTAGCTTAATTTTTTTAAGCTTCGATAATTTAATTCAAGGAATGAAAAACTGGCATTAATATTGATAAAGTTCATTTATTCAAAAAGTAAAATAGCTAAAAAAATTGTCTAGATGCTAGCCCTTATGGGGCTTTGCTTGTGTTTAGAATAAGTGTAAAGGCCAGAAACATTGATTACAAAAAAACATTATTTAACTGTTCCTACGAAAATTATTGCAAACTAGAGTATTTAGGACAAAGATGTGAAAATCATAGCCTGAAAGTATGCACTGAATATATTAAATACTATAATATCTTTTAGAAGAGTAATGCTGAACCCTTAATAGTGTAGCTATTGTGAAAAATTGGTACAAAGAATATGTAAAGCAGCCAAGCATGCCTTATATATATTGTGTATATATATTTTTTAATGGTATTTCAAGACCGCCGTTTTACAGAACTCAATTCAGATGCTAATAGATTCATAAACTTTTATAGAACTACTCACAAAAATTTGATTAATATTTAAGCTAAAATTGTATGAAAGATGTCTTTGATAAGAGTGAAGATTTTGTTAAAGACGTCATTAAATAATTTACTTTTTCAATATGCCATAATGAAGTAGTTTTTTTTATTTGGTTTTTATTTATTTGACTTTTTTTTTTTTTGCGAAGCATAGAAAGCTTAAAAAAGTCAACAACTAAAAATGAAGTCAAATGAATAAAGTGAACAGCGACAAAATGAAAAATTGTTGCAACACCTTTCGGAACAATGAAAAATAAAAACTAAATGCGCCAGACGATGCTTTCAGTTGAAAGCGAGAAGTAAAAAAAAATGGAGAATGAAAATAGAAAGCATTGAACTGCAAATAAATTTTAACAGCTGCAGCAACAGCGAAAACACTTTATCCTTGCAATACAATGCGACGCGATGCTTCGATAAGCATTTTCTTAAAAAAAAAAAACAAAAAAACAAACGAGTTTGAGTTTGTGTTTGTAACGTTAAAGGACATTCACCTAAAAAAAAAAAAAGAACAGAAGAGAGAAAATAGGTATTTTCTGGCTTACCTGGTTTTGAATTGTTGTTTGCAATTTGTTGTTGTAATGCTGAAGATTGCTGTTGTTGCGATTGTTGCTGATTTTGTGACAGCTGTTGCTGCAATTGTGTATGTTGTTGCTGCTGTTGTTGCTGTTGTTGTCCATTATGTTGCAAATGTGTTGTTGCAAGCGTTTGTTGTTGCTGTTGATGCTGTTGTTGCTGATGATGTTGCTGTTGTTGCTGCTGTGCAGCAGCTGCTGCTGGATGTATTGCCAGTAATTTCGTTTCCGGCGGTTTATGGGGGCCCATCGTTATCTGTGGGGCCCCCATTGCTATAGTCGGCGCTGGCATCATCAATGTCGACATGGCCAGCATAATTTGAGAATGAATTTTGATAGATTCTTTTTCTTTTGTGTTTAAAGTTTGTCAATAAATTCTATGTCTGCTGTAGCTGTGTGTGGCTATATCAGCCGCTCTCAAACTCTTTAACTGTCTGCTGCAATTGTAATTTTTTTTATTGATTTAATTTTCTATTTTGTTTTGTTTTTGCCATAAACGATTTCTTTCGTTCTTTCTTTCTTTCTTTTTTTGTTCAGTGTCCTCGCTGCACAGTTGTTGAACTTTCTTGTTAAGGTCGAACGTTAACTTTTGTCGCTGCCAGCTGCTGCACATATACAAACACGTACGTTCATATGGCAAATTCCTACAGCAGCAGTTGCAGCATCTGCAGCATATGTGCTCTTCGTTTGTATCTGTCTTACTCTAAGTATATAAGTATGTTTGTATGTGTGTGTGTTATTGCATTTGTATACTAAAATTATGAAATATGCTTTCTGCAATTTTTATGTGTATTTTCACTTTTCGTTATTCTTTCTTTCTTGCTTGCTTCTTGCAACAACGTTTCTTACGTTACGCTTGTGCTTCGTTCTTGCTTGAAACTCGCTCGTTGCTCTGTGCGTCTGTTTATTTTTTTGATTTCTTTTTTTTTTTTTTTTACGTTTTTTTTTTATTATTTTTTATGATTTTTCTTATAAAAAAATATTTTGATTTTCTTTTGCTTTTAATGCTCGTTTCCGTTTCTTTTGCTTATGCTGCTCGTTTTGCGTTTTGTTTATGTAGTCATTCAACCGGAAATGCACGAATCCGAATACACTTTTCGTTATTATTTTTATTTTTATTTATTTTTTTTTTGTTAATTTCAAAGAATCTGCTTTGTTTTCAGCGGAAAAAAATTATTTCAATTACTTTTGGAAAATATTTCTACGTGGCATATGTGTTGTATGAAAATGAAAATAAAAGCAAAAATAAAGAAAAAATTGCTTTGCTGCTGCCGGCTAAATACTCAAAGCAAAGTTGCAAATTACATCGTCAGCTGCCTATAACTTCTTTTTTTTTTTTGTTTTTATTTTTCAGTTTGTTGATGAGTTTTCTGTTCTCAAATTTTCCTACAAGCGTCCTTTACATTTAGTTATTCAGTCAGCCTGCTGTAGTCAGGGCAACGACTGAACTGAACAGAACTGAACTGAATAAAGTCGACAATGTCTGCGACAATAAATTTTTTAGAACTTTAATGAATGTCGCCAAAGTTTCTCTGGAGTTGCCTTGACTTTAATAAGCGAAAGTCTGAAGTGTCTGCCATTACTACTGCTGCTGCTGGTAGTTGAGACTGGTAATTCATTGCAAGCAGACAGATCGATTTTTTTGTTTGTTTTTTTTTTTTTGTTTAAAAGTATTCTTCAAAAAAAAAAAAAAAAATTACTTGAAATTATGGCAACATATTTTTTTATTTAAATAAATATCACAATTTTCGCTGAAATATTTAATTTGATTTTAATTTTTATGAATAAGCTTTAAGCAGTTTTGAGACTTTATCAAATGCTTTGTTTATTTCTTTTGCTTTTGTGGGACAAAATATTTTAAAGTATTTTCGCATTTGTCAAATTTTGAAGACTTTAAGAAGAGATATATAAAAAAAATAAATAAATAAATAAATCAACCGAAATAACAAAAATATTTAAATTTTATTTATCTTTTAAATATTATGTTTTTAATATTAAGAAATATTTTCAGCAATGAAGTTAAGTTCGAAATTAAGTTTTATAAATAACAAATATTTAATAAGTAAGAATTTATATTATACCAAAATCCTTTAAGGACTTAAATTTATTGTTATATGTTCTACAAAAAAAAAAAAAAAAATTAAAGTAAAATAAAATAAAATGTTATGAAAGTTAATAAAATTTTAATTATTTAGTTACTTCTTAATTTCAATATTATTAAATTATGAAAAACTTTTATAATTTTTTAAAGCATTTTCAAAATTTTTAAATTAAAGCATTCTAAAAAATAATTGAGAATTGAAAAATATTTTCCAAAAATGAAATATTTTATATAAAAAAATAAAATGAAAGTAATAAAAGATATGTATGTTTTAAATAAAAAAAATAATAATTAACATGTTTTTTTATTTCATTAGTTTTTATGCTAAATTAATTTATTTTCATTTTTCGCACATAAGCTCGCATACCGATAAAAAATCTTAGGCGAGTGTTTCGTTTTGATTTTTTTTTTTTTGTTTAATTTGATTTTATTTTGAATTATTTATTAAATTAATTAATTTATTGACGATCTCATACACGTACAATTCTTCGCAGCCGTAGCCGTTGATCGAGTCGTAATTTTGTATAAAATCTCGAATTGAATTGTTCGATTGCGTCAAAAAAACAGAAGATAGTTGTTTTGGGGAAAAAAACACAAAAAGCGTACGGTACGAATTCGTACTAAACCGCTGTGCGACGCTTTTCTTACTGAAATTTAAACGCATTGGCCAAATATCAAAATTCAGTCAACATCGACGCCGGGACACAACTATGAAGCTAAAGTTGAAGCTGAAGCTGAAGCTTGACGCTTGCTGCAACTGTTTGCGCTGCCAACGTTGACGACCAACCGAGCGTGCAAACGATCCAGTAAAGGATATAATGCATCATCATGTAGGGAGCAGCAATAGCAGCAGTAGTAGCAGCAGCAGCGACGTTACTCATACGCCTTGTTGCCAGTATTTCGCACTAAAACATTATTCGAGCATACTTTTAGGCACCCGCTCTTACACTCTCTCCGTATTTTGCGCTCTTCGAATATTCAAAATGCGTTCGTACTCGTTCATAAAATATTTACGAATTATTCGTGCTCGCTCTCACAATATTTGATGCTCTCTTTACTCCTTGAGCGCTCGTGTTGTCTTATCGTTTCGTGCAAAGCGAATACTGTCCGTCTGCCACTGCGTCCGTTCATTTGTTCAACGTATAAGTTAAAGTTGTTGTTCTAACTGATGGTTTTTTGCTGCTTTGGAATTTGTAAATTCATTCTGTAATCGATTCGCGTATGCTGCGCAGAATCCAACTACAAACGAATCACTGTGCAGCTGTTGAGACATATAAAATACAAAAAAACTTTGGTGGTGGTGAATTTTGTTACTCGAGTATTTTATTCAAATTTTAGTTAAGATTGAATGTATTAATAAAAATTAAAATTATTTTATTAAAATTTATTTAATTTTTTTTTTATTTATTGCTTAGAACAATAAATATTTTATATGAATAGATTTTTGTGTCTTAAACCTTTGATATAGTTTTACCAATGCTGTTAATTTTAAATATCTTAAAGTGCTTACAAGCGCGACTTCGAATTTTAACTGAATTCGATTTTATTCAAGAAATTCCCAATATTTTTGGCCGCTATTAAATGCTACAAACTGTTATACAATACAAAATCAAATGAAAAACTTAACAGAAATAATTTCGTACGACGCAACAAAATTCTTGAAGATGCTAGTAGCTCGATCTATAGAAAAATTTAAAGCTAGTCTAAAACATTTTAAAGAACTTTTTCTAGAACTAAAATTGAATGTATTTTATAAATTATTAGCTAATATAGAACCAAAAGTTTTGCCGTAGGTAAGAAGAACAAGGAAAAACGTTATCTTTGATGGAACCGAAGCTGAAATACCCGTCACAAAACACTTTCTCCAGGGGCATAGATTAAATTATACGATGGATTTGGTCAAATTTGTATGAAGACTTTATGTTATATTATCCCGATCCGAACTAGGTCGATAGTATTCACTTAGGTGAATATTGGAGTTGGTTTATATCAAACTTTAATTGAATTTATTCAGAAATATTAAATGTTTTCATACAAAATTCGAAAATGAGCGGTAAGTTTGTATGGGGGCTATACCTTAAAATGGGCGTGGCACCATTCTTTTTTTATATATTCATAAATAATACCTATTTTCATACAAAACTTCGAAAATGGGCGGTATATTTGTATCGGAACTATGTCTAAAATGACCGTAGTCTTTGGAGAGAGAAAAGAAAGTCCGCTGTAAAATAAGTATGCAAACGTTTAATATTTGGAAATGTTCCTAACAACCGTCACCCAGACCCCGTCTTTGTGTTATCTCTCACAGATCAAAGCGGTTTCGTAATCTGTGTAATCTGTAATCTGTCTTTTTAATCTGTTTCTAAGAAATTACTATTCTAAAAAAAGCCTTTTTATATCCTGAAAAAGGTAACTGAACTTCATTTTTAATACAGTGAACCTATAGCTACGCATGTTTTTCAATCAACAGCAAAGTAAGACCTCAGTTTTAAATTGAGGAAGAGTATTAAATTTTTCTGATGACATTTTGTAGTTCGATTTTTAACGATATTCATGCACGAAGAATGAGTTGTACGCCTAACTACTTCAATGTTTTTGACATTTGCTTAAATTACGCATTTCGCAGTTAATCTGAAAAATGATTGACGTCATTGAACTTCCTAGTAATAAAATGAAAACATAGGAAGTTAACCTTAACCTTTAAATAGAATAACACGCTGATAAAAAGAATTAAAACTAAATATAACTTAGCTGAACTTCTTTAAATTTCAACTTAATTAAATACAAAAAAAAAAAAGAGAAAAACAAAAATAATAAAGAAAATTATTCGCTGTCAAGACAACCGCAAATCACAATGTGAGCAAAATGTATTTATTATGTAAGGAGCAATGCAGTCATTTAAAAAAAGGAAAATCAAAAATAGCTTACAATTGTATTAACCACAACAACGACAGCAATAATGAAAATAACATTCATGACTTACTGTGGAAATGAGCTTGAATGCAGCGTATTTTAGTTTTAGTTTAATTATAAGCATGCATATATAAACTGATTTTAATGTTATAACTAAAATATTTAATGCAAAGAGAGTGTAATAGAGTAAAGAAAAAAAATTAAAGGAAAAACTTGAAGAGCATAAAATAGCCAGCAGCAAATGGCAAAAGTGGTTCAAATACGCCCAAGAGGAACACATATGTGTAGTGTTAAAAAAAAAAGCAAGCAAGCAAGAAAAATAAAATAAAAATTACAAAAGAATTAAAATGAAAAGCAAAAAGCAGAAAAATACATAATTGCATGCAATTTAGCATGCGACATTATCATTGTTCTATTTAGCATAAGAGTCAACGTTGCAACATTGCAGTGAGTGTAGCTGTGTGTGTAAGTATCTGAAGGGGACATACACAGACACATGAAAACGATTTTACATATATACTCGCTTGATATATACTATGAAACAATTGCAGCGAGTGTTGCATGTATTTAAATGCAACAACAACAACAAAACAATGTTGGTGACTACAACTTTTGTGTTCGTAGTAGTAAGAAACAGTAGAACGAATAAAATAATAGCAAAAGTGGCGTAAATAATAACAGAGACTGCCAGTGTACACACACATACACACACACATCACACGTGTATAATTACATATACTAAGCCAGCTAAAACAGCAACAACAACAACAAAAACATAAGGCAATGTCACTGTACGCTTGCATATGTCGTGACAATTGCCCTTTGAATTTTTTAAATCACTTTAAACGAACAAAAAAAAAAAACAAAAACAAATTCCATTTGTTCTAACACACACACACACACATATGCAAACAATGCATTGGAAAAATGTGCGAGCGTAGTTTTAAAGTTTTTTAACTTGAATCGTTTTAGTTTTACGTTTTATTTAAATTCGCTAAAATTATTGTTATTACCCTCGTAGTGCATGTTATGCCTTCGTCCTTTCTTGGCAATTTTTTTGTTTTTTTTTTTGGTGTTGTGCTTTATGTTTATTAAAAGTATAAAAGCAAAATAAAAGAAGAAAATACAATATTTTCTACATACAAGTGAAACGCTTCGCTGCTTCTTATGCCTAACTACCTTCCTTTAGTTATAAGACTTCATTGTCTATTGTTGTTGTTGTTTAATGCTGTAACATATACAATGCAACAACAACAACAACAATAACAATTATGACAACAATAACAATATTTTGCTACTATGTAAAGCAATTGATGCTAAAGATATTTCATAATAATGAAACGCGTTGATGAGAAAAGATGTAGCAGCAGCAGCTGCAACAGGAACAAAACAATGAAAACCATAAGAAGTATAAAGACAATGTATCCTTTTCATTTACACTTATTGTTCTTGTTGTTGTTATTGTATTTATAAGTGTAAAATTAAGTCATTGTTTTGCAAAAATTTGATAATGAAGTGCAAAAAATGTTACTAAAAAACAAATATTTAAATTGGATAACACTGCGTATTCGTAATTTTAAGTGAAATTATGACATTTTGAAATTGAATCAGAAATAGCAAAATGAACTTCTTTATTTAAGCGCTCTAATGAAGCTAAAACAAAAAAAAGAAAATATATAGCAACTCCAAAAAAAAAAAAAAATATATTAAGCAAGAAAATTTATGCACATTTTGGGAACAAAGTAAAAAAAATAAACAAAAAAAACCGGAACAATATAATTTTACATTTGCTGTCGCCTAATGGGGGTCACACTCAAAGTCTTTAAATTTTTAAATAGATGTGTTAGATAATGAATATAAGCTGGCGGCAGGGGAGTAGACTAACATGCTTAAATATTGCTAAATGCTTTTACTTTTGTGGCAACGAAAAAAAGGTGCACCAAGGTGCCTGAAAAATAACAACAAACAAAAGCATGGACATAAGTAAATGGTTTCACGTGTCCTGTGTGTAGAATCGGAGTGGTTTTTGTACCTTTCTCAAAATCCCTCTTTACACGTATGTATGTATGTATGTGTTTTTATAAGCGTGAGCTATACGAAAATATTTGGATGCTTTCTCTGTCACAGTTCAGTTTGTCTATTTTTTTTTTTTTTTTTTTTGTTTTTTTTTTAGTATGCTGCAGTGCGGTATTATATTATTTTTTATACATGCCATATATAGTATATTGTATATATTTTACTCTTGTTATTTTATGTAGGCATTCGCTGTTGTTGTTATTTTTTGTTAACTTGCCTTTTGTTAACTTGGCTAACGATAATTTGTTAAGCAACAGTTCTGGTTGTTGCTGTTGTTTTTGTTTATTTTTGTAGTCGCCATCATCGTTGTTATTATTTTTTTTCTGCTTGTTGTGTATTTTAATGAATTTTTATGCGCTTTTAATGTACTTTACGCAGATATGAAATTATGCGTATCTTTAATATTGAATCATTCGCATCTACAATATTTAAAAACTGTATTCTAAATTTAAAATGTTATTTTTATTCATTATTATGGGAACAGAGTATATCATACATAACAAAAAAAAAAAAAAAAATAATAATATTATTATAATCATTTTCATGTTATAATCGTAATTTTGTTTCTAAAGATTCAAAAGAGAGCAACTTGAAATCAAAATTAATATTCAAATAAATGGGTTTTTCCTATAATGGGACCTTGTATTAATATTAACCGTTTTTATCTAAAGAAAAAACTTCCGGAATACGAAGAAAGGAACGACAAAATGATTTTGCAGCGGATAACGCTCGTCAATAGGTTGCAAAACAGGTCAATACCTACTTGGAAGATTGTAATTCACCCGCTGTATTCATATTCAGACATCGCTTCTTCCGATTACCAACTCTTCCGATCGATGAGCCATGGCCGGGCAGCTGTTCACTTCTTATGAAGATTGTGAGAAATGCGTCGATTCATGGATTGCCTCTAGAAAAACAAGCCATTTTTGCAGCAAGTTATCCGTCAATTGCCTGAAAGATGGGAGAAAAATAGTAGCTAGCAATGGTGAATACTTGGAATAATGCATTTGTAGCCATGTTTGAACAATAAATTCGTAAAATTTCGTCTAAGAATAACAAAATACACATTCTAAAAAAACGTCATTTTTTTTTTTTTGTAGAAGTTGTGAGGGCTTCCTAAATAAACTGCTTTGAAAACCAAACACTTTTTAGAGGATTTTCGATATCTTCTTTAATGCATTGCAAATTTGCTGATAAAAACCCGTTTCACATTTTTATATGACGTGTATAAAAAAAAAAAAAAATGCTATACTAACATGAATTATGGCATTCAAATATAGTACTCATGTACATATAGTATGTATGTGTATGTACGTGTATTTATGTTTCCACAGATGCGTATATATGTGCGTTTATAAATATAACTGCAGTGATTTTCCAAACAGGATATCATAAGAAACACCCGACTTAATGTAGCGCGAAATAACTTGAATAATTCAAAGCAATGTTAAGCACCAGAGTAGAACTGTGTACGAGTGTGGTATTCACTGAACAGAAATTATGGCCGCCAATAAGGCGCACAGAAGTGCGAAAAATTGTGTCAGTTAACAAAAAAAAAAAAAAAAAATGGAGAAATGCAGACAGAGTATGAACAAGAAAAAAAAAGTGGGAAATCAGTGCGAGCCACTTGCTTTGCAATGGCAAATAACTCATATGTGGCGCGCGCGCAAGTATGATATCCTTTCTGTACACGAAGCATCGCAATGTTTTACATTGAAATGAAATTACGCATACGCCGCGTTGTCTGCTTCATAATATAATAGAAGCTTCACTTCACTGTCGCGTTCAAACTATATAAAACAATCTGAAAGAAAAAAAAAAAAAACAACGTCCACAAAGCGTAAATTTAGTCAGGCTCGCGGCTACGCAGTGATTTAAATTTATATTTTTCTTTCTCCCGAGCGCTTTTAGGCTGCCATTACATTCTGCCTTTCTGACGCACACACACACACACTCACACACAGATACACTTAGAGCTGAGCAGTAGCAGTAGCGTCTTTTTATGCTAAAGGCTACAAAAAGCGAATTACTTTGTGCAAAATACTTAAATTATATTCTGTATTACTGTGACTATGAGTAACTTCTCTACCGCTTGGCTTTGCCTGCCTGCCGCCTCGGCCGGCCTGCTTGTTACAATTTACACAATTCATAATTCATGGCGTATAAATTCAGTGCACATATAAATTTCAAACTACCGCAACTCACTTGCGCTTTGTCCTATGCATATATCCTTTTTTTCTTATTATTTTTTTTTTTGTTTCTATTTGTATAGGTTTGTGTGTGTGTGTGTTCGTTTCACATTTTAAGTTATAATTGAGTTTCTGTATGCGCATCACTGACATAAAGTGACAAATTGATTACAAACCAAATGCAGACAGTTTGTACGAATATTCATATGCATTCATTTTGTGTTATTAATGAAAATATAAATTCATTTTTTTTCATGAAACCTTAAAGCCTACAGAAAAATATATTTAAAGCTGGAACAATAACCAAAAAAGGGTAATAGCTTTTGTAGGTTGGAGTAGATGTGAAGAAAAAAAAAAAAAGAAACAAAAAAAGGAGCTAAAAGGAAACAATTTATTTTACGCACTATTGAACTTGCGAATGAACGATTTTTTCTTTGCCGCAATTTGAACAAATATTAATTTTTTTGCAAACTTTTCTTTTTTTTTTTTTGCTTATAAAAGAATTCGAGACGCGGCTTTAGATGCCGTCATCGCGTCGCATCTCACACTGGTATCGTCCTATCGGTTCGCTTCGTTGTCGTTTGGCGTTTATTCATGAACCTACTTGAGTATATGTGTGAGTGTGTGTATGTGTACTTGCCACAATTTGCGAATTCGTTTGCTTTTATTTTACAATTTCCCAATTGTTGTTGTTTTTTTTTTATTTTTTTTTATTTCAATTTTTTTCAACGCTGTCGACAATCAATTTTTTCTTCATCACAAAATTGCATTCTTCAAATAACTTAAGTGGAAAGAGAATGAACGATGAAGTTAAAGTGGGGGAATATCAAATGAGTAAAGTATATAGCAGGCGTAACATATCAGAGCTGAAAAATACTCGTTAAGCCTAAGAGCTGATACACTACATATATCTTTTTAGTTCCTGAAACCCTAAGCTCAAGGTCTGCAAATTGACTCCACCCTGTAAGTGAAGTCCTTCTCGTCGCTCCCTTGATACTGTTCTCCACTTGGGGACGTCATCTATTTCGACCTCTACTATCAAGAGGATTCCATTGCATGGCTTTTCGTATGATGTTGCCCACGGGCTTACGGAGTGTATGCCTAATCCTCCTCATTGGATATTCTATCTCCTCAAGCAACGGTTGACAAACACCTGAAGTTTGTTGTTGATGGTTGATGATCCTTCCAAGTGCAACATCCGAGAGCTTGAAAGCAAAGATTTGAGCAGTCTGAGGTTTACTCAAATCATTGCTTCGCCAGATGAGAGACATCCCGAAGATAGCTCTGGTTTTACAGATCCGGCAGCAGACATTCAGCTCAATTCCGCCTTCTTCAGCAAGGATGTTGCCTAGGTATGTAGAGTTCGCAACCATCTTTCCAGACGAAAGAAGATGCCCTCTCAAAACGAAAGCCCTTTCGGACAAATACGTCATGGTGTTCTTCTATTTAATTTAATAATTTGATTTGATTGTTATTATCTTCTTAAAAAGCTACTTTTGTAGCGTATTAAATAATCTCAAATACTCAGCTCTGCAAAACAAAAACAAAAATACAAAAAAATTCGCACTCAATTCATTTTATTCGCATTTCCGCCATTTGTATGTGAATAAAGCTGAAGCTGTACTTCAAACGCATCCGCACTCTTTACCCTTTTGAACAGCACAATTGACCTCATGCTGACAGTCGACAGTAGTAAACGATTGTAAACTTCATCGAATAAAATGCTGTCTGTCATTTGAAATTCTAACAAAACTCAACTAGGATACGCCAACGTAGTAAAGAACTTGCTTCAAACGCCTCAAATAAAATGCTCCTTCTCTCTCCCAACTCTCTCTCTCTCTCTCTAACTCAATCACATTGTCTGACGACTGCCGCTTGTATTCATTAATCAATTTTCAAATCTTGCCACAACAAACACGTTTGAAACTTCAACTAGAAAAAAAAAAAAAAAACTGTAACGGAAGCGTATAATACGAAAGAAAAGTACTTGTCTGCTCTGCAGCGCACACTTCGCCTCCGTTTCGCCGTCTACATTAACGAACACTTTGCACTAATTTGCGGCTGAGTGCTGAACGCATACGTTGATGGGCGGACTGTGCAGCATATTGCTTTCGTTGTTGTTGTTGCTGATGTTAAGTTTAAAACGGATATTGCGCATTGAGTACATTAAATCGCGCGTGAGTAAGGTGTATGTGTGTGTCTGTGTGCGCGCAAGGATATTGCGTATTATCGGACTTTGGCAAACACTCAGCGAATTGATATTTACAGTGAATTAAAACGCATCAACAACGCAGCAGCGTATGCGATGTGAAGCATCTAGACAAGTTTTTTTTTTTTTTTTTATTAAGTTTGACTTAATAAAGCAAAACATTAAATGTCATCACTCATTGTGAATGGACGCAGCTAGCTAGTCTGTCTGTCTGTCTGTCATTCATTCATTTTGAAGAAAAGAAGTTTGAACAAACGAACGAACAGTTTGTAAGTCTGTCACTTTTCATTTGTTTTAACAACGAGGCACATGTCCTTGCATGTGTTATATCCTTTGCTGCTGTTATTGTTGTTACCGTTGATAAGCCAGACTCATTCGTTCAACTCATTTCACTCATGCGTCATTATCATTTGTTATATTGCCAAAGCGTGTCAACCGTTTCAAAATGTATGTGTATGTGTGTGTGTGTGTGTATCTGTGTGGGGATTGCAAAACTAAATTAAAATTTTTCCTTAAAATTTTGCTATGCTTTAGAGTCATTCAAGGCTTTCTTTTTTATGTGATAACGAGCACAAGCACTACATGACATATCACAAGTGTTAGCTGTCCTTCTTTCTGGTTTCTTTCATCTTTTTATTTTGTTGTTGTTGTTCTTGTTGTACGCTCATTGCTCGGTCATTAACAACCGGAGATGAGTTCGGTTTAATGCGGTTGCCGTTTACAAATGGAATTTTTAGTGACCAATGGCAAGCAAACATCATCAACTATCAACATGAGCAAAGGAAACAGACAGTATCAGTTGAAGTCGCAATATGCATGAAATCATATGCCATGCGATGTGAATGGAGTTTAAATGACAAACAGGCAGACAGACATACAGACAGACGGACAGACAGACGTTAAAGTAATATATCTGCGGATGTGAAAAACTGAAAGCTGCAAATGCATTTCTCAAATTTAATACTTTGCCTTTTGCAATATGAATTCGTTTTACTTGCACAAAATTTTGCATAGTCACTGGAAGCGATGTTAACTGACAACCAAAAAAAATAGGAAAAATGGTTAATTTATATTCGACAAAAGCTTTGATACACTACATGCATAAGTGCTGCGCGTAGCATTCGATTCAATTTGCCAAAACGCTTAGAAAATCAAAAGGCACAAATCAGAATCACAGGTAATACCCATACAACATTCACATTCTTTGGTGCTACTAGTTAAAATTTATAAACCTGCGCGCTAATTAAAACAGAAAAAAAAAGCGAAACGAAATCTCGAAAAAATATATTTTAAGTTTTTTAATTAATTTTTGTGCAGCAAAATAGAAAAGCAAAATTATTTTCAAGTAATTTCTACGCCAGCAGCTTTCAATTTCATAAGTTTTACGACGAAGAAGGAAGTGCGAAAGAGATAGATGCAGCAAGTGAAAAGGAGAACAAGATTGACTGTGTATGTGACTATTTTCCATAATTTTTGCTTGCTTGTTTGGTTGCTTTGGAAAAGTCTTTAGTAAACTGCCATAAAGCATTCTTTTTAGTAGCAATTTCTTTTTGCTTTTGTTGTTGTTTTTGTTGTTATATTTGCAATTTGTTGCTAGTTGCAATGCGAACCAATGCGAACCAATGAAATGCGCTAAAATATAACGCGTAAAGTGCATTTGCCACTCATAAGCTTTTTATGGTGCGCTGTTTCCGCATCGTTTTACACTACGCTCCAACCTCCGGCGACGACGACATAGCACACGCCTGAGAGCACCTGAAAGTATGCAATGGCAACAGCACTTAGACGTTAGGTAAACGAGTCCATTTTTTTTGTTTTTTTTTTGCGACTTGTTTGAATGATTTTTTTCATTTTATTTTTTTTTTTTCTTAGAACACGTTTGCCTTTCACTTAGCCGCTTTGGGTTTTTTATTTATAATATTTGCAGAATTTTATTTCATTTCTTGCAAAAGTCGAACAATGTGCTCGGGTTCAACTGTACTGATTCAACTCTCATTTGCTCAGCTTACCTTGCGTTTGAGCGTGTATTTTTAAGCTTTTAAGGATTAAGTTAGTTGCACTTCTGTTCAAGTATTTATATACAAAGTGCACAAAACACAGAAAACCTGCCTTGCACATCGAATGCTGTTGACGATGATGATGTGAATAAAAATGACGGACATGTGTGTACTTACGAGTAACGAGCAAAGTCAATGGTCAATTTGTTTCAAGATTTCGTAAAATTCTGTTTCACTTGGTTAAATTTGCAGTTTGCGTTGGCAAATTGAAAGTGTTGCTAGGCAAAAGTTTTACGGATTTATGAAAACCCGTTTCGAGTCTTGAACGCTGAGTTTGCCTAATTAAAATTGTATTAAACTTAAGTTTGTACTTGAAATGTGAACTAAACAGCTCGTTGAATGCGCTTCATGAGCAGCTTGGACGATTTGTTTGGGATTTTCGGTTTCGGTTCAACTTGACTGAGCCACTAACCAACCGAAACGTAAAAACGAAGAAGGAAAGAGAAAGACGACGATGTCGACGACGACGACGACTCGATATTGCTAAGGAAGACATTGGCAAATTGAAGTCAACAACGTTAAGTCGAGCAAAAGTCAGTCAAGCCACAGATGAGAGAGAGATGATGACAAAAACAACAAAAACAACAACAACAACGACGACAAGGTAAGTAGAAATCCAAAGCTATCAAATGAAATAACATATGAAGCAGCATTTATTAGGCATAGCACTGTACAAATAAGGACACAAACACACACACACACACATACACACGCATACACAAATAGATTTAAATATAGAAACTAACAAATGTGCAAACAAAAATACCTAAAACAGATCAACATCATCATTATCATCATTATTATCAACATCATCATCATCAGTTGAAATTACAGCAACATTGACAAACAAGGACATTGGTGGCGTCAACTTTAAGTTGCTCACATCAGTCTAAGCTACAGCTTCATCAGTAGCGCATCAGAAACTGTTTCCATTTGGATTTAATGTAATACAAATTCCCAAGGAAACGCAACGAAACGAAACTTGAACGAAATGAAACAAAACCAAACCAAACAAAACCGTAGCAAATAGAGAAAATGTAGGCGCAGAGAAATGAAATTGGTATGAAACGTAACGAAACGAATTAAGAATGCAGGACGATGTAGAGCGAATGTACGAAATCATTGCAGACATATGAAATATTAAATATGTACAAACACAAACACTAATATAGTGCAAGCAAATGACATACACACATATAGAGAGAGAGAGAGAGATATGAAGAGAGAGAGAGAGAGACACATACACAACAACAACGTCATCATTCTTATTACAGATGATGTGTGTCTCAGTGTCTGTGTGTGTGTGTCTGTTTAAGTGTGCATTGAAGCGAAGTAACGCAAGAAGCAAAACGACTGTGCTACCAAAGGAAATGGCAGGCTGATGATCCCATTTCCGAGCGGTAAGTGATGCCAAAAGTCAGACAACGACAATTTTTGGCCATGGGAATGACTGAGGCACATTTTCAGCGACTTGTGACCAACAAAACATAAAAAATGGAGACTTACAATTCGGCATTTATGCATATGAGAACACTACGGGAACTACTTACTAAAATTTTAATTTTATTAATTGTTTTGCGCCTACGTTGTACTTTGCCAACACTGTAATTTGAAAGCGTTTACTGACTTCGCTTATTTATGTTACAAAACTTATAGAAAAACAAATAGTGCCGATATTCAGTTTATAAATGAAGTGTATAAAAATCTTCTTTGGCGGCTTAAGTTGGTCTGTACTGCTTTCTTTTTTTTTTCGTCTTGCAACACATACGCAACTATATACTCTAGGGAAAAATAAGTTCACAATAAAAACAACAACAACGACAACAAAAATAAAAACAAATAGGTGAACATGTCGTTTCTTAAAGGCAGCCACATGTCCTTTGATTATAATTTAAGTACGACATGACAACTTAGTTAACTTTTTGATGCCATCGACTTTTCATTTAAGTTGTGCAGAGGAGAAAAACAAAAAAAAAAAAAAAACCTAAAGCCCAAAGAGTGAAAGAGTGCAAAGGAAGTATTGCTTTCCTTTTTCTTTCCTTTTTTTAACTTGTAGCACAAACGAGAGTAAAAGTATTTAGAAGAAAACAGCCACAACAGCAAACGAAATCATGTCAATAACTTAAGAGTATTTTGAGGATTATCATGAAAATGTGTGCTGGTCATTGCATACTTCAAGGCTGTGTAGAAATTTCATTTAAAAAAAAAAAAAAGCCAAACATGAGTTGCATATTATCCTAGCAATTTTTCTTCTTGTATATTAAAAACTTTTTTCTCAGCAGTTAATGAACGAAGATAAAGCTTTGTGTTTTGTTTTTTTTTTCTTGAAGCAGATGCAGACTGTACAAACAGGAAAGAAAAGTTTGAAAAAAAAAGAAGAGCAATGCAGCTTTAGGCACACAGAAACACTTCCAGTTCTTTGACATGCAGCAATCGTAAATCTTTGCCAACATATCTCAGCAATTTTTGTTTGCGCTTTTTCTTTTTGTCGACAAAGTGAAAAAGCAGCAGCAGCAGATCCTTACGCTTATGCTGCTGCTGCGGCTGCAAGTTTGTATTTCTTTGTAAAATTGGATTCATTTGTCGAACGTTGAGTATGAGCAGAAGCGTAATAAAAGCAAAATAGATTGAAATAGTTTGATGAGTAAGTGAGAGGCTTGTAGAGAAAAGCATAAAGTTTCGGCATGCAGAAATGCCGCATGATGACCACTCAAATGGCCGCGAACAACAGCTGCAGCCGCTGCCCATTTTGTCATTTTGTGTATAACCCCCAAACGCCCTTTGACACCATTGACAAGGCCTATGCAAATATTTAGTAAATGAATCAGCGCTTTGCGACTGTTATCATTTATGTCCACTCTGACAATTTGGACAACGCAATGCAACGCAGCGCAGCGCATCGAGGCTAACAATGCAAGGACAGTCAGACAGACAATGAGACAGACAGACATATAAAAGGACGAATGTAGTGCTGCAACGTTTTGCAGTTGAAATGAAATGAAATGAGCGTGTGGCATATTTGTCCATTGTGCGTCGGGGTCGACAGCGAATTTGTCAATTTGTAGCAGAGCAAAGCTGAGCAAAGATACAAACGCAAATGCATATTCGTCTATAAGAACACACACACATGCGGGCCGTCAACCGAGAGACAAGCAAAAATTTATGGCGTTGGTTTTGCAGATGGACTAAGTTAAAACCTGCTGCTGCAGCAAAAAGCAATGAGTGACGCACTCACTCATTGACTGACAGACAGACGGACGGACGAACGAACGGACGGACTGAGGCGACACAGTGATGCTGCTGCAGTCAAGAAGCAGCAGAAGACTTAGTGTTGTACATTGCGACAATTATCTGAAATGCAAATAGTCAACTTGCATGCGATTCTGAATGAATTCGGAATTTTAGTCCTGCCGTTGTTCGCTGATGTTGCTGCTGCTGCTAAGCACGTGATTCATTATATCGATGCCTTTCAATTGGAAAATTGGCATACTTAAGGCGTGCAAGGACTCGCTACTGCTACTGCAAAGTACTATTATACATTTCGTTCTTTATATTCTCGAATATAAAACTTACAGCGCTGTAATTAAAAATCAGAAAAGAAACGAAAAAAACGAAAAAAAAAAAAAAAAAAATGGAGCACACTGTCAGAGAATAATAAACACTCAACTGCTGCCATCATAAAAGTAACTGCTGCAAGTGTATCTGTGCATATAAATTTGCTCTGTAGCGCAGAATATGCTTATATAAAACAGAAGAAGAAGAAAAAAGCTGTAAACAAAGAAAACGCATAAAACCAAAGTTTTTATACCCAATTTGTAGCATTTAAACTTTTTACATGCTGACATGATCAATGGACAGACAGACAGATAACAGAAAGTTGGACGGACGAAAGCACAAAGCTAAATCGATACTCATCGCGCTGCTCAAAAATTATGTAGGTGTGCGGCAGTTATGCGGTCTTAACGCGTGCAAAACACAAGCTTACCGACAAACTTATAATAACCATTTTCCATTTATTTTTGACTGGTTTCAAAAAAAAAAAAAAAGAAAGAAAAAGGAAAGAGATGAAACTTAAATAAAATAAAAGCAGGAAGAAATAAAATAAATTGCACTCAAAAATCCTTTTCCGTGCCTGCAACTCATTACAAATTTTATTACAGATACTTTTGTCGGAATACAAACACACACAAACAGATACTTACACATACAAACAAACAAACAAATGTATATTATGTATGTATAAGGTATAGCGTAGCAAAGACATGCAGACAGACGGACAGACATACAGATTGCGAGGTACTTGGGCGCATATGCATGCAAGCACTGACATTTAATACAACACTTGATGTCGCTCATTAAGAAGAATTCAACGCGCGAACGAACAAGCGAGCCAACGCTAACGCCAACATCGAAGCACGAAGGACGTGCGTCCGCCTAACAGGCCTGCAGCGTATGCCATATGCCACGCCCACTGTATGCTGCAGGGCCCATTTTATAGCAAGACGCGAACGGCCGAATGAGCGCACTATTTAAAAAACAGAATAGAACAGAACAGAGCAGAAAGAATACTTGAAGACAAAAAACATAAAGCGCTGAGCAAGGACATTGCAAAGCGCGGGTGTACAAAAATTGGAACTTGTTGCCGAATAAACACTTTGCAACAACGTGTTGGCGAGGAGACGCGACTGTAACGCAACGAACAAAGCCGAAAGCAAAGCAATGCACGGCTAGGCATGGCACAGCACGGCACGAAGAATAAAAGATGTCGATGACAAGGAAATTTGAGGATGATAGAAGACAGACGTGCAGCAGACGTGAGTGATTTTCGCATATACAATACCATACACGATAATGAGTACACATGCGACACATATTTGTATACACACATAAACACATACATATACACTGAACGAGGCGTATATGAATTGTTTTTGTTGTAGAGTAAATTTTCCATCTTGTATTTTATGAAACTTTCATTAATACTCTCGCATTGCAACGCTTTTTGTTTGGCTTGGCTTCATAGCAGTCGTTTCAAAGTTGACAGGTGTATGAGTCTTGTTGTTGTTTTTGTTGTTGCTGCTGCTACTATTGCCATCAAGCAGCGTCAGCAGTTTCGCACTTTGTATATGTTGCAAGTGATTCGGATGCCCTGCAACTGACTGACTGACTTGAGTGACTAACTGAGTGAGTGAGTGTGTGGGTGAACGAGTGAAAGAATGAAAGAATGAAAGAGCGAGTGAATGACTGCGGTTGTATATGGCATATTTTTCCACTTACTTAACGCATTAAGCGCAAAAATGTAAACACGCTAAAAATATCAACATTCTGCAACTACAATAAACAATATGCAGAGGCAAGGACTTTCACTCCTTTCCTATATGTACTCGTATGCTTGCTGTGTGTGGGTGTGTTTGTGTGTGTGTGTACGTTTACAGTCTAAGCAGGTAAAATGTGCTTAAAGTAAAAATAACATAATGCCATGAAAGCTGTTTACCCATTGCTGCAGGTCTCGCATTTCTTAAGCATTTGCATCGCGTAATGTTTGTCATTGATAAATAGATACAGATACATGAGTGCAACGAGACAGTTATAGATACAAAGTTGGTTTGATGCTAGGCAGGTAGTTAGGTAGGTCAATTTTGCTTACAGAAAATGTATTCAAAAAGATTTTTATATGGAAAGCAAAGGTTGAGTTTTATCATATTGCATTAAAAAATATTGTGTTAAAGCGAATTTGTATCCCATTCGTTTCGAAGAAAGCTATACAAACTGAAGAGAATTCTATTTTGCTATTAAATTCCGGAAAATTTTCAAGAGAAAACATTTACTTATTTATATATAACCTTCTCAAAGTCTTATAGGTAAAATGTGCTCTCATTATTATTTGTGCTTTTCGAAAGTATTTAGCTATTTTGAGTTGACTTTGAAGCATTACATGCGCCATTTGATGCCACCATTCTCGGAGTTGAGCCTGCTGCTACTGTTTGAAAAATGTGGAATGAGCTTAGTTTGATGGGATATACCTGAACAAAGCATTTGTGGCAACTTCAAATTGAATTTGAATTTCGCACACAGCTTGAAAATACAAATCCTTGAATTTAAATCATTAATTCGTTTAATCCAGGCTACCTCATTGCTAGTATTTTTTGCTGTTAGTAAGCTAAAAATCATTATTTTTCTTTGAAACAATTTTTTTTTTCAATTTGCTTCTTGTAAACTCAGAGTTTTGAGTGTTTTTAATCTTGTGAAAAAAGATTTTCAAAAAAAAAAAGCTTCTCTATATTTGAACTATCATTTAGGCTGTTGATAAAATTTTTACGCTTCGCTTCCGTTGCTACTTAATAGAAAATTTGACATAAAAGAAATATATTTTTTTTTTTGTAAAAAAAAAGGAAGAAATATGCCAAGTTTACAAAATATTTTTGTCGCATGCATGCATGACATACGCAAAAGATACGCTTCATGGAATGTGAAAAAGCTAAAAAGAAGAAAGCAAAAACTTTTAACATTAAAGACATCAATAATCGTAAAATGCTTAGAACAGCATTTGAAGTAGGAGAAAATGTGTAGAAGAGAAGCTGTAGCAGTGCAGCAGCAGCTGAGAATCCAAAAATTCAAAGTCATATTTTCGACAGAACTATGCGGGCGCACAAAAACTATTTTGCTGCAAAATCCCTGTACTGCCGCACACTCTTGTCTCACGCTAAAATTTTTAATAAATTTTTAAGCATCTTCTAAACACTTGCCGCACGCACACACACACAAACAAAGCGAGAGAGATGAGAGAAAGGAGAGTGTAGTAAAAAAGCATTCAACAACTTTACGCTCGATTTTCATGCTGCTGCTGCTACTGCTTTTTGCCATACAAGAATGAAGTGGAGCAGTAGTTGCGAGCGATGGACGTCTTTGTCGAAAATTATTCAAAAATTTTACATTCAATTTACAAAAAAAAAAAAAAACGAAGAAAAATAACAAAGTATGGCAAAGCTAAGCAAGTGACTCAACGACTTGAGTTGACTTAAATTCGAACGCTTTGCTTGGCATTGCATACATTTAGGCGCATATTCTGGCAATGTTTACATATGTCGCCGTTTTAGTGTACACGCCATGTCGGCGTGTGCTAATGTTTATAAATGCTCAACAAGCGCGTTCTGCTTGTAGAAAAGCCTTCGAGGACTAGCAGCAGCCTTTGAATATTTTAATGTGATTTAATATTAAACATCACTTTTGCTGTTGCTACTACATGTTTTTATATGTATACATGTGTGTGTGAGTGTATTTGTGTGTGTTTATGTATGTCACCCAATGACTTTCGCTTTAGTTTGTGTGTTTGTATGTTTGTTTGATCCTTTGTGCCAAAGCTAACCAAAAAAGAGATCAAGATAACAAAGGATTACAAAATGCTTTCATTGCTGCCGCTCGTTATATGCGTATAGGACATACTGTGTGTTCGTATGTGTGTGTGTGTTTTCGAATTTGCGTAGATTTGCGCATATTAAGTAAATGTTTTGAATAGTTTAGGCAGTTATTTGGGTTAAGATTTTTTCTAGTTGCTCTAAGTTTGAAAGAGAAGAAAAAAAAACTAAATGAATAAAAAGCAAATAGACATTTGAATTGAAAGTCCTTCTTTTTCACTCTTTGTACTATATAAGTATGTATGTATGTATTTGTGTCTATATTATACATAATAAATACATACAGTTACTTTTTTTACTTTTTCATTCCATTTATTTAGTTTGTATGGGTTATTTTATGCGTGTTTGACATTTTTCAGCATGTTTGTTCGAGGCTTTGCAAAAGATTTGCCATGTAATCGCAAAATACAAACTGAACCGAAGCAGCACAACCCATTCACTTAACATGTTAAATCGCTTTGATGACATTGTTAATTTGAAAATGTTTTAAGTTTTTAACAAATGAATATGAAGCAGACTCTTGAATTTGATTCTACTGGAGTTATTTATTTTTTTTTTAAATTTAATTAAGCAGCGTTGACATTTTAATGTCTTAGCTATGAATTAAATATATGAAAAGAATTTTAATATAAAAACAAAAAAAAAAAAACCTTTAACTATGGTAGAATCGAAGCTCAAATACCCGCAACACGAAACTTTAATTAGTTCATGTTTGATCATTCAGTTACGTAGATTATATTCCTCAAAAGGATTGAATGGTGACGGCTCAAGCTGGGGCTCAAATAAGACGCATGTGTGTAAAATTTTAGGCTAAAAATGCAGATATTAAAATAACTTTCTTGGAAAAATATAAAAAAGGAAGTGAGTTTGTATAGGGGTCTTTATGTTATAGTGACCCGAATCTTGTCATATCGGTATTATATTCATAGGATGACAGTAGAAGTGATTTTAGCCGGAGTTGATTGAATATATTCATAAAAAAGAACTATTTTCACACAAAAATCAATAATGGGTGCAAGGTTTGTATAGGGGCTTTGCCACAAAATGGGCGTGACACCTTGGTTTTGATATCAAATGCCGTTATAAGTGTTTTTACCCAAGTTATACTAAATACATTCATAAATAATAACTATTTCACAATAGCAATACCCAAAAATGGGCCTGGCACCTTGTTTTTGATATACAAACTGCCTAGGACCAAGAAAAGCTTAAGTTTTAAATTTTAGATCAATATCATTACAACTTTCCAAATAAAACGCATTGCAACAGACAGACGGGCAGACAGTCAGACAGAAGGAAATGGCTAAATCGATTCGTCTCGTCGAGCTGAACAATAATATATATTTACTAAATGGAGTCTTCAATGCCTTCTTGTAAAAAAATTCCCGACCAACTGATAATACCCTTCATATTATCTGTGGCGGGTATAATAATACAAATTTTATATATTTTTAGTCCAGTCAAAAAATATGTAATCATAAAAATTCTTAATATAAAATAAATCCACAAATCAAGTATTTTATCTTTTGTAGCGCAGCTAATATTCATAAAATATACAGATTCATCTCGACTTTAGTAGTCGTTGCATTGAAGTAAACCTTTCACCTTGTATCCATTAACTTACACTTAAACCTAGCTCACTTTTTTGTTTTTATAAATTTACTAAAACTGAACAGCTTTATATAGTTTAGCCAAAGTAGTATAATCCAGTCTACATTTCACACAAAACAAGTAGCAAGCAACAACAAACAAACTGCAACTTTAACAAAAAAAAAAAAAAAAAACTACAAAAACTAAAATAGAAACAAAAAAAATTACAAATAATGTTTTGTAAAATCTTCAAAGTAGCAAAAGCAAACTCAGACAAAAAGCGGAAAATTCAGATATTTATAACAATGTAAGCGAGCTGTAACATCAGGTGCGCTGGTTCTGCTGCTGAAGCTGCTGCTGTTGAGATGCTTCAGCTTCAGTTTCAGTTTGCCAGAATTACTTTTTATAGATAAATGCTTGCGCGTATGCCGAAAAAGTTGCATTTAATTAAACTTAAACATTTTCATTGTCAAGCGAAAAATAATTAGTTGTGTTAAGCGAACGAAGGAACGACGGAATGGAAGGACGAACTAAGAAATAATGGCGGCGCACAACGTAAGGATACGCAGGAAAAGTGCGCTAGTGAATTATGTTGCTTACACAGGATGTAATGTAAGTTATACACAAGACTGCTACATGTTGTTGTTCTTGTTGTTGTTGTTGTTGCAGTGAGTGAAAAGAGAAATGTTGTGCAAAAGATTTTCGTAGATACGCAGACATTGCACAACTTTCAAAATTAAAATGAATGTAAGCAAGCAAGCAAGCTAAAAAGGATACAAGACTTTTGCACAACATGCAGATACAAAACACAGATACAAAACATAGATACACACATGCAGCAGATACATGCACTGAGAAGTGTGCGGGGAAGCATTGACAGCGCGACAAAGTCACATGCAGAAGTTTGTCAAAAAAAAAAAAAAAAAGAAGGAAGACAAAGAAAAATCTGACAGCGAACAGCGAATTGCCGCCGCCGAAAAATGCTGAAAATAGAATTAAAGTAAAAGAAAATCTAAACGAGTGAAGAAAAAGCTGCCGAAATAATGCGCAACATTAAGTAGCTACATCCTTTTGCTCTGTCCTTTTTCTGTTTTCTTATTATATGAATGCTTTAGACTGAATGTCTTGAAGCCAGCCTGCCTGCCTGCCTGCTTGCTTAGTTTACAGAGTTAAGTTGAGTTGACTGAAAACGAGTTCATGTCGTGGCGCTTGTAAGTTGGCTATATCTGCTACATGTTTGCCAAGAAACTAACAAACGAGCGATGGAAGCTTTATTTAGTTAAGGTATTAGTCTGCTTAATAAGAAGTTTTGGCATGGCACGGATTAATTAAATTAGAACGAACGCTTTTGTTGACGCAAACGAAAGCGAGCAAGCGATGTGGTATTGGGTGATGTATCTGAGATAAGCATACAAAATATATTGCAACATTTGCCTACATGCATTAGCCTAACCAAACTACATATAGTTTTATGTACTTTCTCATGTTATATGTAGTAGTCAAATGTTTATACGCTACAACTATCGATAAACTGAAATTGAATGCATGCCGAACGCCAAATAATAAATTAGAAGCATACACAAATCAGTGCGCGCTGCATTTTGGACTAATAAATTAGGGCTAATTATGTTTTCAATTACGACAAAGCAACAAAGGCTAATTTAATATTACAAATGCAGCACCACCAGCAGCAGATCAGCTTCTACTGCATGAGAGCAATACTGATTGATATACAATGCATACTTTTAGGCGTTGCGTTTAGTCAATTGAAAATGCAATGCGCGACAAATGTTCAATTATGTTTTTAATACGCTTCTGTAAAAATAAAGTATAATGGGCAACTACGGCTGCTATTACAGGCTGCAAGGTGCCTACAACTATGAAGCTAAATCGATGCAGATACTTTATATTTTTTGCGCAGCGTATTTAAGCTTCGCGATTTTTCAAATAGTTCCAAAATTTATCACTTGTTTTATAATTTCATATGCGTGTGTAACGCTGGAATTTGATGAAATTGCATGACATCAAATCAATATGTCATGAGTATGCGACACATAAGTTCAGTACAGTGCGGTGTGCTGGGTTAACTAAAACTGCAAAAGGATAACGAAACAAAAAAGAGAGAAAGTGAAGTGTGTGAAATGCGCATATTGCGTATAGGCAGCATTGAGCATATGCAATGCGTAAAAAAAAAAATGGTAGGAAAAAAAAAATAAAAATGAGTTTGGTGTGAGTATAAAATGTTAGCTGCATGCAACTAAATCGCTGATTTACGATTCACGCAACGCTGAGACCAGGCACGCATGCAATAACAGCAAAAACAACAACAACGAACATGTTGAAGGACATCGTTGGCGGCTGCGACGCAATTTTCAACAAAATTGCAAAAAAAAAAAAAAAAAAAAAAATAGAAAAAAAAAACATAGAAAAAAATTTAAAATTTATTACTTGTCTCCAGCCAATATTTCACTTTGACATGAAATGTCGCCAAATGAAGCTGTCCGACTGTGGCATGGCACTGCGGTAAGCGCGGCAAGTGCTGAAAGTGCTGAGATGTGTTGTGCTATGACAAAAGCAAAAATAATTGAGTGAAAAAAATCAACAGCAACAACAAATCTAAAAATGCAATATTCACAAATTGCTTAAATCATTCGTTTCACTCGTTCGCTCGTCATTTGCTTTGCACATTTTAATTGCACTCAAATTAAGGCGAGACTTTTTGATGGACAACCAAATCATCATCATCATCATCATCATATTATAAACATCATTATTATAATTATTATCGTTGTCGTTATACCTGTCGTTGGCTGTGCTTGAGCTGCCAATTAAAATGACGTATACGCCGCCGTCACCACCGCCGTAGTCGCCGCGTTATGCGTGTAAAGTAAGCTACACAAGCGTGCAAGCAAGCTATTGAGCTATAAAGCGATCAACTGAGCAAGGCTATCAATCAATATTTTATGCCAAGATATGCTTTTAATTAATTTAAAATGTTGCATGACACTTTCGCAGCATACCACAGCAGCAGAGGCGCTTTGCAATGGCATGTTTCATCGTGTATCTATGTTATGTATACACACACACACACACAATACATATATGTTTGTTTGTTTGTATGCGTGTATACATAAGCGCTTTTGTGCGTATGTATGTGTAAGCAGACGCAATCAGCTGCATTTTATCCTTGCGCAAATGAAAAGGAAATGTTTTCGTTTAATTTTATTTTTGCCATTGGCGTCATTGCATAATAATATAAAAGTAACAGTACAACTTAACTGTGTGTGTGTGTCTATATGTATGTGTAGCATAGTGTGTCTATATACTCGTATGCTTATTTTTTTGTATGTGTCTGCAGAAAAATAAAACAAAAAAAAAAAATTTCGACGCGTCCAAACATAATTAAAGACAAACAACGACTTGGCCAACGCAGCCAAAACAAGACGAGTATAAAACGGCGTTGTTGCTTGTGTTGACGTTGACGCACAAACACAAATAAGGCAACGCAACCACTACGCAAACACGCTATGCTACGCATCCTTGCAGCCAACGCGAGCAGCAGCACGCTTTAATATATTTTATCTACCTCTTTTGCTTCTTGTCGTTGTGTGTTGCTTTCTGTTGTTTGTATGCCTACTTTTAGTCAAGCATTTTACATATTTATTGCACGCACTTTTAGCACGCCATCGCCTACAGCACAACTTGGTTGCATATAAAATACAAAAACCAAACCGAAACGAGTGCAAAAACCAACTTTATCGCAATCAAGCGACCAACACAGCACAGCACGCAGCAGTATTCAGTTCAGTTCAGTTCAACCGAGTGTCTAGGCACAGCAAGTGCAGCGGTAGCAGCAGCACAGCACACATTGTTGAAAACTTACTTACCACTAAAGTAAAGTTCTGTACTGCTGCGTGTGGTACCTCTTTCAAAAAAAATTTACTTAAAACAAAACGAAAAATGAAAATGTTATACCAAAAAAAAAAAAAAATATTACGAAATAATAAAAAAAAAAAAATTAACTCGAAAATGTAACGTATACAAAATTCTTATCCGAAAAATGTTATGGAATATTTTTCTGTAATTAATTCGGCAACGAAATGCCAACATTTTTCGTATGTGCTCTGACTGAGGGGCATATTCGGCAGTAACAACAACAACAGCAGCAGCATGCAATGTTTTTACAATTATCCTTGCAACTGCTAAATGCAACGAACGAAACACAAGCAAGGAACACTGAACGAAGGCACACATACAGTGCAATGGCGGGCAGCATGCAAAAATTTCAGAGCATAAAGCAAGACGGCAACAACAGCAACAACAACAAAAAGCTACAAACTAAATAGAAAAGAAAGAAACAGGCTGCATGTATGCACTACACCCACGCATACAATTATACTTATGCATATATATGCACCAAATTATATAAAGAAAAAAAAAAATGATGTAAATAAAAATCAAGAAAGAGCGCAGATGTCGAGTATGCTCGACTGCAAGATACCCTGTACCTAAAGTTTATGTACCTAGGTTTTCTACAAAGATCAAAAATTATATTTTGCAAAAATTTATTTTGTCCTACCCTATTGGGATATTGCATTCGGACTATCATAGACATAATTTATACTAAATTAAGACTTCCTAGAATAAGAAATAAAAGAGGTTTTTATGCAAAAACCTAAAATTTTGGGTTAGATTTTTATATGGGGTACCCTTACAAGAGACTTAAGAAAAACTGTTTGCAAGTGCACCCTTGACGACTTAGAAGAGTCTAAGTTTTAAATATGGGAACTCTTTCTGTTATAATCTGTTATAATCCGAGATAATCGTTTTCATACGACACACTGCATGACAGACGGACGGACAGACTGGCATAACTAGTTCGTCTCCTTTTTCAATGCTGATCAAGAATACATATATACTTTTATACTTTGTAGGGTCTATCTCCTAGCCTCCTTCTGTCTGTTATATACATACGCACAATTATATTATACCCTTTCATCCCTATAATTACAGGGTATAATCAAACACAACTTTCGATAGAATGGCAGCGTTTATACTCTACACGTGAACTTGGTAATATCTAGGAATGTATTTCACATTCGATTTTAGGTTGATATCGAATATTGCATGAATTCCATTTTAATATCTGCGATAGTCTTGTAGACTTTGCACATGAAAATGAAGCTAACAGAACAGCTGCTGGGTATTCTATAAGTTTGTGCATTGGACTATCTATCAGGAGCTTAAAAAAATCGTACATCAGTATTTTAGCAGGTAAAGAGCCTAAAGAATTAAAGATAAATCGACTAATCTCAGTGAGTTGATACCTGTATTTAATTTTCATGCAGCTTAGAAACCATTTTTTTTTTTTTTGCTAGGCCTATTTGCTTTACTTTAGCTGCAGCAACAATTTTGTAGATCATTTTACTTTCATTTTAATTTAACCTTGCAATTTAATAGCACTGGGCAGACTGTTACTTCTACAAGCTGCAACTTATGCATGTGTGTGTGTGTAAAAGCTGGTCGCAACGAAAAAAAGAAAGAAAAAAGAAAATACTTGGCATCATGAACAGATGCAACAACATTGCTGAGGCATGGCAATGCTAGTTGTTACATGTTGTTGCAGTTGCTGCTTTTACAGCAACTTCCGCGCAATCAGGCAACAAAACGAGCTGAAGTTCTGTAATATTTTTATGAAACATATGAACATTTGTAGCTCAACAAAAAGCTTGAGTAGAAAAATATACAGAGGCATTATTTCATTCATTCTTTCAATCAATCAGTCAGTCAGCCAAAGCTCTGTTTAACCCATTCAATATGCATGCATACAAGCTGTATTGGCTGGCAACAATGGGTTAATATGCAACACATGGCTATTCAGATGAATGTCTGTCTGTCAATGTGTGTGTGTGTGCGAGTTGTGTTTGAGTTCACATCCGCTTTAACATTCAAAACGCTCAAACGGAATCACACGCGACTGCACAAACATAAGCGTAACACACACACACCTCGCATATACACATGCTACAATGACACAGCTGCTGCGCTTAGCCTTCAAAGTAAAATGCTGCCGCAGTATAACAAAAAAAAAATGTGTGTCTTTTAAAATGCACAACAAATGAAAAAAAATATTCAAATTTTCATTGCAATTATTTTTTAATAAATTGCATTAAAATTTACTCATTTGCCAAAAAAGATGCAGCCTACAAGTATGCAAGTATTTCTGTACCTCTTATAGCATTTTGATTTTATTGAACTAAACTGAAATGAACGCAAATATCCTTTTTACGTTTTAATTAAAAATGACTCAATTAAATTCGTAGAAACCTTGCTGTCAGATACAATATCAATAACAGATATTGTGAAAATCAAACACAACAACAACAACAAAATGCAACTTGCCAAATAGAATAAAAAGGATATTGCATACGAAAACTTTCAAAAGCTATTCTTTTACTCGCTGTGGCGTTGGTAATTTGCAAAAAGACAAAAGCAACCAAACCGATCCGATCCGAACCCATAGAGACATATTAAATAACAAAATTCTTGTAGCATGCAAATGCTGAGCAAATGTGCTGCTGCTGCTGCTGCTGCTTATCCTTGGAAAGCCTGCAGCAAGCAAATACAATGTTTTCGTAAAGAGTTTAAGTTCGAGTTTAATGCACTGCAATGTCTCAGACAACAAATTTATTTTGTCAAACGAGAAAAAGTGTGAGTGCAAATGAGTAGCGGCTGTGGAGCATGCAAAACTTTGCTTAAGTAACTTTCACAAAAGACTTTTGCACTTGCAAAAGTGATTCTAAATAAAATCTAGATAAAAATTCAGAGTAAGAGAGGGAGAGCGAGAGAGAGAGAGAGGAAGTCACTTGACCACTTACACTTATGCAATTATGAAATTGCCAAAGAAAGTAAGAAAAGTGACAGTTTTATTTGTCGCCAGCCTCAATACGAATCGACTTGACTTGTTTGAACTGAAAATAGGAAGGAGTAGAAGGCTGCATAGTGCGTCTAAACGTAAGAAAAATGAAGAAAATTGCGTTTGGAAAACTCTTAACAAAGTCATTTGGTCCAGATGCTGCCAACTACGTTCAAGCGACTACGTCTAAAAACAAAAGGACTCGCATTGCCTTGCCTTGCTTTGCTTTGGCTGGACAACACATGTGGTTTTTTTTGCTTTCTTTCGATGCGCAGTACAATCTATAAAAGTGTCTACTAAAAGTAATATGTAAAGTGTTTGGGGTTATGGTTGCTTGCTGTGGCAAGTTTCGTTTCAGCCATTTAGCCATTCATAATGTACTTGCAACTATTTCGAGTAGATACAATTGGTCTACTTGCTCAAAGTACTCAAAGCAATCGAAAAGTTTTGTCTATTTTAGCAGAGAAAAAATAATAGCTGCGGCGCAATTGTCCATTTGAATTAGACAAATTAAATGCAGCCTACTTAGTCGTAGTCGTTGTGGTGTTTGCATCTATTTTAGCATTAAGACAAACTGCTACAACGGGAAACAAGCTGTCGGAAATTTATCAAATCGCTAATAAAACTCAGAATTGATAGCGTTGCTGTATTTTGCTGCTTCATGTATTATTTTTTTTCGGAACTTTTGTAATAAAAAATATAAAATATATGCAGTAAATTTGAAACTTTATTGCGCAGTCATACACACACACATACATATGCAATACAGACACACACATACAAACGCCGTGTCGAGTCGAGTAGTCGTATAAGAAACACGTGTCACATGCCACTCAAGACAATTGTAGTGAATGTCCTTTTGTTGCCGTTGTTGTAGCTGCTGTTGCTGAGTATGTCAGTGGTCCTTGCAAAAGGATACGAATATGCATGAAGCAAACAATTTCAACTTTATTTCGCTGCTCATTCTTTTACAAAAAAAAAAAAAAAAAAAAACAATAAATTGAAATACTTTTGTGAAATTTTTGAGTTTGTATATTTTTCTTAAGCGTATTTTTTTTTTTTCTTCTTGCTGTCTTTTGGCTTAAAGTCTTCTTATTAGCAACTATTCCACTTGTGCATTCACAGAAATGTCATCAAATATTTTATTGCGTTTCTTTAATCAAGTCCTAAGCTTGCAATTAATCTCATAATTTCATCTAACTGACCCATTTGCAGCGTGGTTTACTAAAAATTTTGCATTTAAAGTTTTTACACTTGCAGCATTTTTTCATATGCGTCACATACATAAAACGGGTATTATCAGTTTGTCGGAAAGTTTGTAACGCACTAAGGAAATCTTTTAGACTATATTTATAAAAACAATATGTTTCAGCGCACATTTAGACAAGTTAAATCAATCAAGGCATTCTTGGAACCTGTCTGTCCGTCAGTCTGTCTGTTCTCTGTCAAGATTCGGGTATCACATAGCAGTAGCTTTTGACTTTATATAACCGCCACCATAGGTTAGGTTAGGTAGGCGATAGTAAAAAGTTGACTGGGCATCAATATGGCTGCTTCTTTCAGTGTTGCTATCCAGGGTGAGCCCAGTTGCGTCAGACTTACTTTGGCGAAAGCTGGGCAGTCGCATAGTAAGTGCTACAGGGACTCCAGGGTATCACGCTCGTTGCATTTCCTGCAACCGCATGGAGCAGCCGCTAGGCAATGACCTGTTACAATGCCGATCAGCAGCATGTCGTGTCTCCTGTGAACCGTACTGCGATAGTTTTTTTAGTTTCTTACATATGAATTTAGATACTACGCACTCGCTTTTTCTTTTCGCCTTCTCATCCTTGTCTTATGCCCTGATGGCTGGGAATCCAGTAGATGTGCTGCGCCCTGTACTTCCTTGCTCGCCAAGACATTTCCGGAGCAGGTGGTGGTCGCTAGCAAGGCTCTTTTACGGCTTCCTTACTTTTAACAAATATAATTTTTTATTCGTGCGGATGTTTAACTTGTTGTATTACCTCCACCCTAACTTGTTGTAGTTAAGATCAATGTTTGTATGGTCAATACTGATTAATGAATGATTAAATCGATTATAAAAGGCGTACGAAGCGTATGCAAGCTTCTTTACTTGACATATTCATTTCAAAAACATTTTTTTTATGTCTCTACTCAAAATAGCATTTTTATTTATTTTACTGCAAAAGTTTATGAAATGTAACTACAACTGCAACTGCGGGCATCTGCTTCCAACTGTGCAATTCGGTGTGCATGTGCGTCATATGGCACGCTGTTGTTTTTACTTTTACATTGTTGTGGTGCCTTTTCCGTTATGTTACATGTCCGAACACACACACACACACACATACACAAAACTAAAATTTTTCCCTTCTAGCGCTGTACACACACACATAGAAACGGAAACACACAAAATAAATGCAACATTTGGCAACGCATTTCAACGCAAATGGAAAGTAGCTGCAGCAGCAGCAGTTTTGCAAGTGGCAGTTGAAACTATTCTTAGTTGTGTGTGTATGTGTGTATGTATGTATGAGAGTGTCCACCCTTGTCTTATTCGAGCGTTTGCTTCCCGCAGTTACTAGATTTCTATGCAATTTACTACCGTCTCGTTGTTCGCTCGTCTGTCCGTCCGTCCGTCTGTCTGTCATCAGTTATTGCAACTTGGTCTTTTATTGTTTCACATTTTATTGCTGCATCACTTTGTGTGCAATTCATCGGCGACATTCTTCCTTCTCAATTCTCATCTATACTGAATGCATAAAGTTTTCTTGAGTTGTGTCCAAGTGGGGAAAAGCAAAACGCAGCAGCAGCAGCTTCACTTTTCAACATTTTGTCTGTCCGTCTGTCTGGCTATATTTTGAATTCTTATTGGCTTTCACATTGAGCTGTTGTGTTCATGGTTTCCAGCCACTTGGCAACTCCAGCGCATTTGGTTTGTCTAATCTTTTGATTATGTATGACATACGCATATGTTGCATTACTCCTTTACTTCTTCTTCTTCTTCTTTTACTTCATTGTGCTTCTCAATTTCGCTGTGAGTGTATCTCTATCAGTGATGCCATAAAATTGTTTAAAATATTGCAAATGCTTTGCAAAACTTTAGTTGTAAGTAAAAAAAATAAAAGCAAAAAAAAAAGACCTGTTTGAGCGTGTATAAAATAAAATTGTTTAAAAATTTATTTATCCAGTTACTCGTTGCATGATATCTTCCTTTTTTTTTTTTTTGGTTTTGCCTTTCCTTTCGTTTGCTTCTGACAACCGCTAACATCAACGTCAGCGGCATTTGCGAGGGTCAACTTGTGTCCAGAAATGTAAAGAAGACAGCCCTCGTTCGTTTCGGTTGGTTTCAATGCATGCTGTTGTCTTTGACGATGTTGTTGTTGTTTTTGTGTTACTTTAGCTTGATTGTTATTGTTGTTGTTGCTGTTTGCTCTATAGCCTTATTGCACAAACATTGCTGTCTGTTGACCTTCACAACAGCAGCAGCAGGAGCAGCAGCATTGTATATGCACGCATTAGTTACTTGTATGCGTGTCCTGGCTAGTTTGTCCTTAGCTTAGCCTATCTATCGTATATGGTGCTGCATCGTTAGCAAATGTTGTTTAACATGTTGTTGCTATCATCATAATATCAGCACTCAGTGCACTACTCTTGTTGTAAATTCTATTTTGCGCTTGTTTCCAGTCGCGGCTTTAGTTTTAGTTAGTTGCGTATCCTTTATTTGAATTTTTTATTAAAAATATCTGTGTACCTTTTTAAGAGCCTTTATTGAATTTACCAAATTTGTAACTAAAAAAATTTTTTTTTACTTTAAAATTTAAATATTGTCAAATGGCCATTTTGCTCTATTTATTTTTGTAATCCCCCTTCCTACACATTCACTTTAGTTTGTGACATCAACAAAAATAAAAAAAAGATTTACGTTTTCTGTCGGCGCATCATATGCGTCAAAGTCGTCAGGAAGTACGTCACTAAATTAGTTGAAATTATGTTTTCCAAGTTTTATTAACCTTTTCGCAGTCAACAAAGCGCATAAAAAGTCATTGCACTAAAGTGAGCGCTTCGCGTTATACTTCATCTTTGTATAGAATTTTTCTTTACTTTTTATTTTGTTTAATTTTATTTATTCAAAATTGTTATCGCCAACAAGTTTTGTATAGAACGACGTTCATCCAAGGGACGTTCCGTCCCTCTCAAACACTTTAAGACCAACTGACTACGCTCATTTACTTTTATGTTTAATCGCTTTAAATACGAGAAAACTTTCGTATAAACAGAAACGAAAGAAAAGAAAATAAAACAAGAAACTTTCTTGAGTTGCAAATACTTCGCGCTTTTTGTTTTCTTTTGTTGTTGTTGTTTTTAATATGTCTTATGCCTTTAAAATTACTTTTAAAAAGAACGACATTGTTCCAAACAAATTTCTTATACACTAATGAAATATTTAAATGCGTAAAACATTGCGTATACGTTATAACACTGAAGTTTAAATCACAGAAATACGAGACGTATACGTAATATTTCTTATAAAATGGCAAAGTGTTTTAATTTGGTTTACATAAATAGATCAACGCTAATATTTGATAGGGTCAGCATATGAGGCGAACTTAAAAGCCATTTAGAATGGCAGTCAGCAAAGCGCACTCAAAGCGCGATTCATTCACACTTGAGTGGTAAATGGCGAGCGACAAAAATTGTAAAACACACTCTAAAGGGCAACTCAACAAAAAAAAAAAAAAAAAATATAAAAAGAGACAAAACAAGCACAAAAAAAAATTAAAGCAAAACACGAAAAGTGTACAATCATCAAAGGACTATCGAGCGTTGCAAGTGACAAGGCAATTATATGACCAAAAACAACAACAACAACGCTAGGACGCCGCCGCCATCGCCATTGCCATTGCTAAAATGGGTACCGATGTCAATTATTTGCGCCATTTTTACTGCGCGTTTAGATTTTTTGCGCGAAAATAAGTGAATGAGCAAATGAATGAATGACAAAATGAGTGAATGACGTGCGCCATTCAAGTTTGTTGCTGTTGCTGCTGCTGCTGCATGCAACCAAAAAAGCGTTCTTCCGCTGACCGCAGCACATGCTTTACCTTTTGCCTTTCAGTCAGTTAGTTATCTGCCCCTCGCCGTCGCTAATGGCACTCGTGTTCAAGATGACTTGTTGGTCGGTTCGACGGTTCGTTATACTCCCCTACAGCAATATAGCTCTGTCGCGCTCTCTCTCTCTCTCTCTCTCTCTCACTCTTTTCGCTGTCAGGCAGGTCGTCACCAAAGCTCTTGTGGTCATGGTCATTTGGCGGTTACTCGTCTTTTTTCTGTTTACCCCGCTTGACTTTTTGCATTCTTTTCTTTGTTTTATTTTTATTTTTGCTTATTTTATACGTTTTTTTTTTTTGGCTACTGCCGTTGTCGTCGCCGTCGCCGCCGCCGCCACTGCTGCTATTGCCAGCGGAAGTTGGTGTTTTTGTTTAGATGAATATGCAAATATTTTTGTTAGCCACAGAAAAAGCGGCAAAAAACGGCGCCCAACAAAATAATAAAAAAAAAAAAAAAATAAAAAAAAAAAATAAATAAAAATAAATAAAAAAAGCTTAAAGAAAATAACTAAAATAAACGCAAAGTAGTAAAACCGAAAAAAAAGGCTGCAGGACGCTCATCATTTCCGCTTAAAATGCAGCACAATTTGCCGTAAAAAGGATTGCAAAACAAAACAAAAAAAAAAAACGAGCGAAGAAAATAAATGGCGTAAAGCAATAGAATGAAAAAGAAAAACCTTTTAATGTTTATAGTGGAAGCTGCCATTGCTGCTGCTGTTACTGGAAAATTGAAAAACTTGTGCCGAATAATGACAACTGCAGTGGGCGCAGTACAAATAATGATGATGCTGCCGATGCTGATGACGCTGCCAAAGCTAAAGTTGAAAGAAGTTGCAGAAACATTTAATATGCGCAACCATTACGAAAATCAATAAAAGTGCAAAATATTTCAAATCGAATCGAATTGAATCGAAAAAAAAGAAGGAAAGTCGTAGAAGCAGCACTTTTTATGGCTAAAGAATTTAACTGCCGCACAAGCTGCAGCCATTTTTGAGGAGCGCCTTGAAGTGCCTTCGCTGCGTATGGTCAAATTCTTGTGCACCCCTTTCAAATGTGCACCCATTTTATGGCCAAAGACTTAAGCGCAAATCTATATCCAATTTGGTTTTTAGGTTGTAGGGTTTGGTTTGGTTTAGTTCTGCTGCTGCACTGTGGCTAAAAATCATTAAAGCATCTCTTTAGTTGCGAAACTGTGTGTAGCTGTCATGTTTTGTTTCGTTTGCGACTACTGTGAATTGCGGGCAGCTAGCTGATTTAGGCATTAAATGAATGCTTTGAATTTTTTACGATGTGCACTAAAAATCCAATTTAATGAACATTTAAGAGACACACAGAACGCCTAAGACATTGACAGCATTCGAAGTGGTAAGCAAATGGCAATATTACGTATACGTTTGCAACGTTTTCATTTTACTCAAAAGCAAGATAGCAAGACACGGCGTAGCTTCAAAGAAAGACTACGTACGTACGGCTTATATCCTTTTTAATGTAATTGCTTTTTTAAGAAGTGCCACAAACAGTAGCAACATTTACAACATCACTGTAATCATGCTGCCAATGAAGACAACCAAGAAGACTGCCTCAGGTTGCTACCCTAACGCAAAAGATGCAGATAAAGATAGAGTGAGTTGCTCATATGGACAGCTTTAAGGAAAAAATATAAAAATATAAAAAAAAAAAAAAACACTCACGAAAATAAAAAAACAAAAGCGAAGTAAAACTTTTGTTGATGATAATGGGAATGAATTGCTATACGCCGAACGAGCGCCAAAAATGAAGACTTTTTGGGTCAGCGACAGCGACAATTGCCAGCAATTGAGCGCAGCAGTTAGCAGCCGTTCCGGCGGAAGTTGAAGATTTTCGAGCGATTGTAAACGAAAAGGATGCTCGAACGAAAGATGGAAGCACGAAAAAAAAAAATAAATGCGAACCCTCATGAAAAGTGGAATTTATACAAAAAAAAGAAATGAAACGAACGATGGCAGCACCATGCTATGCTGGCATTTTTGGCACACTTAAATAACGCTGCAGGCAAGCGCGAATATGCTCCCACCCATTGCTGTTGCTGCATACAATGTCCTTGATGCAAGCGCGCAAAATTATGAGCAGCGGCAGCAGCAGCGGCAGCTTTGAATTTACGTAAAATTATCAATAAAAACTTGCAATTAGTTGAAAATAACTTTAAATAGTTTTCGCATACTTAACTTTTTTTTCTTCTTTTTTTTTGGGAACGGATTTTACTTTGCTCGTTTTATATGCAAGTTGCGCCGAAGGTCAACAGAAAATATCTCTTTTTCTTTCATGCAATAAATTGCAGCAAGTAAAAATTGCAGTTCTATGTATTTCTGCTTCGGTTGCAACCCGCAAATTAATTTCAAATTGCATTTGCAGTGCAACTGTTTTTAGCCCAAAAATACAAAATAAAAAATTTAAAATAAAAGAAATTGTTGCACGTTGAGCCAAGCTGGCTCGTTTTGAGTTTAACTGAGGGTGCAGTGCGTCTTGATTTGAATGCATGTCGGTTGTGGCAAGAAAATATATAATGTTGCATACAAACGTTGCAAATTAAAGAAAGTTTTACGCACAACAAAGTTGTCAGAAAAATATAAATGTAAGGCGTAGACCAAAAAAAAAAAAAAACATTGCAAATATTTTTAGAAACATTTTAAAATAAATTGTCGGCTGCACTGATAGGCAGCAGATTGTTGTGAAATAAAAATAAAATAAAAATTTGCTACAAGAGTTCTACTTACTTTAACACAAATGGTATTCGAATGCGGACAGACATTATACAACAAAATTATTTAATTAAAAAAAAAAAAATTCGATTCAAAATAATGCTACGATACGCATGAGCCAACTGTCAGCTGCAAGCATTTCATATTTAAATTTTGATATTTGCTATTGATACACTATATCCTTAAATATCCTGTACACATATCACACACACACTTACACATACACACGCCGGCCCACTTTAAATCCAATTGGCAACAACAAAAGCTTCTGCCACCGCCATCGGAATTGTCTTTATGCGTTACCGCTACACACACACACGGATTCGTCTGTAATTTAAAACGTCGTAATGTACACTTTCGCTTCGAGCATTTTACCTTACAATACAAAAGTAAACAACGCGCGAGCGTTGACACAGTTACAGTTACAGATACACAACGATATACATACGTATGTATGTATGTATGTATGTATGTACAATACTTACTTATGGATATGTATCTGTATCTGTGTATGCAAACAGCTCAAAAAAAAAATGAAAAAAAAAAACACAATAGTATTCACCTCAGTTTCATGTACGCTGCCTGTTCTGCTGATGTTTACCGAGTGTCACACGCCGGTTAAGCTGAGCGCACACACAAGAAGTAAATTGCTGAGATTTTTTGCGTCAACCGCTTCCTGCAAGCGATGCGTTGTAATGTGAAACTACACTGAAAACATTTCTATTTTTTAAAAATTGTTATTAAAAATTACAACAACATTTTCAGCGATAGGCTTTTTGCAATATTTAGTGCATCAAATACTTTCAAAGTTTGTTTCCATTTTTTGTATTAACTCAAGAAGTACTTTTCCTCAATTAATTGTAATGCATAATGACGCACTATTTTGCACAGTGTACTTGTATTGTATTTACAATGCAGTCCTTAAAAAAATGTTCAAATTTTTTGCTTCTTATTGCGACTTGCTTTCATGTCACTTAAGTAAACACCAACACAAACAAATAAGGGAGCGAGTAAGCGAACGAATGAACGAGCGAATATGAAACCCACTTTTACAAATATGTATAAACATACACAAACAAACACACGCACACACACATATATAGGTAACGTATACAAATGTATACCTTTACTTACACTTATAGTAGTCATTCATAAGAATCAGCAATACTGGCGAAATATTCAAATATGTCTTTGATGTGATTTGTTCTTTTATTTTCCTTCTACTTATACCCTGCAGTTATTTTTATGAAATGGTTATATTAGTTACTTATGTGTTTATGTACAGTAATAATCCTTACTTAACATTCGTTTAATTGGCTACAATTGATTGTTTTCAATCATAGACAATGTACTTTTGACTGTATTGGTTGTCTTGAGTTCACACGTCGTCAGTTAAGTCAAATTGGTCCAATAAGTGGCTATAAAAAGTCAAATTATAATTTTTTTCATTAATACATTGTTTCCTTATTCCTCTAATGAATTTAAACATTGTTCTGATATTAATTGAATAAATTTCCATCAGAAAGTCAAACAACCGCTTTCGGAATGTGGCAGAGATGGTGCTGGATTGTCTATTTCTCCTTCTCAATTATCAGATGTCATAAAAATCTAGTGGCATGCCTTCCTAAATAACATATTGTCCTGTAAATATTCCTATCATTAGGAATACTACATTCTCTAAAATAAGTACCCGGAAATTTAAAAAAAAATACATTTTTCAATTTAGTCATCAGAATGTATTCTGTCGCCTTTAAAATAGGCTCCATTTGCTTCAGGCTTCGATCTGCTCAAAACGTTTTCCCCGAAGATAAAATTTCAATTTTTGAATAATAAAAATTACAGGGAGCCATTATGTACAAAACTGCAGGAACTCAGACTGAATCACACCACGATATTCTTAAAAAACGGTTTCCGGGTACTCATTTTACAGAATGTATATCGTGTCTGCATTGTTTGCCCTTCTCAAAGCATTATACATTTCGAGAACGCTGCTTTGGATACATTCAGATTAATACTCAGTTTAAAAGTATGAAGGGTTATCTCTACCGATTTACTTCCTGAAGTTATCTATTTTATTTTGGTGTTCAAGTGCCCAACCATCATCCACCTCTTCTGCTGTCAATGACTTTTAGTTAGGCAAGGAAACCTGTATTGTCTGACTTTATTTTCCTTAAGAAGAGTGCTAACTTCATCTGTAAGTTTTATTTATTTTATTTTCGTTTTTGAAAATCTTCAAAATTGACTAAGTCGTAAGATTTTAATTTGTAATTTTTTTTTTGAGTATTTAAAAGTCGCTGCAGTACATTCCCATATTTTTGACTCGTGTCGTCATTTTTTTACTTCTTTTTTTTTTTTTTTGTTGTGACAACTTTTGCCATTTCGCTGCTGCTGCTGTAGGGTATTGTTGTTGTTGTTTTTTGATATTGTTGTGGCTGCCATTAGCTACGACACTTCTTCATCTTCAACTTGCTTCAAACGATTTGAAATTTAAGACTTTTCTTACCTAAGGCGTTATTTGATTTTTTATTTTATTTGATTTTTTTCTTCTACTTTCCGCAAAAAACCAAAATTGCTGTAAGCATATTTCGCGGTTTATTTTTATGTATCACCATTTTTTATCCTTTTTTTTTTTTTTTGGTCCTTTTGAAGCGCACGCTTTCACTTTGTGATTTGTTTTCAGTTTACTGCTGCGTTTCGTATTTCTTTGGTACTTTTTTTTTTTGGGTTTGGTTTTCCTTTTGCGGCGCCTGTCAGTATGCTACTTACTTTTATTTTAGCTATGATTGTTATGCTACGTCCTTTGAAATGAAAGCCATTTGCATTGAGTGTGTATTTCGATACACATCATTAAGTGCTTCAGGTTAGAATGTATTCACCACTTTTTTTCCTCTATCCTTTTTTTTTTTTGTCAAATTTTCAGTATAAAATTTGGTGGTTATTAATTTACTTAGATGAAATGCTGCTCCTTTTTTTCGAAAAAAGTCATTTATTCAATTTGTTTAGCCGCAGCCGCAATTAATTACAGCGCTGATATCAAGACTGCTTTTCATGTGCCACAATAAAACTTTGCGCAATTAAATTACGGAAAAAACCGCAGCCGCAACGCAACGATCTCTTAGCTTCAATGCGCTGAGTTACTTTGCACACTTTTGATAATTGGTGAAAAAGTCTTGGCAAATCATTAGATAGTTTTAATTATAACAGCCACAAGAATGCAATTTCCGCACAAAAGTATATGAAGAATGCATGCGCATTTCAAACGCCGTTAGGGTATGCAATACTATTTTAACGAAGCGGCTGTGGCATGAATTTCATTTGGTTGCATTTTGTCAACTAAGATTTGTGGCACAGCTTTACTATAAAAAACAAAAAATAGTAGTAAAAGAAAGTAAGCAAGTTCAAACAAATCAAATTCAATCGGAAACGCTTCGATTGGATTCAATATAAAAGTCGATTACGCCTATAATAAGAAATTGAGTGGTATGCGTCTTTTGTGTCAAGCCGCAACACCTTGAAACGCGAAAAAAAAAACTAAATAAACGCAACAAAAAAGAGGTCCTTAATAAAAAATTGTATAAAATTACTTTGAGCACAGAGGGAATGAATGCGCCATTCTGTAAGTATGTAGTGTGTGGTTTAAGCTTAATAAGAGTTTATTTTGTTCTTTTTTTTTTTGTTATACGAAAAGCAAAAATTGCAAATAATGCGAATCACGTGGCGCATTTTCGTATCATGAATTGAACTGTGCTGAACTCAATTCAATTCATGACTTCCAAACGCCCAAATCAACTTGACTTCCGCTTCTGTTCTTGTTCTTGATTTTTCTCTATTTTTTATGGTAAAAGAGGTTTCGTATCGAATTGGAAATCGATGAAGTTATCAACAGTAAATGGCATTTGTTTTGTATTATAAAATGAGTTTGAATTTCAAATTGCAAAACGCAAACGCAAAGTGAGTTGAGTTGATTGTAAAAGTGAAATTGAAAGGGTTCGTAAAAAATGCGCTCTATACAGTCGCTACAGTCTATTTGCTGTGGCTCACCAATGGCTTTCTGTCTGTCTGTCCGTCTCTGTCTGTCGATTTTTAACTCAACACACACGTGTCGCAGAAATAAAATGTCTGCCACGTAGCTATTCTATTCCATTTATATTTATATTGATATCCTTTTTACTTTAGGGACTTATGCAGTGCACTGCGATTTATTAAATATTTATGAAATGCGTTCTGTATTTATAAATGTCATCGAAAAGAATATAAAAAAACAAAAAATTCTATTTAATAGTCATTGCTTTCCATTTTATTTCAAGTTGTCTAAAATAGTCTTCGCTTTTCATATTTTATGCAAAAATAGCATTTATTGCTGGCTGCGGTACTGCTGCTGCTTCTGCTTCTTGTTCTTTGCTGCAGATAAAAATAAGCACACAGGACCATTGCCATTGCTGCTTTCTATAATGTCCTTTTATGCTCGACAGAAGAAAATTCGTAATTAAAAGCATTTCGTGTCTGTGAAGTAATTTTTAATTAAGTTGAAGTGTTGGTTGCTCTGAAGCATTTCAAAATTACGAGGGTTGTTTATTAGAAATGTGAAAATTACTAAAATTACCAAAAAAAAAAAATAAAGAAATTTAAATAATCTATTTATATAAAATAGTAAAAATGTTTCTATGTCCCTTGTGGACTTTGAAACCATTCAACCGATGAGTCCCCAAACGGTTTCATTTGAAAGCCAAGAATGCAAGTTTAATTAATAGACCACAAAAACAATGCATATTAGGCATATTCGGTTCATTCATAAAGCCAATTTCGACTTTTCCCATAAACAAGAGAATTCTTTATATTTTTCGCCCTAAAGTATGCTTTGCATTTTTAATTCACGATATAATTTTTGTATAAAATGAATCAAATAGAAAATCATTTTCATATCCCCATTAACGTAATACACTACCCTCGTAATTTTAAGTTGTAGTTTGTAGCATTAAAAGGCAAAAGCAAGTCAAGGACTCGTACTTTAACAGCGCAGGTGGCTGCAATGAAAATAGCTGAAAATATTAGCATAAACAATAACAAATAACGAAAATTAAATGCTTATTTTAGACAGTTAAACCACTATCAAGACACTTACTCCCGTTCCAACTTATTTGCTGCTATGAGCAAATGAGCCTAAGCCGAGTCCATTAAATACGCTGTTTGGCAGCTGTTTTAATTAGCAAAATTATAAAATTATTTTCATTTATCTAACAAAAATAAAAATAAAAAAGAATAAAAAATAAAATTACTTCAATTTTTTTTTAAATTTCAATGATTTTTATCAGCGTACAAATTGATTTTTGTGGCTTTCAATTCCAAGTTTTCATCTGTGCGATCCGATCTGATATGTTGCTGCCACACTTGCCACTCACTGCAAGCCAGTTGGCAGCACAGGCATTTAGTGCTGCATAAATATTTATGATAACTTTGGCTCTAAACTGTGCAAAAGGAGCTGCTGTAAAAAAAAACGTAGGTTCCGTCGCCTTGCAGTTCAAAGCAGCGCAATTGTATTGGAAGTGCGCCAAGCAAAATAAAATTCTATTTGCTGCTGTTAGTCCTTTATTATTTCACTATTTTTATTTGCCATTTATTTATTTTTTTCTCAAGTACACTTTTTTTTTTTTTTTGCCATTCTCACTTTTGCAATGAGTTTTAATTAAGTGCAAATTAGAAAAGTGTAAATTTGTGCGCACAAAGGCGTTTGAAAGATTAAAAAAAGAAAAAGGAAAAAGGATTTGAGGCTGTGGTAAATAATTATAGCATTTTTTACACGTACAAAAAAGAGGAAAATATCTATTTTTTTTCGAATTATTTTTCACTTTTGATGCTCAAAGTTATCTTTTTTGCTGCCACGCCCACTTAAATCTAATTAAAATTCTTAAAATGCATTAAAAACCGCAAAAATAATTGAAATGAGAATTAATTTTTTTTTTTTTAATTTAAAAAGAGAACTTCTCATGCTAAATAAATATTTAAAAATTTCTAATTGATTAATTAATTGTGTCGTCTGAGCCATGAATTGGAGCAGTTTGCTTAAAAATAAACTCAATTTTATTTTTAGCATTCGTATACGCCTCAAAGGAATTCTCATTCAATTATTTTGCTGTTTGTAATTTTGCCTCACAGCACATGCCTTTGGGTCAAGTATGCTGCTCAGTGTGCCATATTTTAAAAATGCATTAACGAAATATGTAAAAAGGACACTCTAATTGCTGACCTAGTAAGACATAAACTAAAAAAAAAAAAAAACAAAAAATAGAAAGAGCAAATATGACTTGCCTTAAGCCAATGTCCTGCAGCAGCAGCAATTGCTAAGCTTTAAGGCTTTTGTTTTGTTATTTGCAGAAGATGCTGTTTTATTACTGCTTCACTCTTCAGCACTCACTTTGCTTTGCCATTATCCTTTTGTAAATATTTTTATTTTTTTTTTTTTTGGTATTTGTCATATTTATTGCAGTCATTTCATTTGTTTGCCTCACCCTTTTGTTTTTTTTTTTTTTTGCTTTCATTTATTTTGCTATGCTTTTGGCATTAGAATGGAATATATGCATTTGGCAGCAAATGAAAACAGCAACAACAACAACAAAACAAAGTGAAAAACGCGCACGAAAAATCCGTAATAATCATAATAATGAAAAAACACTTTTAGCTTTTAACTTATTATTAACATTATTTTACAGTTGAAATGAAAACGACAGCAAAAACAACAACAAAAAACACGAACAAAGACTTTACCCATTGGAAAGACTCTCTTACAAATACTAAAAGTGATAGAAATATGTTGGACAACAACAAGTTTCGCATACACTTCAAAGACAGACTTTTTGAGACTTTAAGTCACCTCATAGGTTCACTCAGAAATGCTTGATGTGTTTTTTAGCGCTGAAATTTATCAGATTAAAAACATAGTTGAGGTCGGTCGCTACGGTATACGATTGCTGTATCACTTCTACGACTCAATCCGAATAGCTACGATCAACCTATGCTGGAATTATATCAGGTAAAGTACTTCGGCATTCTTGGCTTACTTAGCTTGTGGTGACTAATATATATAATTTCACCATGACAGAAGGGGAGGTTTCGAGAAGTTTTGAAAAAGAGAGGAAGCAGAATTATTCAAGAAGCAGAATAATTGGCACATATAAGGTGAATTTATATAAATTTACCATAACATGCATACACAACAAAATTTGTTAGCAAATTAGAAAGAGATAGATGCGGAATTCTTCACCTGTTTTAATTGCATCTTGCGTTCAGCCTACAATTAAAAGCAACTAACACTAGAAAGGTTAATGCTTTGTTAACCTGAATGTAAGTTGCATATGTATTATGAATAAGCATATAATGAGTGTAGGGTATTTTGTATTTAATAACTGGGATTGACATGCTCACAAGCAGATTGGGGTAGGGTAATAAGCTCATATATGCAATGGCGTTTCAGCGACTCTATACTAAATATATTAAATACATTTGCCTGTGTCTGTATGTAATGTCCGCCCACTTTTTTACTGCATTTAATTCTCCAGTGAAGTATTTAATTTTATGACATAACGTCCTTGTGCGTATCCTTAAAAGTAATATCAAAGGCAACGTTGAATGAATGAATGAACCGGAGAGCGAAAAACAACGAACAATAACAACGCAACAAATATGAAATTACTGTCATTTCTTGCATTTAGAGGCACTTTGGGGAGCATTTTGCAGCATGTAATCCCCCTTCGTAGCATTACTAAAGGGAGCGTTACAGTTGAACGGGGTGACTAATGGGCGGGTTGAAGTTATAAAAAAAAAAATAATAATAATAAAAAAAAAAATAAAAAGCAAAAAAGAGCACCATTGTCTCGTCATTGTGCTACTTAAAGAACTTAAAGATATAAATGTGCGATGTACCTGCGCTGTTGTTGTTGTTGTTGTTTGTTAATGATACTTATAAATATAATGTGCATAAAAACACACATTCAAAACACCATCACACCACACCACACCATGCCAACCCATGTACATGTGAATTTTGATATGCGAAACTACTAGCTTAGCTCATTTTGTTAACTCATAATTATGTTTGGTACAATATTTTTATTAATATTTTGCTCAGCTGCCAATGTCGACTACGATGGTGCGCCTCAAACGGAACGAAACGAAACATCTTCAGAAATTCAACTCTTTTCGCGCATCATCAGCGGCAGCTGTTACCTTTGCATGGTAAGGTAAGCATTTATGTATAATGACAGCAACCAAGCAGGCAGGCAGCCACAAGTTAACTACTTTTCACTTCGGTTAATTTGCTTAACGCACATAAATTTTTTGTGCTGATAATTGCTTTCCTCGGTAATAAAAGGTGAAAATATTAATAAAATAGTTACTTAAATTACAAACAAATTGTTATAGTTTCGTTTGAAACGTTTCACGTGAAATGAAGTCCATTAAAAATATAAATTTTAAAAATTATTTCTGTCTAAATGTGGGCGAGCGAATGCTTTAAATGAAAATTATTTAAAAAAAAACTATAACGCAATTAGGCGTAGCATGTCAGTTGAAACGTTGAATGAGCTAAGATAAAAATATAAATTTCATACGAATTCAAATGCTAATTAATGAGAAATGTAAAATGAATGAATAAGAAGCGCTTCATTAGCTAATAATGCGTTAAATAGACAATACTAAACAACAACAACAAACATGCCACAACACTAAAGGACAAACACACACACACTCACACACACACAAGTAAATAAACAAAGAAACAGACAATGCAGTGAGTAGCAGCAGCAAGTTACAAGGACAAACGCTTCGCTGCTGCCATACCAAATAATTTATGAGCGCGAAAGTCCTTTGTTGAAAAGTTGAAAATACCTGAAACTTAATTTTGGGCTTTGAACTGCGAACGAGTATGATAAATGTACTATGCTATACTCTATACCCTTTCCGCTCTGCTCTTAAGTGACGCATACAGCATGCGGAAAAAAAAAGAGAAAAATGTTGCATCAAGTGCAGCAAAAATTTACAATGCAACTGAAATAGCGAGGTTTTATTCATAAGTAATTAAAATAACTAGTTTTTGAGAGAGTCCCAAAACTGAATGTCTGAAAATGGTATAGAAAAATCATTATTGGATGCAGTGGACGGACAAACTAAAGGCTTGTCTATCATTTTTGACCATAACTCAATATACTAAAGAAATCCTAACACATTTGCGATAATTTCACATTCGATAGAATTTCTTAAAAGTAATTTTCCAAGTCTCCAGATATTTGTTTAATCTGTTCCATAACAATCCTATTTATAGCGCTTTTGCATTCGAAACCATGTCTATCTGGATGTGATACATATCAAAATTTCCAGAACGATTTTGGCACTTCGCCTTGTCTAGCAAACTCACTATGCCCTGGGAACCAAAATCACTGGTCCGTCTCATTGCAGATTTACAGCTGCACTCTGCAATTGTTCTGGATGTTCATAGCTGTATAACTGTCGAAGTAAATATAGACCTGATACATATTTGACGCACAGGCTCTTTTATTAGTCACAGCCTTCTGGTTAGCTATGACTTTCACATTGAATAAGCAACAATGATCAGGTATGCAAATCGATCAAATATCTTAGCTTGTGAATCATTACTTATGATATCACTCTCTCTCTTCTCTCCCTTCCTCTCTTTTGTATGGAATTGTAATGCATTCGATTGTGTTTAGCGTTTTGTACGATTTGTGTCTATTTTGTTTGTTTGTTATTCCAGTTTCGCGACTAATGCGCGCGATAAACTGCGTAAAATGCAAGCAAAATCTTTGCTTATTTGTCAGTGTAAGCATATTGAAGGGGCTTAGATGTGGGTGTGTGTGTGTGTCTGCTCTGCAGAAGTATCAACCGAAATGTGGCAATTATGCAAATCTATTGTCACACACACATTGCAGTATTACTTATTTGTACTATAAGTATGAAAAATGTACTAAAAAGGATGTGCACAACGAGGACATCAATGTCACATTCATTCATTTATTCATTCATTCATTCGCTCATTCATTCATTAATTCATTAATTGAACGAGGTGTATGCTCTTTGCTGGCCAAGTTTAAAATTTGCAAAATTAAATGGAAATTTATTAGTTAAACAAACTCATGGCTTTTGCTGTTGCATATTGTCGTCGTTATTCTCGTTGTTGTTGCTGTTGTTGTTTTTAGTTTGCCAGTACTGCCACTGCTGCAAGAGTAGCAAAATTAACGACTGTCATAACTTTTATAACTTTTTATGCCGCCTGCCAAAATGTATGCGCGCTACCGCAGCGCTATAACTTTTCCCAATGCTAAGCCGTTGACAAAGTAGAGGCAAAAAAAAAAAAACGAAATATAATAAAAAATAAAAACATTTGCTGCAGCTAAGCTTTTGGCGCCTATTCTGCTGCCGCTGCTGTTGCTACACAAAAGTTTTGCAACAGAAACTAAGTTACAATCTCGCACAAAACGCGCATATGTAGCTTCACATGCAAGTAAGTAAATAAACCGGAAACATGTGGCAACAAATTCATGCGAGTTTTTTTTTTTTCATACACTTTCATCTTGTTTGCCAAGCCTTATGCGTTCACACCAGCAAAAAAAAAAAAAGGAAAAAAAAAACAGTTAAATAAAAAACAAAAACCAAAAGTCAAGCTGTGCGCCGCAAATGATTTAAATCAGCAGCGCCGACGATTTTGGCACATAAACCTAAAACACAGAAAAAAACAAACAAAAAAGAGTAAAATAGAGCGAAAGAATGAGAGTAGTAGGAAAAGAGTGTAGCGCTTAGTTAAAGAAATTGAAATAATAAAGCAAATAAGCGCCTAGACTCAATGTGTTATTACCGTCCACGGAGGCGTATGCGTAATGTCGCACTGATAACAGGGCGTATGCGCAACATTAGTAAAAGTAAAAGTTGCCCTCATGCAACTCACACGCACGTACAGCGCAGCACAAAATTAATTTCGGTAACGCATTTTTACATAAAAAAAAAAAAAAAAAAATAAATGGAAAAAATTGTAAAATAAACCGAGTTAAGCATGCACTACGCAACTAAATGTCTGCATTTATATTATTCTGTGTAGCACATTAAAAATGTTTTATAAAAAAAAAAAAAGTACAAAGAGAAATCTTCAAAAGCAAATAAACAAATAGGCTTTTCATTAATTTACAAAACCTGTTTAAGAAGTGGGAGACAAGATTAAATAAATTTTGTATTGGGTTTATCTAGAAGTTTCCGCAGGTTTAGCCAGAATCTTTTCATCACTTTTAGATACTTTATCCGCCCTAGAAACATTACTCATCTCACGCATCTTAGACTGCTTACTCGCTATCTCACTGGTCACAATCGTCTGAGATACCATCTAAATAAAAAGCAAAAAGACTATGTTTAGGGGAGGTGCCGGACATAGCCTGCCTTCGACTAAGGAATAATCCTGGGCATAGCTTAGCTGGTATGGTCTAATGCTACTAGATACCAATTTCAGATTCCAATCTTGCGGATGTCTTTTAAGATTTGATCCTTCCAACGCAGTGGCGGTCGTCCTCGCTGTCGTGCCCCTCTGATTTCGTTTTCATTTTTTCATATACTTTTCTCGCCGAAGCCAGTGCATCAATATTGCTAAATACAAATCCCTCAAAAACTTTTTTGTACACCCACAAAATGATTAAAGTGTAACGTGAGTTTTTTAACATATGACCAAGTGGTGCCTATGTATGAAAAATATACGAAGGTAAGCAGACAAGTCAAATCGTCAGTAGCTCCCAAGTGAATAATTTGTTATCAGCACATAATCAACGCGACAGCATCGAAACAATTTTTCGTTTCGACTTAAATAAAAGCCAAAGCGGTAAGCAAAGCAAAAATACAGCAAAGCAAAGTCAAGCCAAACCAAAAAAACAAAAAAGGTGAGGTTTAACATAACAAAAAAAAAAAAGGAAAAAGGTTGCCATCAGAATAATTACAACAATGCAAACATACAACAAGAACAACTGGGAAAACAGTGGCAGGAGTAGTAGCAAGCTAAACGGGCTTACTCCAAATGAACTGAATGAGGTCTACTAAAACATTCATATGTGAATGCGTTCGTTTGTCATGCGTATAACCACTGCAAAAAAAAAAAAAAAAAATAAAAATAAAAAGAAAAACAACAAAATGAAAAGTAGCAACAAGCAAAACTCATTTAGTAAAAAAAAAAAAAAAAAAAGGAAAACATAAATATTCTTCTTGTAGACCGTAGACCTGCATGTTTTATTTGCGCTGTGGTTTTGTTGCTTTTGCTACAACAACAAAAAAATATAAATAAAAATACAAAATTTCGCACTTAGGAATCCTTTTCTATGCTTAAAAACAATTTCTATAATATTTTCCATTTTTTTTTATAAAATTACGCACACAGCTATGAGACACTTGCAATACATAAAATTACTTTTATGAAAATTAATAAGTTAACTTTTTTGTTTTTTTGAGTTACAAGAAGCCTCGTGCCCAAATGCTTATTACATTTAATTTTTTATCCTTTTTTTTTTCCTTATTTGAGTACATTTTCTTTCCTTCTATCCGTGTGTGTGTGTGCGTGTGTAATAAACGTAATTGAAATTAAAAGTGAAGAAACGTGTTGCATGTATATAAATGTCTATCTGCAATATCTAAATGTGTGTTCGTGTGTGTATTTTGTGAACTGAAGTTAGGTAGCTGCTTCAAATTAATCCCAAAAGTAATTAGAAAATAAATTTTTTTTTCAGATGAGCTCGAAAAAGACAATGTTAATGTTCTGCAAGAACTAGATACATGTTCTCTTAGAATTGGAAAGTTTGCTTTCTTGATGAAACTTGGCTCCAATTTTGAGAAACTGGTTGTTCGCCATGAGCCATCAATGGGTCATTCATCTGTAAATTTATTACAAACAAAGTCGAATCAGATTTCACGTTTAACAAACTAATAAACCGCTTTAAATATTTTGTTTGTAAGGCACCAGAATGGTTCCATGAAGCTCTTTATTTCACTTCAGGCTTACTAATACCATACTTATATTCTGCTCTCAAAAGTTAAAAGCGTACATTAAGCTTGAGCAAATTTTTGTATCAGGTTGAAGGGGGCATGACAAATTTCTAAATATGAGTAAGATCAAATCAATTTATTGAAATTTTTTTACATTTTGTATGAGACACTTTTTTGTTCCTTCTAATAAAATTTTTTTTTCAAGCTAAACACACTACAATTTCTGAGTTTGGTTTTCATGAAACAACCATTATATAAAGGCCCCATACAAAGTTACGCCTATATATGGAATTTTTATGGAATAAATTACCAAGTTATTACCCAGCACGCAATTATTTCACGTGATATATTCCACCACAGTCTCTTTCTAATTTGCAATGAAATTTTGTTGAGTATGTTATGGTGAATTTATATTATTTCCCTTACCAATATCAATTTGATTAATTTAAAAATATATATTTTTAAAACCATCAAAGCAACCGAAGCAAAAAGGTACAGAAAATATAATGTTTGGTGAAATTATATAATTCACCTCAAGCTTAGTTCAACATAAGCTAAGATTTATGTAAGCAATGATTGCCGGAAAACTATACCTGGTATAAGTGCATCATGATTATTACCTACTTATATTCTGGGTACAGGGTGTCTTATAGTCAAGCATAATCGACTACTCCGTTCTTTCTTGTATTTTGTTGTTGTATCTGTAGTAATTCATATGCTTATGTCGTTTCGTGCTAAGTGCATATTTAACTGACTACACGCATACACGTATATGATAAAAACAAGTTTAAACAGAAATCCAAAGTCAACTGACTTGAAGGATTAGTGTTAAAATACTCACATTGTATAAATTTACTTATATGCATTCACACACACATACAAACATTTGGCATTAGCAACAAAAGCAATTTACAAATCCCTGTCATTATTTTTTGCCATTAGGCGTTGAAACAATAAAAAAGAGAATATTTTATTAAAAAAAAAAAAAAAACATTAAAATAATGAAAAATCTTACAACAAAAAATAAAATAAAATAAAAGTGCAGTGCGAAAGAGATAGCAAAGATTGTGAACAGAGTAAGCATTAAGTCGTCAACGCTTCTTGAAGGATTAAAGATCAAAGTACTGCTTGCAACTTAATTACTTTTAAGCTGCTGCCTTTTTCTTTAAGTGTTTTTTGGTTAAGACTTTGCTGCTGCTGCTTTCAGTTTCTAAAATAAAAAAAAAAGTTTGTATTTTTCCAATGAATTTTAATTATTTAATAAAATATGCTTCAATATCAAAGCGTTTAGTTGTAATCAGTTAAAGACTTTTTCCTTTTTCTTTTTTTTTTTTTATATAGGCTGCTTTTGGACAACACTTAAGCACCTTCATTAAGTAAAATGTTGAAACTTCCGGTTTTGATACAATACAATACTTTTCAATAATGAATAAAGTTAAAAAGAAAGTTGACACAGACACACCAAAGAACACTAAAGCGCAACAAATGCTTGTGACAACAACAAATGCTCCCAGGCGGCTAAGCCACAGCAGCAACAACAAAAACAACAAAAAGAACAAGGTACAACGAATTCGTGTTAAAAAATAATAACTAAACAAGAAACAAATCAACAAAAAGTGATAAAAGCAATAAGAGAAGTAGCAACAGAAAGAAGAAGCAGCATTGACGGAAGCAACGAAGTCGAACAACTTCCGTCCAACAAGTCGCCATTTATCTTAATCTACCTTTTAACTTATCTCGTTGGCCTTTTTTTCACATTTCATTTTATTTTATTTTATTTCATTACATTCGATTGTGAACTCAACTTGGGAACATTTTCTTCTACTTAAGTTTATATGTTTCGTCTTGAAATTTTAGCTTTTTTATTTATTTTATTTTTTCAAAAACTTCACATATTATTTGATTGGTTTATTAATTTAAAAGCAGCGTTTGTAACAATCCAAGTATAAAATGAAGAGAAATTCGATTTTTTATTTATTTTCTAGCAGATACCCGGCGTGTGCTACTACATTGTACGGGCGTTTCGGCTGCTCTTTCGGTTCTTTTCCGTACTGTATCAGCTGTTTTTTGTGCAATTACAGCTCTTTTTGATGGCATTTTTGTACATTTAATTAATATTTTTTTAAGATATGTTGGAGATTGTATAAAAACATACAAAAATCAGCCATTTTTAGGAAAAAAGTCAAAAATCGACTTCTTGAATGAACCGAATGTTCTTGAAGCATTGATGCATTGTTGCCTTTCAAACGAAACTGGTTTGGGACTCATTGCTTAGATGGTTTCGAAGTCCATAGCGGACATAGAAACATTTTTACTATTATATATATATATATAGATGTGCAATTGTCTTGGTCTGTGCGTCAGCTTGTCTGTCTCCCTATCCATCAGTGCGTCTGTCCATCTGTCAGAGTCTTTTTCAAGAATATATACTCAGTTTTAAAAATATCTCCACAAAATATTACCCAAAAGTTCCAATAATTTCACACAACCTCAGCGATTTCTTTTATTTATTTTTAAACCCAATTCAGGGTATCTCATAGTCAAGCACACTTGACTGCTGCGTAATTGTTGTAGTTCTTTTTTTATATTTAACTTATTCTTGTTTCACTTTGCACTTTGCTACATAGAAATCAATTAATTATTTATCACTTAAACTCTCCGCCACTTGTCATTATGTCATTGTTTGCTCATTGCCGGCGGCAGGCTTACACAGGCCAGTACAATTGCCGCACAAAAATATTCTTTAACTTTATCAATTCTCAATTGAGTTGCCATGCATCCCTTTTCGTATTCTGCTGTTGCTGCTTATTGTCTTCTGATTCATTTTCTTTTTAGCAAGTTGCCTGACCTGACCTCCTCATTGATGGCAACCATAAGTTCAAATTTTTTTTCCCTCCTTTATATCGCAACAATTTTCTTTTCTTTTCTTTTTTTTTGCTTTGACTTTGCTTTGGCATTATTTTATTTTATTTTATTTTATACTTAGAACATTGGCATTTGGTGCACGATCGACTGTGACTTCGATTGAGATGAGCTGAGCTGAGTTGAGCTGCTGCTGCTTTGGCCTTTTGCAACAATTGAAATCCCCAATTGACAAAAAGAAAACCAATTTAGTCGACAACGACGACAAGAAACCCAAGGGCAAAAAAGACGACAAAGACATCTTTGCCGTGAACATACGCTAGATAAATTCATCAGGTGAATACCAAAGGATATATACAAGCAAATAAAATAACGAATCAAATAGACAGACAAACAGATAGGCGGACAGACAGACAGATGGAGACAGACAGATGGAAAACAGATAAATAAATAAATCGAATTCCTTAGCAAATTCAAAGCCGTCAAAAGCCACCTTGTCCATTGCTGCTCAACCGCATATTGGAACGCGTTGAATCAAATGACAATTGAATTTGCCATGTTAAAGTTTTCCAATTGACAAAGACACATCAGTATTTGCGGCACAAGGCCGTAGAAAAGAGCCGAACACGCCTACTTCTTCTTGCAAACTACATAGTTGCCTTATTTATACGAATGCAAGAATAAAAATGGATGAAAAAAAAAATATCTTCATATTGCTCATGGGTTCGGTTCGTTTGCAACAATCTGTCTTCGATTGAGTTGGCATTGGGCTGTTAGAGAAGTTAGAACGGAGCAAAGTGTCAGCTGACAAGGACATTCAGCACATTGCTAATATTGTTGCTGTTGTTGTTGTTTGTTATTTATTTAGTTTGTTGTGCTGGCAGCTAACTTAGAATGTCTTCAATTAATGTCAATTCGTACGTTTTTAAGTGAGCTATCGATAGCATTAGTAAAGAAGAAGAAGAAGCAGAAGTAAGTTAGTCAAGAATGTATGTACTAAATATCTTGTTTTGTTGTTGTAAGTACCTACATACTACATATGTGATATATCTGATGTAAAAGGGTTCGAAATTGGCTACGTTGACTGGCAAAATGTATCATTTGCGCAAATAAAAATGAATACTTTTGTCAATGTATTAAATTGAGCGTATCTTTTTTAAAGGACTAAAGGACACGAAAGTGTAGCAAACGCAGCAACGACTTCATTTAGATGTCACATGACTGATATGAATATATCACTCTATTTCTATTTGTGCCTTTATAAAGTTAATGCTAATATCCTGTCGACGCGCAACTCAACGCAATACAACAACAACAACAACATAAACATTAAAAGAAAAAAATGTTAAAACATTTTCCAGTTTGCAGCGAGCAGTGAAAAATATTCTATTATATTTGAACGCAATAAATTACCTGGAAAGGCGTTGTTTTTATTTTGTACGTTTTTTTTTTTTTTGTTTTTTTCAACACTTTTTTTTTTACACAAATAGAATTACATATATGATGACATAGAAACATATTAATAGTGAAAGTGTGAGCTTAAAAAAGGGGCATGTGCTGCGTATTTGTAGTACACACGCACATTAATTTACTTTTGTTGTCACTTTGCCAGTCAGTGGGCCACAAAAATCAACTCTGGACGACTAGAAAGGCAAAAAAAAAAAAAAAAAACAGAAAAAGATAGAAAAACAAATATAAATGACAACACATACATACATACACATATACATATATATAAATATATATATATATATATACATATATATGCCCAATGTAGCAACACTTACATTGTATGCGCCTTTGTCCTGCGCCTAACTTTGCTACGCTTTGCTACGAGTCACTGTCGCCGCTCTGCTGCTCTCGTATACAATATAATATGTAAATGTGTTTTGCACACATTTTGACGGTAATGGAATTGTATGTCATTACTTTTAATTAAAAGAATGACATTTGCCAAGTTTTATATGTGTATAGTATGTATATGTATGTATGTATGTAGACCATAGTATACGTGTAAAGATCTCTATATAGATATCTAGATATTGTATATATAAATATATTTTTCTTTTTTGTTAAAGCAAAGATATAGGCACACTAGCAGTGTGCAGAGAAAAGGAAGAAAATTTGTAACACAGGCAACACACATGAAAGGGTTCTGAATAATTGTCCAAGTTGCTATATTAAAGTAGACAAGATAAAAAAAAAAATATTTAAATTTAAATAAAATAAGTTAGGGCTATTGTCCAGTTTACTCTACTCTGTCTACTCTACTAAAGAGGTCTACGCAATATTGCAGACTATAATAAATGAAAATAAAAATTCAAATAGTTTAATTGAATGACGCAGAAAACGATTGAAGTAAACCAGAAATGCAAGCTGAACTCGTATTTGTTGTGCTCCAATTCAAAAGCTGAACAAATAATGGAGGCGAAGTAATTAGTAGAAGAAAGCCAACATTCGAAGAGGAAACACTGTTATCATGTCGAAGAGACCCATTTTACAGTCGATATAGATGCAATTGGTCTACTTCAGCAGCATCGGCTACTTTAACAGAATGTAACGAGATCTTTCATACTTTATGAAGAATCTATCTAGGCGAAAGCTGTTCATGTGATTTAGTCCACATATCGACTCGGTATTGTTTTATGAGCCACCTTTATATACTTCTAGATAACTGCTTCGGATATGCGTCCACATGATCTTCAGCAAATGGTATGGAATGCTGTCGTCCAACTCGTAAAGATAGTAAATAACTTAACTTTGTATAGTCTAATCGATAAATTGCTAAATTGTCATCGCCGATATCTAAATGAATGAAGAAAATCTCTTTACAAAATAATGAAGGATTAAATAACATTTTGGGCAAATATCAAAAAAAAAAGAATAATTAAAATAAATTACATTTACCCATTCTGATTACGCTTCGCACTATTTAAGCGAGTTAAAGACAATTTATAGCTACGGTTACTACCTTAAATACTTAGAAAATAAACATGATGAAAGCAGAAACAACTCACACTATCGTCTACTCAAAAAATAAACTAACTTCTTTTTTATTGCACTTTTTTTTTCAAGTAAAAATACAACGAAGCAAAGGAAAGGCCGCAGTAGAAGCAGCAGAAGCAGCAGCAGTAAAGAAATCTTTAAGTAAATAAATAAAAGATCATTTAAGCAAATACACAGAAGTATGCTATACAACGTCATCATTATTATCGACAGCAACATTCAATTGAGAGTTGGTTTTGTCGGTTGTTTCGAGTGCTTGTTTGGCTGCCATAGACCCCATTTTTCAGAGTTCGTAATATATAAATACATTTGATTGTTGCTTGATTTGTTTGTTTGTGTATTTTTGTATTTGTGCGTTTTGCGTTTTCTTTTCATTGTTGCCGTTGCTTGTTGTTGTTGCTGTTAGCACTCAGAGGCATTAAAAAGTTTTCTTTGAATAAACGTGGCTGAAGTCGTGTGAAATCAATTGCAAACAAAGTATCAATACAAATACAAACACATACACACACATGCACATAAATACAGCTGCAAATAATATAAAATAAAATGATACAAATAAATTTTTGGAAAAGCATTCGATACAGATAAGTACAGATAATCATAATGCTGGCAAATAAATACAAATACTTATTCTTCAACTTCTTTCTCTTCTTTGTATTGTTAAACAGCTTCCATATATGTTGACAAAATTTATATGAGCTACAATCTAAATTGATTGTTGAGCAAGAATTCATCGTTGTCTTATTTGTTTTTTGTATTTTTTTATTTCTTCATACTTGGCACCTGCTGTAAATGTGTTTTGCATTATTGAGAATTGTTTTTTAGCAACATTATACTTCCGTTTCCGTTCTCGACATAGCCACCATTTTTTGTTTTGTAATACAAAATTGTAAAACGAGCGTAAGCAAATAAATATTGTAAAATGCATAAACATTTTTTGCCTAAACGAGGAATGAGGTTCGAGAACGAGAAGGCAGCAGTAGCAGCAGCAGCAAGCGACACAAATATTGTAATAATAAATTTTCATAAACAATTCTTGTTCGCTTGCTTGGTTTTTAATTTAGATTTCTGAGCCAAACACGCGTATAAGATAGACAGACAGTGTGGCAGAGTAAGAGAAATGGTCGAGAGAGAGAGAGAGAAAAAAAATAAGCGTGCCAGAAAGAAGTTACTATTCTATAGCGACAGTAAGTTACGGCATGCTACATTTATAATAATTAATTGTGCGAAAATATATTTGTGTGCAATGGTCAAGCTAGTTGCATAAAGTAGAGACGAAGAGAAACAGAGAGAGAGAGAGGGAGCATGTGTAAGTGAGCAACTAAAAATGGCGCTAAGCCGACTGCAGCGTTTTAAGCGAGCATATAAGACTAACTGTGAATTATAGAAAGCCACAAAGCATGCTGCTTGCTACAAGGGTTACTTTAAAAGTTAATGGAATAATATGAAGCAGAAATAGAGATTGTACAGTAGCCGATTGCTATTGTAACTGTTCTTCTCTTTTAAAAACCTTTACAGTTACACTCTTAAAAAGCTCATTTAACATGTATGCCCCTTGGCATATGCTGTGAAAAATTTTTTCAATAAAACGCCAAGTGCAAGTATTCACATTTAAAAAGGTAAAAGCAATGAGCAACAGCAATGTCCATTTGTATATGGCATGCGTTATAACTGAAAAAAAAAGAGGAACGGAGACAGCTGTGCAGCAGACAAATGGACAAAGTGTAAAAGAGTAAAGAAGCTGTAGCGAAACATATACAATGTTGCCGCATTTATGGAGCTAGCTCGCTCGTTCGTACATTTCATTTCAGTTGTTTCCTTTTTTTTTTTTTTTTGTTCGGCTGCGCCAAACCAACAAATTGCAACATTTATTCTCTAAGATGAATGGCGCTTGACAATTTATATGTCCTGCCGGTTGCCAGCCTTTGTCTTTCATTATGGCTAAAATTAAAAACAACAACAACAACAAAATAAAAAAAAATAAAAATAAAGTAAAGAAAAAAAAAAAAACCAACATCAAATAAAATGAAATAAGAAAAATAAACTGTAAAATAAAATAAACGAGCAGGCAAAAACACACTCACACGCATATACATATATATGTGTGTATAGAGAAGAAGAAAAAAAATGTAGCATAACCTGCGGCGCAATGCAATAAAAGAAAATAGCAGTACATCAAGCAGGCAGGAGTACAAGACGAGGTAGCATGAAAGACAAAAAGCGACGCAATTAAAAACGATAAAGTAAACGGAAGTGACTTTAATGGTCAACAGCGACAGACACACATACAGATAAATAGATAAACAGTAACACACACATACACACACAACAATGTGTCACATGGCGGTATTTCTTCATTTTTATGTGCGCATTTTCATCTTCTTTTTCGTTATTTCTCTAACGAAAATATATTTTTCCTATACTGTATGTCTTGTATGTGTGTGTGTGTGTGTGTGTGTGCGTATGTACCATTCAGTGTGCTATTTGTTTTGCAATTAAGCAAGATACGCGGTCGCATGGTGCGTATGTGCATTAAATGTGATAAGTATGCAAAATAAATGTTTCGCAAATAAATCATAAAACATTTTATAAACATTTAAAAAATAAAATAAATTTTAAATAAACAAAAGGAAAATATTTTTGTAGACACGAAACCTTAATACGCTTCCAGTGACATATTTACAAAAGCAACTGTTCGAACTGGGTTTAGCTATTCGTCCATACATTTCTCTGATTCCAAGAAGTTGTAATTGAAGATCTTAAAAATGATTTCCATGTTCAATTTATATTCTTATCCGTCTTTACGCATATTTTGGAGCTTTAAATTGAATGTTTGCTTCTCTGCTTCTGATAATTTATTGTACATATTCTAGAAAGTTTTCTTTCCCAAAATATAAACCTATTAATTCAGTTCGCAGTTCAAAATATTCCCAAATTTTATAGAATTTGGAAACACTCTTTAAAACGTATGAAAATAAAGTGTAAACCACCAAACGTATCTATGAAATGTATTTGTTAGCCAAATCGAATTTTCAGTTTCACATTAATTACGCCAGCCACAAGAGGGAAATAAGTTGTTATAGGTTTTGCAGTTTGTTGCTATAAAGAAAGATTTTGCATAATGCGTTCGAACAAAGAATTATGTATTGCAATGCAAAACTAAAACTAGGAAAATTATAATGAATCCATAGTGAAGCCATAGTCCATATCTATGTCTATGTTCATTATAGAAAGTCGTAATAGTGGCAGGCAGGCAAGCCATGTACATTTGCTTAAAACTTTAATACGATTTGGGAATATTTGCCGAAAATTTTGAGTTATTATTGCAAGCGAAATAAATTCGAAATAAAACGACTACAACCAGAAGCAACCACAAAACATAAATTTTCGCTGCAATATTCGATTACAATTTTGATCTATGACTCTGAAATATATGTGCTACACAAGGACTTGTATACAATTTAGATACAAAGCGAAAGCGACTGAGACTGAGATAAATTTATTAAGATACTTAACTTACCTAAGTATGAAGGTATGTATGCGTGCTGCTTTATGCACTTGAAAATATAATTGTTGCGTAATTAGAGTGAATTATTGCATGGCAAGTGGCAGTCTAAGTAGATTTAGTATTCTGTGTAATACGAAATTGGTCAAATGCTAATTCGATTTTACTAATTTACTAAAAGAATGAACTGAATTTTAGATTCGCATACTTTATATACGAGTACTGCTATCTATCTACTACAAGCAAGACAATGACAAAGGCAGTTATTATTATTATTATTATTTACTAGTAACAAATTGCATTGAGTAATAAACTCGACGTCAGATAATTTACAAAAACAAAATGAAAATTCTCTTGTTTGGCATAAAACGAGCAAATTGCTTTGCGACAGTTGAGAATTCGCAATCGCAACGCAAGATAAGAATGGAAAATATTGTGTGTATATACACATACATACATACTATATAGAGTATATATAATATAAATATGCTTATATATAAAAGAAGAAAGAATAAGGACACTCACTGTATCCTTCTGTTTGAAGTTACTTTTGTGTCTTTGTAAGCCCAGCGGAGTTTTAAATTACAACAGTTTGCAGCAGCAGCAGCAGAAGATTCTGTAACTAAAATACAAAAAGCCTTAATGCAATTGTTTCTGTTGTTTTTGTATTATATAATTTTGGAAAAACAACAACTTTTGCTTCAACTAATTTGGCATCAGTTACATTTCTCATTGGAATTCGCTTAGAATAATACAATACAAAAATAATAATTAAACTAATTTTATTTTAATTCGATTTTATAAAAAAATAAATTGTAATTGAAATCTAAACCACAATTTTTATTTTTAATAAATTTTAATTAAGAAAAAAAAACTAATAAAAAAAAAAAAAAAAAAAAAAGAAAAAATTCATTTTGTTGCAATTTGTCAATAGATAATTGCAAATGCCTAAAAGCACACAAAAAAAAACGAGAAATAAAGTGAAAAGCAAAAAACTATGCAACACAAAAAAACCGGAAATTCGACAATTTTCAATAAAAAAAAATTGTTTTCTCCTTTAACATTCTTTCTCAAACACCTACAAAAATATGCTTTACGATGCGCTTCCAATAAAAAAAGTAGAGTATTACAAATATGTTTATAAGTTGGTTGCATCAGACTAGACCTTTTTTTTCATCGCCAAAGACGAATCTGGTCTTTATATATGTATATGTGTATAGCAGATGAACCTGAGGTGATAGCGATCCAGAAATAGGTTTAAATTAAAGCTTGAACCTTCTGTAGAAAAATTATTAACAGATTCGAATTCAGTGATGTAAAATCTTACAGATAGGCTCTCCCCTTGAAGTGCATAAAAACTTTGCTAACATCTAACATAATCAAAAAATGCGTTTTTCATTTTTTTAGTTTTTTTTTTTTTTTTTTCATTTTCCTTCTAAATTTTCCAAAGTTTTGCGTTTTGTGCATTTTGTCGTTGCCATTGGCAAATTTTTATTTGTTGCTTCACTCGTTCGCCTTTCATTTCCTTAAACGCACGCTCTCTCTGCAAGTGGACGACAAAAAGGACTTCTAGTTGAACGCCATTTTACCTTTGAGTAATTTCCGTTTTGGCTTTTGAGAGAGAAGTACAAGATGCCACAAACCATTTCCATTTGAATTGTATAAAAATTAATTTTAATAGAGTTTTCGACAAAGAGCGAGTGCAAGTGAAATAAAAAGGAATTAAAATAAATGAAAACAAAAAAAAATTAAAATTAAAAATAAAAGGCTTTTTAATAAAATAAAAAAATACAAATTTAATCGCTCAATTTCCGTTTAAGTTTTTTTCTTCTAACGCTGAACTTAAAAAAAAAAAAAAAATAATAAAATAAACTGTACGCACACACTTAACTTTGTTAATAAGTTAACAAAATGGGCAGTCTGAGCTTGAGTTGTGGTTAATTTGTTGGTTAGCTAAATCAAATAGTTAATGCCTCGCACTAAAATTACGCACTAAACACGCAAAACTCAAAGCGAAATATTTGTGGCATGCAAGTGGTCACTTATTGAGCTATTCATGGCAATCAAAACTTGAATAATGAACAGGATAACAAGCAAAAAGGACAATGTGAAACATAGACGACATAGAATGACTAAAATTAAAAAGAAAATGGAAAATGGAAAATAAAAAAAAAAAAAACATTTTTTTTTATGTTAACAAAATGTAAATAAATGAGCAACAACCAAAACAAAAGCCAATTAAATGGGTATAAAAGCCTCATTGAATTTATATAAAGTTGGCAGGTGTTTGAATTCCGAAGTACGCTGACCCTCTTCTGAATACTTAAAAAGGAAAAACAAAAAAAGAACTTACAAGTGGTCAAATGATTTTGTCTGTTAACGATCAAACAATGGCGTCGCACATGCTGCGACTGTATAACGCGTTCGAAACTTGTATATTAAGCTGCTTCGATTGTCCTTGTATAACGTTTTAGTATAGCGTTGTCGTCGCTATTTTTTTTTTTTTTTGCTGTTGTTGTTTGTTTAAGTGGCTCGCGTGTTAATTGTCAAGGAATGTGTAACAATAGCGTTTGAGTTAATAATGTATTCATTATAGGAATGGAATATTAGGTGGCAGCCGTCAGCAGCAGTATTTTGGCGCCAGGGTCAGTAACGTGTTTAGTGACAATTTGAAGAGAAAAAAAATAAAAAAAAAACGACCAAAATAGTTGCGGAAAATGCAATAAAAAAATACAACTAAAAACTACGGAAGTGTTAGACTGACACGAAATCTAAAGCCAAATGAGCAATTTTTGTACGAAAGCCAGAAAATACAAAAAAATGTTATCCGTAAGATACATTTGCCCAAATTGATTATTGTCATGTTTATTACTGCTTAATTTTATTTATTTTTATAAATTTTAAGTTTGTATTCTTTCGTTTTCTTTACGCCTCATTTTGCATGGCAATTTATTTGTTGTTATTAAATTTTATGTTTAACGCATTAAATAAAGATTTTATTGATGCTGCTATAGAAAATTTTATTGTAGAATGCGTTTTTTTTTTTTCAATGCAACAGTTCAACTATTGAAGCCGTCAGCTACTAACAAAACTTGAAGTTGAAACAAGATCCAAAAACATATTCAAATAATGAAATTTCAATTAGCTGTCAAATTTTATGCAATAAAGATTTTATGTCATTCCTGGAAATAAAATAAAAAAATGAAGTGAAATTGTTTATAACTGTCTGTCTGTCTGCATGATTTAATTTGACTTGAAATGCGTTTGGCCTTGTCTCAATGCGTTTGCGTTTCTTTAAGTTGCCATTCGATACGATTCAGAGTCGTTGTTGCTGCTGCTTCTGCTGTTGTTGCGGTTCGATTTCAGGCAGTAGCCTTCTTCTACTCTTCATTCTGATTTTTGCTTGACTGTTTGACATTGTATTTCGATTTCGTTCTAAAGCTTGTTTCTTGCCACAAATGAAATTAAACGCGTTGCCACAGTTTCGATATATTCTTGTCTTTTTTGTTTTTGTATTTGCTGATGCTGCGCTGCAGTCTAGCATTGGCAGGACTATAAAGATGCTTCTACATTGCTACTTCATCGATGTCGTTGTCGTCATCGTCATCGTCATTGTGCTCGTCCTCATCGATGTTGTTGTTGTTGTTGTTGTCGTTGTCTTACACCATTCACTGACAATGTCGAATTTAAATGACGTGCGAAACAAGAATTTAATTTTCTGCGCTCATGTACAAAACGTATCCAAAAGTACTGAGACAAACAAACAAACAAATATGCAGACAGACAGACAGGCAGCGGAACACAGTCCAAAAGACAAGCAGATAGACAGACAGACAGACATTGAGAAAACCCCAAAAACGTTTTAGTAATTTTTTTTTTTTTATGTATATAAACGCTTCTTACAAAAATACACACAAACAAAGCGACACGCTGTGGCAAACATTAATACATTCGCTTGTAGATACTTTCATATACATGCATAGATACATCTACTTAAATAGATACATAGTTACGTATATGTATACATGCACTACAACTACACTTGCAATCAATGTCAGCGGCATGTCGACTTCTATGCCACTCTCATGGCTCTCAGCTCTCAGTGTCACTTTGGCAAAATGACAAATTTTCGGCGCATATTTACTAGGGTACCTCCTACTCTAGTGGCGCTTCTTCATTGCGGCCTAAAATACTCGCTGCTTTGCCTGCCCCTGCCTATTTGGCTTTGAATACGAAAATGCGTCGTACGTTGTCTACATTATTCTTTTTTTTTTTTTTTTTTGTTTGACGCGCGTAATGAAATTCCTGCTTTTGACTTATTGACGCTGTTTATTGTTCATAGCCGACGTTATTATCGTCAATCGTGATGCGTCTGTAAATTTGTGGTCTTCAATGGTAAACTTAAAAAAAAAAAAAAATAAAAGAAATTGGTACTTACTAATGAAATAATTAAAATTTTTAACACTTCAATTCATTTTAATTGTAGTTTATACTTCGCAGACAGTTTAATTATTTATGAGCAAAATGCAACAGACACCTTTTTGCCCAAGCATTGCAACATGAAGTCTGTTAAACCGAATTCAAACAAAATTAAAAGCTGAAGACCCAATATGTATTTCATAGCCAAGGTCTCAACAGTTTTTATTTACATTGTAATTTTGTATACCCGTACCCGAAGGGTATATTAAGTGGCAGATGGCATAAATGGAGAGTAGCTATATCTGTCTCTCCGTCTGTCTGTCCATTTGTCTGTCTGTTAGGTTGCCATATGAATCTAATTACCTCGGAGACTGTGCATGATAAAACCAACATCTTTGAAACTTAGACTCTGAACCAGCAAGTTATCACTCTCTAGCACCATTTTAATAGTATCTCTTAAATCTAATCCAAAATGTTCACTTTTACATACAAAAATGATACTTTTAATGGTCCCAGCTACAAGCTAGGTGATATGTATCTTAAGGCATAACCAAAGGCACTTAAAAATTGAGTACATGGTATCTTGTAGTTGAGCAGCGTTTTTTTTTTTTTTGTGGATTTTTTTATTCATAAATTTTTTTATACGAATATTTTTTTTTAATATTTTATTTATTTTATTTAATTTTTACATTTTTTTATATTTAATTATATTTAATTTTTTTTTATTGTTTTTTATTAAATTTTTTTTTTCAATTTTATTTATTTTATTAAATTTTTAATTTTTTTTTATTTTATGTTTTTTACTTTAATTTTGTTTTTTCTGTTTCATTTTATTTATTTATTTTACTTTATTCTTTCAAACTCTCAATTTAAATGCGATGCCATAAAATCACAGTCTCCTCATATCAAATTCACAAATCTTCTTGAATACTATTTATATTTTTTTGTATTTATTTCAATTTAACTGCGTTGCAAATGAGTTAAAACATTAACACAATAAAAAAAAATAAAAAAATATAAACAGAAATACTTTTCACCCTTTCCCAAATTCATATTAAACTATATCGCGCTGGGGGAGCAAAATAACCGCAAAATAATACAAAAAGTTGTTGTTGTTGCTGTTATTTGTGGTGTCATTGTGAATATGAAAAGCGTTGTTCGACGTACATAAACACACACATGTAAAACACACTTGTGTGTGTGTGTGGGTATGTAGGGTGTCTGTTTGGTGCGTGTGTTGGGTTTCTGTTTCGTTTCAAATGACAGAATGAAATCGAGACAGAAACCATGCTGCTCGCCTGCTGTGCATAAAAGTATACTTTTGCATAAATCGAATCGATTGTCAACGCTTTGATGAAGTTGTTGTTGTTGTTGTGGCGGTAGTGTTGGTCGTCAATGATATTATCCTTGTTGGTGTTGTTGTTTCTGTTGGAAGACAATTTTACATAAAGATAAAAGCTATAAGCATGAGTGAGTTACGACATGAAGTCGTAAAAATTATTTTGTGACAAATCGTCATCGTACGTGATTGTCATTTTGAGCGTATTTAAATGTGCGTTGAAATTCTTATTAAAAAAAAATACTAAAAAGAAGAAAAAACTTTTACATATATCTTTTATTTACAGTATACATATTAAGCATACGCCGCAACCCGTGCCGTAACCGCAGCCGTATATAAACTATTTTAACTATTTGCTACGCATATATTGTATAGTATAGAATAGTATGGTATGTTGTTGTTGTCGTTGTCATTCTACGCGTATCCTTAACAAAAGCAACTAACAATCGTTACGCGTTTATATTCGCGTCGTATTCAAAGTCCTGTCGTATGTGGTCTTTAGCCTGGACGTCGTCAACGCATGTCGTTAAACGACAAAGCACTTGACAGCGCGGATATGACTAGCTAAACTAAACTAAACGAAGCGAGTGAGTGAGTGAGTGACATGTCAGACAAGTAAAAGGAATGAGACAAAGTCTTCAACTGATAGTATTAAGGGGGTAGGAGGAAGAAAAAACACGTGCAGCGCACAGCACAGCGCATCGCATCGCATTGCATGATGTAATATGCGCGCTACTAAATCCACTGACTCACTCACTCAGTCAATCGCTCATTTAGTAACCAACTCACTAACCCACTTACATATTTCCTTATTTCCTTCTGCTTCATTCATTCGATATATGGTATAGTATAATATAGTATATCGCCTGTTAAATAAGCGACAAGTGTGGCGTTGTTGCATGGCAAACGAGGGTTAACCGTCAACTTTTAACGCTTCGCTTGCTGTCGTGCATATTGAATGAGACAATAACAACAACAACAACAATAGCAAATATTCGCCTTTCAAAGTAGCAACACATTTTAAAATAGCGCCGCAAATTTTTGCGTTTATTTTATATTCTTGTTTTTTTTCTTTTTTTGTGTAAGTAGTTTGTATTTTAGTTACTACTTTCATACTCGTATAATCGTAATCGTATGTAGAGCTGTTGTCGCTGTTATTATCTTCTTTTCTAATATAAAAACATATAAAAAATAACTATGAAAATTGTACTTGTCATTAGTGTTGTGACTTGATCAGCTTACAGTGGAATAGATCAACAAAAAATATCTGTTATTAAAAAAAATATCTCATTGTCTTACTACTTATTTCTTTGAAGTCACATTCCTCTGTCTCGTCCTGATGTCACACTTTCGTATGACAGAGCTGATTCTATGGACTATACAAGATAAAGTAAATAAGATTGGAATTTGGATACTACTGAACTGACAATTCGGCAAACTAAATGTGCCTAATGCATTGTTTTAGTGGTCTATACTTACACTTGCATTGTTCCCTTTCAAACGAAACCATTTTAGAAATCATCGGTTGAATGATTTCAACGTCCATAGCGGACATAGAAATTTTTAACAATTATGTAAATAAATTGTCTCTATTCATTACCAAAGTAGCTGCGTGTCGTTAATTCAATCGATCGGTGGTTTAATCATTCGTTTCATTTGATTTTAAACTTATTTCAGATGATTTTTTTGCAATTTATTCCACTGTAAGACTATACTGAAGAGCAGAGCAGAACAGGCAGTCAATGAAATCCTATTATACATTTTGCTAGTTTGTACTTCGTCTGCGTCCTTCTTCAATTTAAGTAAGTAGACTATTGCGTGTACGCGAATCGTTCAGTGTAAAATTGTGCGTAAAATCAACACTCGCACTAACAAACCCCAACCCTTTATAAAATACAAAAAAAACATCCCCTTCGCATTTTGCGCCATTTAGCATATAACCAGTCACCACAATTGACCTCACACTTTGCTTATTGCGTGCCTAGTTGTTTCATGTTTGTTGTTTTTTTTTTTGCTTTTGTTGTTGTTCTTTTTTAATGTGACAATGCACTTTGCCCCAACAGAAACAACAAGAACAACAACAACATACCAACGCACTAACCTAACGCTTATTATAACTATATAAAACGCATGCAGCAAACACACACACACACATATACACGCACACACCATCTCTCATACTTCTTCTAAATACTTTTATGTCAGCCTGCCACATTCAATTGAAAGCATGTACACTTAATTTTCTGCTTTTTTGTTATTGTGTATGTGTGTGTTTGTGTGATGTGTGCTTTCAGTACTGTTTTTGCTGAAAATTTCACGCCGCGTCTGCCTTTTAAGTAAATTAAGCATAAAAACGTAAAGTGGACGCCATTATGTCGCAATGTACGCCATGATTATGTGAAGAGAATAAAAAAAAAAAAAAAAGATATAAAAAAAATGGTACGAGAACAGCATGTGTTGTATTGCAAAGAGGTGCAGCTGTAGTAGTAGTCGAATATAGAAGGTTAGGTGCTGCACGCAAAGAAGCGCAAGGAGGTAGGAGCTAGTATTAAAAGTAGATAGTGTGTGTGTGTGTGTTTGCCTGCGTATGTGGTGAGTTTAGTTTAATGTCGACGCTTATTGAACGCATTGCGTACTTTGTTTGGTGGCAGTGCATGACATTTGAAACTTTCATTTAAAGTATTCGCAACTTTTGTTGTTGTTGTTTTAGTTTTTCAACTTTATTTTATTTTAATTTATTTGTCGCTCATTTTAAAGCACAAACGCACGTTCATATAAATAGTTGAACGTAATTTATTTTTATAAACATGCCCAACAAAAACTATCAGAACTAACGTAAGCAGTCCGTAAATCTAGATTTTAGTTATTTTTTAGGACAACCCTGCCCTCAAGGTAGCACTGGAAGGCGGATCTGCTGAGATGCAATGTCAATCTGTCAATCTAAACCGAATGCTCAGAGATGGACTGCGGTATGGGTTATGGGGTACACTCAGAGGGCCTCTGCCGAGTTTTCCAAGCGGAAGTTTATGCTACTATATACTCGCAACTTGTGTGCTACTTGTAGAACTGAACGTCCGCGATAGATCGGTATTCATCTTCTGGGATAGGCAGGCTGCAATAAAGGCTATAGGCTCTCATGTCTCCAAATCAAAGTTGGTTAGGTACTGAAAAAAACGGCTGAATGCAGTCGGCCAACATAACTCATTCATTCACTCGTTGGTTCCTGTGCATAGCGATGTCCCCGGAACCCACGAGAGGATCCCGTATGTAAAGCTTTATTGTTGCTAGCTGGTCATCTCAAAATTACAGTTCTGTTTTTATAGTTCTGCTTTTATAGTTGAAACGCGTTAACAACGTTTTAGCTCTCTGTTGCTGATTTATGTAGCTACGTCGCCAGATGAAACGCTGTCTGCATAAATGATGAAGTTTGCTAATTCTTGAAACTTATGAAAAAAAAACGGGGCTATAAACTGTTTAAACGTGCTAACTTTTAATTGAAAGGGGAATGCCTAAGACTATTAGTTTAATACAATAATATATTATTAAAATAGCAAACAAAAAATACTATTTTTACCAATTTAATTTTGTAAACGTTTACATACATGCATACATTTTTTTTAACGCTAACAATAATATTTAATAAAAATCGATGAATAAAAAAAAAAAACGCCCAGAAAACAAATTTGAAAAAGGCAATTAGTGTGACAATATGTGACAGCATTTCAAATTATGTTGACAACTCGTCAATTATTTTATTTTATTTTTTTTTTATTATTATTTTGAGCGACAGTTGCCACCCAAATATTTTATTTCGTTTAACATTTTTAGTTATTAAATTTATTATTTTTTTTTTTTTTTTTGGTATGCTAGAACACACTGCGTATAAGCCATATCAAATTGTTTGTCATATTACGCATACGCCATGTAGTTGGTTTGTTTTGTTTAATAAAACAAATTTTTGGATCAAATTTTTCATCTTTCAAATTTTAAATCAATAAAAAATGTAAAAAAAAATAAATGGCTTTTAATTTTTTTTTTTTTTTTTATAAAATAATTTTTATGACTTGCCAGTTGCAAGCTGCGTCGCATAATTTTTGGCAAAACAGCAACGACATTTGGCACGTCAATTAAAAAGTCATTCATGCTTTGTCGACAATTGTGTACGGCCTGTCACTTTAGTTGAAATAGACATGTTTACCTTTTGCCACATAAAAACAAAGTTGCACACACAACTGAAAAGGCGCAAGTTAAGACAAAGAATATATTTTTATAGAAAAAAAGTTGTACCTGTAAACTTTTTATGACAATAAATTTTGTGACAAGCAAAAGTAAAAAAAAAAAAAAACCTGACGCAAATCAATTCCACAGGACAACAATTTTAAGCATTCGATGCGAGGGTTAATGTATATTAGCCACGCTATCAAAATAGCAACAACAACAAAATAGATCGTTTAATAAAGTTCGTTTCTCTATTTAAGCAAAGTCATTAAATTTTTAATATTCTGGACAACTGTCACACTTCCTAAATTGTCATAAATTGTGTTCTGCAAAACTTATCGAACATAGAAGCAGCAGCAGCTGCTTGAGAAAAAAAATATCGTTGTTCTTCATAGAAATTTTATTTATATCCTTTTTTTTTATTTATTTATTTATTTAAGCTTTAACGTGTTTTTATTGCCATTTATTATGTTTTAATTAATTTCATGAAAAATAAAAGATGGAAAAAACAAATAACAAATTAAAGTGAAAGAACGTACAGCATTATGATTGTCATTGACTTCTTTATCTTTTTCATACAATAATTGTGTAGTATTATGTAATCTTTTATTTTGAAAATTTATTTTGATTTTGAAAGCTCTACATTTACCAGTCAACCAGTTAGTGGGAAACCTATATACAATTAAAAGATGACTACTATTAAACTACAAACTGTAAAATGATGTATACAAGTGGGAGGACGTATTATCACCGCTATCTAGAATGAGGTCTAATAGGTTACTGACTCGATTCAGTAGTATGATAGGATAGAGTCAGGATAGAGCCAACCAACTTAAGACTAACAAGAAATATCGCTGAAGTCGAGTATGCTCGACCCCATGAAATCCTGTAACCAATTTTTATATTCCTTACTTTATTGTATTTTTTATTAAAAAAAACTAATCCGTACTAATTTTACAGTTCAAAGAATTCGTAAAAAGAAGTATTAACAAAAAAAACTACGATTTTTGAGGTAGACTTGTATGGGGCTACGCTTCAAAATTTGGCTGGACACAAACCGTTTGAAAGTGATCACTTGATGGCTTAGGAGAGTCTAAGTTTTGAAGTTTCGAATATGTGTGGCCCTATCTCTAAAAGTTTACGAGATAGTCGCTTTCATACGGCCGACCTTAGGACGGTCGGATAGCCGGATAGTCATAGCTTAATCGACTCGCCTTTCAATGCTGATCATGAATATATATTCCCTACTTTATATGGTCTAACACGCCTCATTATGCCTGTAACATGTACATTACACAAACTTAGTGTACCCTTTTCCCTTCTGGTGCAGGGTATGAAAATTAATCAGGTGCACTACAAAGGTTGATACATATATCTCTGTTTCATACTTGCTCCAATAAGAGCGCTGGATATGTATGTAAGTGCATTAAAATTTCGGTTTAAACATAAACAAACAATTTTAATATTTTATTATTGTTCCTTATCGAAAAATATTTAAATATTTTGTTGTTTTTATTTTATTTTTATATTTTTGTTGGTTATTGAATATTTTGTCATAAGCCAAACAAATACGTAAGAAGTATTTAAAAGTTGCTTATAGTATATATACCTATGTATACCTATGTATATAAGTACATATATTATACACCCAATATTATTTACCATTGCATATATACACTATATACATCATACTATCTACTATATGTGTATATGTATATAAGATATATATATGTGTATGTATGTATTATAGATCATGCATAAATGCATAAATTGAAGGTAAATGCTAAAAAGAAAACAACATTTCACTTTGCATTATATTTGAGGTTTTGTACGATATGAATAAAAGAAACAAAATAAAACAAAATAAAATAAAACTTGCTATCATTTATTCACTCATTTCATTCAATTGTTCAGTCATCATCCATTCGTTCCGCAACAGTTCAGATTGTTTACTTTTAATTTTCGAATTTTTGTTAAATAATGCCCGATAGCTATTTGCTTAAGTGTGCGTACAAAAATCAAGTATACGCACTGATAAAGCGCACAATGATTTGCTATTGCATACTTTTAGGTAGATATACACATACATATGTATGTATGCACATATTTGTATTGTTGAGTTTGCATTTGTGTTTATGTACATGTGTGGGTGTATATATAAAAGCCTAAAAGTATGCATTAAACTTCGACATTGTTTCTCAAACAGTTTTTGCAGTTAACTTAAAATGCAATCTTGTGGTTTTTGTTTTTTTTGTTAGTTTTTTTTTTTTAGCTTTTTCTTTGTCAGTTAGTTGCAATTTTTATTTCATTTTATAATGTAATTATACAAGATAATTTTTGCTTGAACTAATTGTAATTGAAGTCCTTTTATAACATGTGAGTTATTTAATTTAATAAAATTTCGTTAGAAAATGGCAATTTATGCAAACGCCTAAGAGTATGCAACTGAAAAAAATTTTCTTTATTATTTAACTAAAATATAGAAAAGAATATTGTATGCAAACAAATTCACTTAAATGCTAATCAATTTACTAAATACAAAAATATTCTCTTGTATTAAAAGCTTTCAAATACAATTACGAATACAATATATCGAATTTTGTGTGCAATGCGGCGTCAAGGATACACAGGATAAATGAGCCAAAAACTAATAAAAAATCAATTAATTTCTTAACTGTTGCCATAAAGTCTTAAAATGACCAAACATGATATTTAAGAACAAAAGACAACAATACTAAATACAATAATAATATCAATACACACACACATACATACACACAGAGATGCAGATATACATGTATATAAACACTTATACAATGACAAGCGTAAATTTCCCAGCTATTTGTGCTAATAAGCAAAAATCCAACCAAATAATCTAATTAGTTGAACGCGCCAATACAAAAAAAACATATATATGTATGTATGAATGTCCTTCTTCTTTTTTTTATTTTTATTTTTGTTTTTATATATTTGGCATTCTCCTTATCGTCTCCTTCTAACTTGAGTGCTTAACTATTCACTGTGTCACTGTGTATGCGTAATAAAATTAATTTTATGACAATGCATAAAAACGCTGAACAAAATTAATGAGCAAAAATTGGAAATAAAGAAGGCGTTCAAACGGCAAACGACGACGACGCTGCGTCGTCGTCGCATCGGCTTAAGTATATTCAATAAGCCAATTTAGCATTTATATCGAGGGTTGAATTAGTGCATTACAAATGTCGTTATCTTCGATGATAATAATAATAATAATCATCATCATCACCATCATCAATGTCCTTTTCAAACGCAATAGAATGCAATTAATCGAATTTATTGTTGCATTCGCTTTATGACAATGAAATTATCCTCTGATAAACGCGCAATGAATGGCAAATCGAAAACAATTGAAATAAATGCGATATATTTAATTGGCTTTCTTAGAAAGATTCACAAAAAAAAAAAAAAAAAAAAAAATGAAACGTAAGAAATGTTTTTTTTTTTTTTAATTTCGCATATCCTTTTTTTCGGAAAGTATTTTATGTCTGCGCAAATGTTTGCCTTTTCAAATAATGTTTTTAGTGGCGACAAATTTATGATCTTAAAATTACACATGTCCTTTCAACATAAATCATGGCGAGAGACAAGAAGTCCTTGCTAGTTTTATAATTCAACTATAGCTCGACATTTGGACGACGACAACGTCGACGACGACTGTGGTGATGGCGACGATGATTGCATTGCATGAGCGACAGGCACTCCATGTTCCACATCTCTCATGTTTCATGTTCGCTTTTACATTTGTGTATCCTTATAGCACCAAACAAGCTGCTGGACTTACATACGTGAGCATGATTTTTGTTACCCTACATTCAAATGTTGCAGTGCATGCACAAAAGTTTATTAGAAAAAGAAAGAGTTTTGATCCTCGTTTACACCAATGCTTGCTCTTTAGTTCCTTTTTAAAAATCAGTTAAATATAATTTTTTATTTTAACTCAAAATAATAATTGCTTTCTAGGATCAGTTAGTTGCAACAAAAATTAAGCAGGATATTTCAAAGTCGCACAGCGCAATACAATTTCACATTCATATTTTGTATTTTGTGCTTTTGTTGTTGTTATTGTTTTTATAGTTGCCCTGTCACACTTATTCCGATATAGAAGGATACATGTATGCTGCTGCAGCGTAAGTAACATCCGCAAATATCCTTTTGCTGCTTCTACTGCTGCTCCCATTCCACAGTTAAGTTTTAGTTGGCTTGCCTTTTTTTGTGAAAAGAAGTAGCAAAGCAACGTCAAAGGCATCCAAACGCGTCCATTTGACTGTAACATTTTGGCTTTTATATTTGGCTTTACGTTGATGCTCTGTACAACTAAACCCAATGATGGTTCCATGAATTTTCAACAAAAACAACAACAACAACAAGAATATTGTACCAAATGCTAATGTCCAGCTGCTAGCCAGTTGGTTGCTTTATCTCTTTTTTTTGTTGTCTCTTACTCGTACTCCTTTCACTATTCGATCTCGATGCTCTCTTGTTGTTGTAGTTGTTGTTGTTGCTGTTGCCTTTGTCATCGTCATCGTCGTCGTTATTTCGTTTTGCAATGCAATGGCATGCACATTGTCACCGGAAGTGGCACACAACCACATATCCCAATGTCAGTTACCAGCAGTTGACATGGCAACCATTCGGACTCTTGTTCCTGTTCTCATATGCTACCATTGCCGCCTATAGACAACGCCTCGTTGACATAACTCTTCCGTCGTTCTGTTCTGTTGTGTTGTGTTGATTGCGTTGCTTCATTCATACAAGTACGAATACGAATTTTTGCTTTTAAGCTTTTTAATGCCATCGTCGCTCGCTCGCTCGGTACGTTCGTTCGCTCGTTCATTCATTCATAGTGCATCCTTTTTTGGGTTGAATACTTTATCCTGAATGCTTTCATTTCGATCGTACGTTCTTGCACTTGTCTCGACTTAGGCAACTAGACAACATACACACACACACACACACACACACATACATATGAAGTACACTTCGTGGTCGGTTTCAATGTTGTTTGCCGCTTTCATGAAGTGTCCTGTGGCTTGTTCAACAATTGTTGTTATAGTTTCTCTTCTTTTTCCTATTTTTCTTTTTTTTTTTTTGGTATGCAAGCTGTGCCACTTGACGCATTTCATTTTGTTATCTACACTCTTCCTCCGCCTCTCATCCCGTCTTTTGTTTTGTTTATTCTTGTCCAAACAATTTTTGCGTAATTTTGAAAATTTTTAATTAATAAACCAGCAATGCAAACCATACAAACTCTACACTCTGTCCTTACACTAATTGTCACATTTACCAAAAAAAAAAGAACAAGAAAGTGTATATGCTCTGCTGGCACATATTGCATACTTTTCGAGGTCAGAATGCTACTGTAACTACTCGACTCATATTTTATTAGAAATTTTACATCTTAAACTGCTTGTATTCGATATAATTTAAAATTCTTAAGAGTCGCATATCTTTTGATTATCTATTTTGCATAAAATTTAATATTTTACGCTATCAAAGGGCTTGATTAACTTAATTTTAAAAATTTCCTTACGATTTTTGGGAGCAAAAAAAAAGAAAAGCAGTGAAGAGAAGCGAAGAGAATTCAAAAATATTAAATTCAGTTTTTCAGTTTTTGTTTCATGAATTTTAAAAGTTGTTAGATAATCGTCACCAAACACCCCCCTTCACCTTTGATAAGCCTTAATCGACGCCGCATATTGGTTTAGCATTTGATAGACAGTTGCCAAAGCTGAGCTTTATTCATATAGTATACGCAACAGGGTTATATGCACCTGGACATATAACTTTTTTGTGGTTTTTAAATATTTTTTGGTTAACATTTTTCTAAAAATATTTCAATTTCAAACTAAAAGTTTTTGACAATAAAACTAAAACATAAAAAAATCAAAATAAAATATCAAAAAAGCAAGGCCGCATACTCAAGCGTATATTTACAGGGTACTGCAAATATTAAATTAAATAAAAACAATTTAATTAAATAAAAAGCAATTATTCCAATGAAACTAGCATGCCTTATTTATGACTGTAATAAATATTTAAAAATATATCACAATTGGTTGACAGACTATTTTGTGTCATCGTACTTCAAATTCATCTATTTGCATAAATTAGTAAAAATTGTTTCTATGTCCGCTATAAACTCTGAAAGTTTCCAACCGATGAATCCCAAAACGGATTCATTTGAAAGGAAATAATGCAAGTATAATTATAGACCACTAAAACAATTCATTTTGCATATTCGGTTTATTTATGAAGCCAATTTTCGACTTTTTCCATACAAAAGTGTTTTAGTTTTTATATGGGTTTGATTTATAATAGCCCCAACTTATTGCAGACTCGCTGCAATAAAAATAACAAAACAAAAAAACAGGTGACTGCAGCAAGCTCCATGCAATTTTAGGCACATTGCAATCAACAACAAAAAAATGGTATTTTTTAGTATGTTTTTATGTTATGTTTTGGTTGCGCTGCAATCATGTAGTAGCTCACGCCGGGTATTCATTAGTAAATTATAAACTTGCGCTGCAATGTTATCGTTTTAAAATTTCAGATCTAAAGATATTCTACAAAAAATACCGATTCGAAATAAACGGTTCAAATTTAGCGTTTTTGAAAGATCGGTTTTCAGTTTTCAGAATAAAATAAACGCTTTTAAATTGCCGGTTTAAATTAGACGATTTCAAATGTGGCGTTTTCGATCTTTCGATAAAAATGTGCCGATATCTACTCTCGATGAAATTCGTTGAATTGCAATGCCCATGTAGCATTTATAAAGTGCAATGGCAAAGTTTTTTTTTTTTATTTTAGCAGCGCAGCTCAGATACTCGTATTAGATGTCACGTTTTTGTTTTGTGGTCTGGTGATAAATTTTATTGTCTTTTATTCGTTTGTTCGTATCGATTTGTTTGTTGCTTTGACTTTTGGGTTTTGCAAAATATATAAATGTGTGTGTATGTGTATGCTGCTATTTCATTTAGCCTACGCTTGTATGTGTGTATACTGTGTGTACGTATGTACGTCGAATCACTCATCCGTTTCGTCATATATCATCGGTTGCCATAAAACTGAGCTTACTAACATCATAGATAACATTTCTTCTTCCATTTACTCACACACACACACCCACACACTTTTGCTGCCCTCTCTACTAACTTTATTTCTGTTATTTGCTGCACTTTCTCCAACTCATTTCAACGTAGAACGCTACTTTATGCTATCAGTTAAATTCTCCAAATGACAAAAACTGCTAACAAAATCACTCTAAATGCCACTTTTTGGATTTGATGCTGGCCACAAAACAGACATATACACACACACAGATGCACACATACATATGCACATATATAGAGACGAACACAAAACCACACCTATATGTACAACTTAAATGCGCAACTTCAACGAATTTTGACAGGTGCCATTATTAGTTCAGCACCAACATTTTTTTCCCTTTTTTTTTTTTTTTTTTTTTTTTGCTGGTTTTTATTTTGTTTTTTTTGGATTTTGGTTTTACGACGCAGGACAACAGCGCCAGCGGTAAGCTTTAGTTGAAAGTTAGTATGCGATGGATTGCAGCAATAAAACTTGTAGTTATACTACTGCATGTGTGTGTTCATGCGTGTATATATGTATTTAAATATAGATGTGTACGTGTATTTGTGGTAGAAAAAAAAACCTTGAAAACGCATTTTATCACTCAGTTTGCGAATAAGCTACATTTTCCAAAGAAGCGTTCTGAATAGTCGCAAATACTCTTCTCGTCGTCATCGTCGTCATCTTTGTGCATTAATTAAACTGGCACTCGGGTTATTATTGCTACATTGCATGGCAACGGCTAATGTGAAAATTCATTAAATCCAAACACACACACACCCAGCAAAAAAACACACAAAAGCACACAGGTAAGCATGCTAGCTGCTTTTATGGGCAACATTTTTAATGTCTGCTCGAAAAATATTCAAGTTTTAGCGTTTCTTGTTGTTGTTGTTGGGCGGCTAGTTTGCGCATTTATGTCTTTCTTTAATTAAAATAAATTTCAAGTACTGCATTTGACAATGCCGCAACATCGTACTTTACGTCAATTTCGAAATGCTGCTTACGGCTTTTTTTTATTTTCATTACCAAGAAATAATGATCCTTGTCAACGCCATCAACATCAACAAAAACAACGTTACTCGTATTATTCTTAACTGTATGAATACAAGTATGAGGCCTGCAGTCAAATATGTAATTAGAATAATTTTTATTAGCTTATCTGCTATTTAAACAGAGGAAAAACATAAATTTTAGCTTTCGTTGCTATGCTGCCTATTATTATATTCATTTTTGTATCTATAAAAAATCATAAAAAATAAAAAAACTGACTTAATGCATACCCACTTATGCTTGTCCTTTTGAGCTGTCATTCCTGTGGCTCTTGTTTATTATAAATTTTAATATACAAAATACATTGGATGTGTATGTACAGGTACAAGCAATAACAAAAACAAAAACAATACAAAAAACAAAAAATTGCGCCCACAAAAACATGGCGTATGAGCAACTTTTTTATGTGCAACTTCTGCTGTTGCTGCGGCTGTTTGGCCTGTTTTCAGTAATTTTGTGATAATATAAATGGAAAAACGAAAGGTCGACATTTATTATGAGACTTTATCAGCAAAGGACATTTGTAGCATTTTTGCGTTATGAGAATATTCGTTGCCTTTACCTTAGTTCCAAGATAAATCAGACAGACAGACAGACAGACAGACAGACAGACAATGCTAGAGAGTGACAAAAAGTTGAAGCTTTGTTGTTGCTGTTATTGTTGTTGTGGTATTTGGATACCTGCCCATTTGTTGTTGCTGTTGTTATTTTGTCGGCTGTAAAATTGTTTGCTTCATTAGATCCTTTTTGTAGCATAGCATCTTCACATTCACACTATTTGGTGCTTTAACTTTCATTTTGCAGGCATCAAAGTCAACCAACAACAGCAACACGCTTATTTGGTCTGTTAGTCCTTTGGGTGGCATTTGTATCAGTTACAGTCATAAGCGTCCGGTAATATGCCATTTCGTAATAAACCAGCTACACGTTTGCCACGTGTAGTACTATTCGCATTGCTTACTGCTGTTGCTGCTATTGCTTCTGCTGCTGTCATTGTTGTTGTATTTGTTGTTGTTGCGGCTATCAAAGAACTGCTGCGGTTGATTTTCACTGTTTATGTTCTTTACTATTTTTGTTGTTGTTTTTGTTGTTTTTGTTGCTGCTGACAAAAATACATAAAAAGCACATTCAGCTCAGCCGTAACGAAATGTAGAAGTCTCTACAATATTTCTTTTTTTTAGCTACTCATAATAAAAACTACATCTCTCTCTCTCTCGCACTGACTGTCTTTAGATCTCATAATGCATACTTGAATATTTTCTGTGCTTTACATTTGGCTTACTTTTTTTATGTTAATGTTATTGATTCATTGATAATATTTATGCTGTTACCTCATTGATAAGCAAATCTGTAGCTATTTTTATATTGTATTGTATAATTTTTTTGCAAATGACATTTAAATCTCATTGCATATTTTAAGGCGCATTGAAGCAATCTGTTGTTATAGGTTTTATATTTTTTGGCAAATGATAAATTATAAAAATACATATTATGTAATTTCTAATACAATATGTGTGGGTAGCGCAACAGCTTCACTTAAACAATAAATGGCATAATGGAGCACACCTTGACTTGCATCATCAACAGCAACAACAATCATTGCATAAAGTTGAATAAGACAACAGCTGCCTACTCTGTTATCTAAGCTCTACTTATGTGTGTATTCCTTTTTCTTTATATATATTCTATATTTTATGTATAAACAAACTCCTTGAATTTACTTTTTGTGCTGCACACATAAAACGCAAATATGCTTCTCTCTAAATCTTTACGTCTGTCCATCTATCCGCCTGTGTGTGTGTGTGTGTCTGTTGGTCTGTACCTGCCTAACTGTCGTTTTGTATATTTATAGCTGTTGCTATATCTTGTTTCAGTATATGTTTAATGTCATGCTCTATTGTTTTAAGTTGTATGTATGTAGTCGTATAGTGTATAGTGTAACTGCTGTCCTAGTGCTTATCTACAACGCATATCCTGCCACTCAATGTGCACTTTAAGTCAGCGACAGCATTGTCTTTACATACATACCACCTTATACTATAGAATCAAGTAATTCTTACGCTGCACGACTCCTTTTGCTTTGGCTTTCAAGTGAAAAATCTTATGTTGCTATTTGCGCATTTCCTGTTTCCGCTGCGTCAACTACTCTTCGGCTCTCTTTTATTGTCCTTGTACTTACATGTACTGCAACAGCTACTGCCAACGCCAATGTGCATCCTGCTGCTGCTGTTACTACTTTTTACAGCTTATAGTCTTCTTTATATGCAACACAAATATCCTGTTGTGTGCGAGAGTGAAAAAAATACTTATTTCTATATATTATACTGACAGCTCATGCATGGGAATTATTAAAATATCGAAGCTAAGGCGAAGATGTGTCTATTTATGTTTGCTTGTATGTATGTTTGTGTTGGTGTTTTTGGGTTATTATTAAACAAAAAGTTGTAGAAAATAGGACTTTAGCAATAAGCACTGTAAAAATATTGATATGTCTTTGCATAAAAATGTGACATCTTATGTCCTGATGCATAGTTGCAGTAGCAATAAACTTAGTCATTGAATAGACAAACATTTCAATGTTTACAGGTAAACCTCTTTAAAAAATTAGAAATTTTGTTGTTATAATTTACCAAATGGCTGCAAACATTTTTGCATTACAGAATTCATATAAAGCTTTGTAAGCGTATATATGCCTGAAAAAAAAATATAAAAAAATCTTATTGTAAAAGAGCACCTTTCATGCTTCCTTATTTCCAATTCGTTGTATATTTTATTTATGCAGATGAGTTTCTTACACAACGAAATAAGGTGCAAATGCGACAGTTTCATTAGACTTACACAGAGAAACAGACAGACAGACAGACAGTGTAAACCCTTTCATCACAATAAATAAACGTATACAAATACACCTCTTTTTTTTATTTTATTTTTTGCTTTCTTTTAAGTCGACATAAAAACAAAAAAAAACAAAAAACATTCATCAGAACTAGCTAAATCAAAAACGTTGTAAATAAAACATATTGCTTCATTTTTTTTGCAAAGATTTTTACGAAATTGCGACGATTTGCATTGCAAATTGTAAAATTGCGTTGGAATGAGTATGCTGCTTGTTTTTTTTTTTTTTTTTTTGTGCTTCAATATTTTCCATTTTTGTTATTTCGCTTAGGAAAATCTGTTTGAAATGCGTGAATGGGCGACATATGTTGACTGCGTTGAGTTGCGTTACGTTGCGCCTATTTGTATGCTTTATGAACAAAAATCGTGCACAGAGAAAACAAGTCGACGCACACACAGACAGACAGACAGATAAATATAGATATATAGACAAACAGAGAATCAAGCAGTTGTCGCAATTTTAAACCTGAGGCAAATCACTGTGTGTGTACGTGTACAACTACATAGATACGCGATTTACGTATACACAAAAAAAAATACAAACTGAAAAAGGCAGCTGCAATAAAAATAACACAAAAAAATACAAATATATTTTAAACATTTTTTCATTTATTTGCCTTTTCTGTTGTTTTTGTTTTTGTTGTTTGTTATCTTTTCATATTCGCCATCTTTTTTAAAAGCGTTTGTGTAAATTTTTGATTTGTTATTGTTGCGCGTGTTGTCTTTTACGTATGCTTTTTTTGCATTTATGTTTTGAAGTGAATATTTTACATGTGTGTATGTAGTATTTAGATGTATGCGTATTAGCGCCAGTCGGCCATTGCATAAGCGTATGGTTTAACTCAAATGATTGAATCCTTTGCTTGGGAACGTTTGTATAGAAAAGGTCATAAGAAGTGCTTTTACTTTTATAATTTAACATTTTTGGTTAAGATGGCTAAAACAAAAATAAATAAAAAGCTTAAGTTGATTGTATGCATTTACCTTTGGACTATAGTCACAGTTATATGAAACAAAAGAATATATATAAATCACATTGCTCTTCACATTGCTTCTCTTAAAGTCTTTTGGTCTTGAATCATAATTTATATTTTTGTTTGATACTTTAATCTTTGATCTTCATTGAGTCATCTGAGTTGACTTTGTCTTTAATTGACTAAACTGAATGATAGGCAGACAGATGAATATATGCTCTTTGGAAATCAACGTATACTTACTTTCTTTTTGCCTTCAACTTCTTACAATACATAAACCCTTTTACGTGTAACAAACATACAAGACATCGTGCAAGACGTGTCATGCATGAAGTCTTGAATGACGTGTCATGTATGAAGCTCTTGCAAGAAATGTCATGCATGAAGTCTTTCAAGCTCATGCATGATGTCTTAAAGGCGTGTCATGCATGAAGTCTTACAAGACATGTCATGCATGATGACTTGCAATACGTGTCATGAATGAAGTCTTACAAGACATGTCATGCACAATGACTTGCAAGACATGTCATGCATGAAGTCTCACAAGTCATGTCATGCATAATATCTTGCAAGACATGTCATGCACGACTTCATTTTTGAAGTGTGTTCTTACCAAATGGGAGAATATCACAGAATGTAATAGTTCCTGTCCATTTAGAAACCAATTAAATTTGCAATGCTTTAGTAATGTATGAAATCAAATACTTACATATATGCTAAATAGCACGATGCCGGTTATAATAATTACAACGTTAGTACTAAACTGGAACGATAAAGTTCGCCAAGATCGTCTTGAAATAAAGTAAAACAATATTTTTTTTTTTATTTTTACAAAATTTTTCATTTTATTTGTTCTCAATATTTCATTTATGTATATATATGTATATATATAATATATTTTGTTTTTTTTTTTATTTTTTGTTGTTGTTTTTCTGTGATTTTTTTTGTTTCACTTGCCACCTAATCATTGTTTATAATTAATATTTAATTTTTTTTTTTGTTATACATATTTTTTTACTTCATTTTTTTTTAGATTTATTGCTACTATTTCAACATTTTTTTTTTTTTTTTTTATTTTATTTAATTTTTTTTTTTATTTTTTTACACTTTTATTTTTATTTATCTCATGCGAAATAGTATATTTTCGCAGTTAAAATATATTTTTTTATATATAATATTTTTTTTTTCATTGTAGACTATAATTAATTTTGTGTTTTTTTTTTCATGTTGTTGTTTTTGCAATATTCGTTAATTCAATTTTGTTGTTGTTGTTGTTTTTGTTAATAATTTTGTTACTCGTGTTTCTCGCCTCTTAACATTGTTGCTATTTTGCTTCAGTATTAATGTTTTTTTTTTATTGCATGCCATATTTGCAGCAAATTGAATTTTTTTTTATGTTTATATAATAGTTTTACTTACATAATTATATTATTCCATTTTCTTTTTTTTTTTTTTTGTGTTATGCTTGTACACACACAAAAAACACACTCAAACATGCTTAAATTTCTACAAAATATTTGCAATACTGCAGTCGATATCTTTTCTGTTTTTTTTTTTTAATCTTTATTATTATTATTTTTTTTTTAATTTATATATTTAAGTTAATATATATAATTATTTTTTCCTTTCAATTTTTTAATTATATTTAATACATTAAATATTAATTTGTTTTGTTTGCTGTGTTTGATTTTTTTTTTTTTTTCTTTTGTAATTTGTTCAAAATTTTCATTGTTGCTTTTTGCATTTCTTTTTTTCTTTGTTCAATAATTTTGGTTATCTGCTCACATTGGTTTTGATTTCTATATTTGCATTTGTTTTGATTTTATTTTAATAAATTTTTTTATATTTTAAAACAATAAAAATAAGAAATAAAATAACAACAATCAAATACTTTATATATTTTATTTTTTTTTAATTAAAAAAAAATTCAAACATGTTAAAAATAAAATACTAATTTAAATTAATTTTTAGCAACTTAAATAAATTATTATTTTAACAGTTAACTTATTTAAAATTAAACGATTTATTTTAGTTTCTTATTTAGAAACTGCTATGGACCATTTTATTTATTTATTTATTTTTTTTTTTTTTTAAATACCTATAAATAATTTATTTTTTTTATTTATTTTTTATATTGATTATTGCTATTGCATACTTTATATTTTTAATTTTTTATCTGAGTGTGTATATGTGTGTGTGTGGGTTTTTGTCTTTTTTTTTTTTTTTTTTGTTTTTAGCTGTGTATCTATGTATTTGTATTTTTGTTTTTTGTTCATATTTAGTTATAAATAGCATAAGTAATACTTTCACTTGATTGATTTTTGGTTTATCGACGTAACTACACAATTCAATGTCAACTTCATTATCATCGTCATCATCGTCATAATCATTGCAATTAACTACAACATCGATTGACTGCTGCATATGTTAATTAAATCCTTTCGTTTCCTTAACTATTTCTTTTCGTTACATTTCGTTATTATTATTATTTTTTGCTAAATTTTTTTTCCTTCCCTTTTTTATTTATTTTTATTTTTTTTTTTTTTGGCAAAAATTTTACTACTTTCTGTTGCTTTCATATTTGACTGACTGACTGACTTACTTCATTTAACAGACTTTCTCTTGAGTAATTACATTTCAAATTGACAAAATTTTTTTTTGTTTTTTTTTTTTTTTTTGATTTCTTTAAATAATTATTGCAGTATTCTATTTGATTTTGTTACTTACTACAATAATTTCTTTAGTTTTCTTTAATTTATATTTATTTATTATTTTTTTTTTTTTTGTTATATTGTATGTATTGGCATTCAAAGGGGAAGGTATTTAAAATAAAAAAAAGTTGGACAAACTGTTTAGATTTTTTTTTTTGTTTGGTTTTAAACAAAATCTTGCACATTGGACCAATGATTAATGAAACTAGTTGTTCTCTTCTGTATTAGTATATTTGTAGTTTTAGCTTCATTGCAACTTTTCCACATATACAATAATTTTTGAGCCATTTAATTACAAGATCTGTCTTAAAAGTTTATAAAAGCTTTTAAACAATTCCTTGATTCTCTCTTTCCTGTTGAATATTTGAATATTGTGTCTTGAAAAACTTTTAAAATAGACCTCGCCAAGCATTGCTTTCAATTTGTATACATTTGTTGCTGTCATTTATATTGTTGCTGCTGCTATTTACTCCATATATATAAATATAGATATTTGTATATTTAATTGTTTATTTATTTATTTTTTTTTTTTTTATGGTTTCTATTTAAACGCAATACGTTTACTAATTACACAAAATCAATACATATGCATTTTGTCTTAATTTATTTATTTTTTAATTGCATTCTACTACTACATTTCGTTTCCAACTTCACAATTTAACTTAGACTAGCCACGTTACTACTACTATTTTTTTTTTTGTTTTTGTTTTACTTTTACTACAAACTAACACTTGCCTCTAATATTTAGCTTTCTAAACCATGCTATTTGCTTTGCACCTCAACTCAACTTTTTTCTTATATTTTTTTTTTTTTTGTGTTTTTTTTTACTATTTTGTATCTCTACTCTTTACTGATATGTAGCGCAAACATTAACAAACAAATCAATTTTTTTTTTCAATCATTTTTTTTTCTAATATTTAAACTCGGTTTTTAAAACGATTTTTATTTTTTATATTTATTATTTTATTTTTTTTTTACGCTATGCTTGTAGCGTTTAATTTGTTTATTTAATACTTCTTTTAGTTTTATTTTATTTTTATTTTGCTTGCTTGGTCAACAATTTATTTTAATATTTATTTTAATATTTAGTTTTAATATATATTTTCATTGCAATTTTTTTATTTTTTTTTTCATTGTTAGCTTCTTTTCTGGCATAACAAAAACAAAATCGTCTAAAACAAATTACAAATAACAAAAAAAAATATTTTTTTTCTCAGATAGTTTTTTAGTAACATCAAAAAGATGCCTTTTTTTCCTTTTATGCATTTTGAAAATTTAAATTAAATTTAATTTAAAGCTGCTGCTGCTGTTATCTTTCACAATTTTAGCTTGCAACTGCTTTATAAATTTTATAATAATATTTTTTTTTTCTTCTAATCACTACCATTAAAACATTTACATACACAACTGTTTAATTTAATTTTATTTTATATATATATATATTTTTTTTTTCATTTATTTTTTTTTTTTTTTTTTTTTGTGCTATAAACTACATTTAGCGCTCATGTGCGCCACTAAGTATGCTGCATAAAATGCTGCTAAGCTTTCTGAAATAGTCTACATATGGAATGCTTTGTTTCTTTGTTTGTCTTAGTGTGTTTCTGTGTGTATTTTGTGTGTATTTTGTGTGTATTTTGTATGCTGTATAAATATAGTTCTATACTTTTTGAATATTTTTCTAAAAACTAAATGCTTTGCCTTCGATTTCTATAAAGTTTTTTTTTTTTCCACGATATTTGACGTCTTTTGTTTTTATCTTTTTTTTTTTTCTTCTACTACAAATACAACTACTACAAATATATTTTTTTACTTGCACAACTTTCAATAATCTTTTATATATTTATATGTATTGTATATATATATTAGATGCATGTATTTTGCTGTTGTTGTTGTGTTTTTTTTCTTCAAATTTTATTTTGTTTTTTTTTTTTGTTATAATTACTCACATTTCTAATATATAAAAAAAATATGCTCATATCAAAAGAATGCACAATAAATACGCATACAAAAAAATGTTCGACAAAATCGACAATCGTAATAAAGCAGTACAACAGCAAATCATTTTATTTTCATTTTAATTTATTTTATTTTTAAATTTTTTTATTTAGAGTTTTGCTTTTTTTTCTCCTTAATATTTTTTTTTTTGTATTTTGAATATATATTTAAGTTTTTTCAACACAAAACGTTTGAAATGCTTGAACTCAATTTTTTTTCTTCTGATTTTCATTTAAATGTAATTAATTCATATACATATATTTTTGTTAATTAGTTATTTTTTTTTTTTTTTGTTTAGTTCTCTATATATATTTATTTTTTCTTTTATTTTAACACATACATAAGTACATTTAACACAAATTCATATGTATATATATATAATATTGTTTGTATATATGTGTAGGTATGTATATATAACACGCCTACGCTAAGTGTTTTTTTTTTTTTTTGTTTTTTTTTCTAATTTAATAAGCGGTTTATGTTTTCTTTTAGACACACACTTCAACTCTTTTTTTACTCATAAATACAAATATAACGCTTTGCAAATAAGACGCAAATATCTACAAACTACGGCATATATTATTAGAACCAATCACTAGCGTTTGAGTTATCGATTTAATCGATTAATTAAAAACGATTCTTTCAATTTTGTACTGAGCATTTAGAAAATATATTGAATTTATGCTGAATTTATATATAATCTTGGATTAGAATCTTGAGGTCTTAACGATGTCTTTAGCTTTTGTATTTTTTAATGAACAGACAATTTTTGTAACAATGTTATATCGATGTTATATCGATATGCAGCGTTATACTTTTTGTTAGAAGAGTTTACCATTCAGAGTACACATTTTTATTGTTTTGGGAACGAAGAAAATGCTTAAGATTCGATATTAGCTTTTTTTTATCGAAAAATATCGAGAAGTTTCCACCACTAGCTCCGATATCAGTGCGTTACTCTGAAACGCATTATCTTTTGTTTCGTAAACTCAGCATTCATCTTTAGCTTTTGCTCTAATATAAGCCAGCCGTTTGCTTATATATATATTTTATTCCCGAAACTGAATTCTCAAAATTCCATTGATGTGGCATTTAAGTACGTAAATGAACTGCATAGCAGTAGAGTGTTACTAACTTCGGTACTGACTAACAGCTGACTAGACAAAATATCGATGAATAACTTGTAATACCAAAATGGTGTCTTCTAAACATCAAAATCTAGAATGCATATTCATATCAATGCCAAGGCCAGAATAGTGATCGACTCTGTTTGGCTTGCAACTATATTTTCACAAATTTTTTTTTCGCCAATATATGCTCATCTTTATTTTGAAGAATTTCATAAGAAAATTTCAAACTTGAATCTCTATATAACGCGGAAATGTATGCAACAGTTTTTATTTAAATAGCTTACGAAGTTGGGCGTATTTTATCAATGGCAACAGCAGAAAGTATGCAACGTTTTTTTTATCTTCAACATTTTGTTGAAATCAAAGTTCGCTCCTAAATACGAAAATATTACAAATTATTTTCAATAAAATATTCCTACGCAACGTCCATGAACTAATATTCATTTATGTATGTTCTTGTATATCTAACTCGCTTTACAGTTAAATGATTCTATAAATTATATGCCATATTTATTAAACAAACATTTTACACACATACATACGTACATAAATACATTTGATTACGAATATACATGTATATATATTTTTAATGCATATTATTTGTTTCAATTTGCATTGCATTTATTTGCGCTTGTTATTATTATTAGTATTATTTTTATATATATATGTAAATATATATTTATATAATATATATTATAAATTGTATTTTTTGCGCTTATTTCTTTGTTTTTTTTTGTCATTAAACTTTTACATATTTAAACACATAAAATAATATACGATTTATGTTGGTTTGTTTGTATTGTTTTTTTGTTAGTATGCATGTACGTAGGTCGTGTATCTATAGATACACTATATGTGATGTATATTATGGTATGTTTCTATGCATGATTGCATCTGTGCTTCTGCTCTATGTGTCTGTCTGTGTGTGTGTGTAACTGCTCCATTAGCTAATATCAATTAATATCATTCGATGGCATATTTGATTGTTTTAAAATATTTGCTCACTGCACTCTGTACTATTTTTGTCATCATTTTATTATTATGATTAGTTTTTCTTTCTATTTTTTTTTTATTATTATTTCTTTATTTTTTTTTTTTTTTATGGATTTAACTATTTTATATTTTTAATATTCTATTTTATTTATGTATTTATGCATCTAGTAGCTGTATTTATATATATTGGTATTTATATATTTAATTGTATGTTTGTGTGTGTTTGTCTATTTGTTTTATTTTAACTATATTTTTCTCTCTTTTATTTAGTTTATATATTGTATATTTTATATATGTTGTATTATGTATTGTTGTTGTTGTTGTTTTTCTTGTTTTTGTTGTCTTTCGACTATTTTATATTTCAGTTGTTTTAATTGATTCTCTCTGCTCATAAAACAATAACTAACACAATAAATTTGCAGCTAACCATTCATCTTCTGGCAACTGAAATAACAAAAAAAAAAATTTAAAAAATAAATAAAATAATATAAAGTGAAAACAATATGAAAAGAGTTAGTTACATACATAGTACATATATAGTATATGGAGTGAGTTATAAAAACGGAATTATATATTGCAAAAGAATTTTATTCATAATAAATATTGCAAAATTTCATCAATTTTAATTTCATATACGCACTCACATTTTTAATGCTTTCTTTCATACAAGAAAAAATAACTTTGAATAAAAAAAAATATATACTTTTTTTTTGCATTTACAAAGCGTTTTGTTCTTGTTTTTCCTGTTCAATGTGCTGATGTTGTGAGTTATTTTAAAAAGAAGATATATTTTTTTTTCTATATTACAAATTCAAGTCATTTTGAGCACTTGAAATAGCTGCATACTGTTTTGCGTGCATATATCCTTTTTTTAAATATGAAAAATAAAAATAAAAAATTAAATAAATAAAAATAATATTTAAAAAAAAAAATATTTTAGTGCTAAAAAGTATTTTTAAATTTCTTACAATTTTTTTATAATTATTTGGAAAATCATAGCAGTGTTTATTTGTTGTTGTTGTTGTTTTTGTAGTTAGTTAGGAACATGTTTATTTAAATATTTTTTTTTTGCAATCACAAATTATGATGTTTTAATAAATATTTTTTTTTTTGTATATTTATAACATTTAAGATTAGTTGATTTATTTTTTTTTTTTAGTTTTGTTCACTATAGTATTTTTTAATAGGAAAATTGTGAGCAGGAAATCTAAGTTACCAATTTGTTTTTTTTTTTTTTTTTTTTTGATTTTATAAAATTCACACACATTTTCGACATTCTTTATTTTATTCTTTAAAAGGAAAAATAGGCATACGGAAATTATTTCCTCATTTTCGATCTTAAGCAGAAGAAAAACAAATACCAAATAAATTATTTATTTTGCAAGGTGGGTGTGTCTTTATGTAAATACAAAGAAGTATTCTAGTGTGTGAAGTCTATAAAATCTTTGATTAAACCGTTATTTTCTATATATACTGTTGCTATATTTATAGAACTTTTTTTTTTAATTTTGTGTTATAGTTATTTCATTCATGGTACTTTATGTTGCTGTGGTATGTGTCATTGTGTACATGTTTGTATGGTTTGTGTATAAATTGCTAAATAAAGTAAAAAAATATAAAAACAAAATTTGGCATCTATATAAAAAAAAACAAGCAGCAGTGCTGTATAGATTTGTTCAAAATTTCGTCGACTTTAAATTTTATTAAAATAAAAAAAAAATTGTTTCATAATTTTTATTTAATAATTTTTTTTTTTGTTCGTATAATTTTATTTATTTATGTCTTTTTTTTCTTTTAATATTTTATTTATTTATTTTTTTTTTTTTCTAATAATTATTCGTTTTCCATTTTTATGATTTTAATTTAATAACTTTATATAGTTTTATAGGCACTAGTGCTATATATTTGTTTTGTATAGTTTATAGAAAAAAATTTAAATTCATTTTTAGACGAATTTAAATTTTTCTTTTTTTTTTCTCCTCTTTGAAACGGAAAATATTCTTTATTTTAAATTATTTTTATTATTTATGACGCAGTGCAGAATATTTTTAACGCTTTTAATACGTTTTTTTTTTTTTAACACACAAAAGTATGCAACAATAATTTTGCACAATTTGTTTGTTAGTTGTTGTGTATATGTGTGCTTTGCTGCGTATGTTTATGTATGAAGGACATGATACTATGTGTTTGTGTGTGTGTGTGACTAGCATAATTTGTTCATTTTTTATTTTTATTTTATTTTATAATTTTTTTTTATGGCTTGCTGTGCGTAATTAATTTTAATGTATTTTTAATTATATTTATTTTAATTTAATGTCTCACCATGTTTGTTTGTTTGTTATTGTGTATGTATGCGAATGTGTGCTTAAGCCCTTGTATGCTTGGCGTATATAATATTTTACAACACTTAATTTATGTATCCTACTTCCAAATATTTTTTTTTTTTTTTTTTCAACTTATATCATGCACTCATTTATATATATTTTTTTCTTTTCATTTTTTATTTAATTTATTTACTTATTTATTTAGTTTTTTTTTGTTTTTTTTTGTCATTTACATAAGTTTATGCATAATTGTGTGCTAATGTGTCTAGGTCTAGTGTGTGAGTGTCCTTTATTAAGCCTTATATTGCAACTAGATTTCTTTTTTTTTTTTTTTGGTTGTATTATTTTTTTAGTAATACTAATTTTATTTTTTCAATAAGTTTATTTTGTTTTTATTTAATTTTTTTTTTTTTTTTTGTAGCATTTCTCAATTTCAGCTGCGTCGTCGTCGTCGTCAGCGTTGCTGTCTGCGTCGTCGGCGTTGTCGTCTGTGCGAGTTGTAGCATCATTATTTACAGCTCAGCTTAGTAATTTTTGTCAAAATTACAGCATATTTTTTTTTTGGAATACTTTGCGAATGTTTTTTTTTTATTTTTCTTTCAATTTTTTTTTCTTGTGATTATATTTAAAATAAATTTTAATCATATTCATTTTTTGTGGATTTACTGTGCCTGCAAAAGTAAAGGATAAACCTTAAAAAATAATATGGGTGTTAGTAAAAATTGGAAAAAAAGTAGTAGAAAAAAAAATATTTAGATTCGGAATAAAATTAGCTTAGCTGGTTGCAAGTGGTGTGTGTATGGGTTTTTTTTTTTTTTTTTGGGAAAATGTTTTATGGCAATCAAATATACAATGGATGGGATATACATATTTATGTGTAGGGTATGCATGACTGCGTGCAGCGTTATTATTATTATTAAATTTAGTGAAAATGCCAAAATAAATTAATAAAATCTTTAATTATTAACAATTATAAGTTGAGAAAAAAAAACATGCTTTCTATTAAAAAAAATTAATATTTTTTTTTATTTAAACTGTTGCCAATTAAATAAAAATGGCTTAACAAATTCAATACAAACATGCAGCTAAAACAAATGGAAAAAATTTAAACAATAAAAACTAAAAATTTATGGCAAAACTAATAAATTTTTTTAAAAATTGCCAGAGTTGCCAGCTTTGTTACGTAATATTTCATGAGTTTGACATGATTTTCAAAATAAATTGAAAAAAAAATATAAAATTTTTCAAGCACAACTATGAAAAAAAAACAAAAACAACACAAACTCAAAATCAAACGAAACATCAACGCAATTAACGAAATATGCACGCAAATAAATCAACCAACGAACGAGCGAGCGAGCGAATGAACGAATGCACGAAAGTATGCAATGGAATGCAATTATTGATGTATTGAACGAGCTATGAATGTAACTATAAATGTTTCTGTCTATTTTTACATACACACATACATACATATGTATGTATGTATGTAGTGTATATATGATTGTATGAATGCATGATGTCAGGCGTAGATAGTACTTAATTCATTCAAAATTCAACTTCAACTCAAAAACACACACACACATACGCATACGCATACGAAAAAACACATACACATTCGAAACATAAAATCGCATTCGGTTACGCTACAACGCGCATCCGTAGCGCTTGTTTTGGTTTTGGTTTTTGTTAAAAGTCTGTACTGATACATACCTGTGGGCTTACTTGAAACTGCTGTATTGGATAGGCGACCACACCAGCGGCCTGTGGAATAGCAGCACCAGCAACTCCTGCTGTCGCCAATTGCTGTGCGGGTGAGATTTGCGCTTGAGTAGCAACTCCTTGCCAGGTGGCAGTGGGTATTTGTACGCCCATACTGTTGAAAGTAAAAAGCAAAGAAAGAAAAAAACGTTGCTTCGTTAAATACAATTGCCATGTTTTACATGCTTGCTATATACTATATACATAAGTATGGATTATACAATATACGAGTATGCGTTTGTCTGCCAGAATGCAGTATTATCAAAAACTGCGCCAAAAATAATACACCGAACAGGAATTCAAAGGAGCGACAATAATGTGGCAAATGTGGGCTGTCTGAGAAGTATTAATAAATTCAAAAAAAAATGATTTTCAGAAAACTGAAAGCTCAGAGAATAGCTTGGTTTGGATCTATTTGTTTGTCTGTCCCACCATTTACTAAACTGTCGGACCGCCCTTCCCCCCTTGTATATCAACTTTGCGTTGCGTCTAAATATAAAAAAGAGAGCTATTTTTAAACGGGGCTTTAACTGTAATTATTATCGCAATTAGTAAAGATCAGAAGATTCAAAAACTATAAAAGAAACGGTTTAAACTGCGGACAGACGAACATGGGATGATCGATAGTACAGTAAAGCTGATGAGGTAAATACATAAATATATATATATATATATATATATATATATAACTAGCGGATTTTCAGTGTGTGTTACTATATTGTACGACTTGTCCTTTCGGCAATTGCAGCTAATTGGGTAGCATTTTTGTACTTTTTGGTATTTTTTTTGTTTATTGCAGCGTATGAAAACATACAAAAAAGAGCTAAAAAAATACCAGATTTTTTTATTGCTGCGAGATCACAATATTTTGGTGCTCGTTTAAAACATACAAAAATGCAAAAATGTTTTATATGGTAAAAGTCGAAAATCAATTACATAAATGAACCGAATGTGTCTAATGCATTGTTTCTGTAGTCTATAATTATACTTGCAATGTTACCTTTCACATGAAACCAGTTGGGACCTCATCGGTTGGATGGTTGCAAAGTACATATCGGACATAGAAACGTTTTTTTGTAATATATTTTCCAAATTTTATTTATTTATTCATTTTTTGTATCTTTTAAGTTAATCCAAAAACTGACCAATCAACCCATTTAAAGCACAAAATGCCTTTGGCGCTGCACCGAGGACAGATGCTGTAATTGTTGTCATTTTTTGGTTTTGTTTTTATTTGTGTTTTTGTTTTTTTTCCTTTGTTTTTGTTATTATTGTAGTTGACGTTAACGTTGGCAGCAACAATTTTGCCGGTATAAACGGAAAACAAAATTTACGCGACACAAATACGTTTTTGTTGACAACGAACAAAACGAAACGAGGAAATATATTTCATACGCCACCACCAAAACGTTGGACCGCGACCATGTGTAACTTGTGTTCACGCTTATGCTATAAATATGTACACGCGTTCTTTATATGTGTGTGTGTGTGTGTGTGTGTGTGTATTTACTTAAATGTACATTACTGTATGTGTGAATGTCTGTATTCCTTTACCAATACCAATGCTACTGACAACTTTAGCACAGCACAAATGAAAACTTTTGCAATTAGCAAATGAATTCACTCATCCGTCATTTTGTCGTTTTTGATCCCCGGTGGCGGTTCAATCATTTCAAAAATAGACGAAACGTTGACGAGTATAAGAGAGAGTTTGGTGCTGTGCTGTACTGTGTCGCATTGTGTGTACGTGTATTGCTGTTACACGGTGTAACCGCGTTTTAGTGTCGCACAAATAGCATTTGTCGCTCGAAGCAGCTTATTTGTCAAACACAAACCCACTTCGTTGTCGTCATACAACATGCCACACTACCCAACTATTTATTACAATTGAATTCGATTTGTCGCGCTTAATGAAATAATTATGTACGAAAATTAACAACAACAACAAAAAAAACTAAAAACTTACCCCATATAGCCAGCCTGCTGATAGCCACCGTACTGTCCGAAATGATATCCTTGTATGCCTTGCAAAAATTGATTTTGCACAGCTGCAGCACTAGCAGCAGCAGCAGGCGTAACCGCAGCTGCTGTTGCTGTTGACGCTGGATAGGCAGTCGGCGTTGGTGAATACCAACAACCGGTAGCAGCCAATTGTTGTCCATAGGCAGCAGCAGCTGCTGCAGCAGCACCAACGCCATATGGAAAACCAGCAGCGGCAGCAGCGCTATTCAATGCCTGGCTGGCGATTGTCTGCGCATTATTTGGATCACCGCTTTCCTTGCCCCATGAACATTTGACCGGCTGTGCATTGATTTCGGTATTATGTACACCGACAATGGCATGCGTAGCAGCCTCCTTAGTTGAGAAGCTAATTTTTTTGTTGAAATTGAATAGATTATAAAATTTATAAAAAAATGAAAAATATTTTATTACGATTTTCTTGCTTGTTGAATACTTACCGCACAAAAGCATAACCCTTATCCTTGAAAACGCGTATCTCCTGTATGGCACCATAGGGCGCAAATGTCTTCTGTAGCACTTCCTCGCTGAGTGCGGTCAGTGCGCTATTGACGCCGCCAACATAAACGGTGCAATTGGAGGGACTGCTCTGATTGTAGACTTCATCGAAGGTCAACGGTTTGATGTTCTCTGCAAAAATATGTACAATTAAATGTTGTAAATAAAAAATATTCTTGTTGCGGTACAATTTAAAATGTATTCGAATTTTAGTTTCGCGTAGAGTAATTAAAAAATGGCATTGCTGCCTGTAAGTATGCTATATACTATATGTATATTAAATAAATATATACATAGCCACAGATATAATCAACTCGTTGGTTGCTTGGTTTGTTCGTTCATTCGTCCTTTTTTTTTTTTTTTTAATAATTTATGATATTGCTTTTGCTTTTATTGTACAACTGCATGATTAATATGCAAATTAATTAACGGTTTTACCCACAACAACAGTTATGGCAACCACTACAACAACAACAACACTGCAACGAGGACAGCATTGGCAATTAAAAACAAACACACATACATACGCAGCAACTAATACATATGCAATTGTACAAGCTGTATTTTACATATGCATATATATATTTTTTTGTTGTTGCAGTTCTTGTTACGCGGCGCCCATTTTTTTTAACCATATTTTTTTTAGTCTTGGTAGCAACAACAAAAATACTAATTACTTCCTTTGAGGTTAAAATAAAATTTGCACTTTTTAAAAAATAATGTCAGCATTGCGTGTTTATGTCTTTGTTTAGCCTGAAAGTTAACGTCGATGAACGTTTTTCTTTTTCCATATTTTTTTTTCGCTGTTAATGCGCATTATTAAAATAGATTTTTTTTTACTAAATAAAAAATACTTTTACTAATTTTCATAAAAGCGCTTTTTAAAATTGTCTACATTAACCAACAACAATAAATATTACTACTATCGATCTTAAACGCTTCAATTCTGTTCGTTGTTTTTTTTTTTTTAATAATATTTAAACTATATACATATATGAAATACCTTTACATATTAAAACGCTTGCATGTTTAGTACAACACTAAAATACTGCAAAATAAATCGTGCAACCACAGAGCAAAAAAAAAAAAAAAAAAAAAATGGCGCATTGACATGCAATTGTATTAAAAAAAATAAAAAAACTAAAGGAAATTCATTCGAATTATTTTCATGTTAAACATATTCAGTGCGCCTTAACAAGTTTAAATATTTTTTAACTGAACTGTACAAAATTTACAAGAAAACGTTACTAGCCCTAAAAACTAAAAAAAAAAAACGCACTAGGCTGCAAAACGCTGCATACTTTTTGGGCGTTGATTTGTAAGTTTTCTCAATAAGCGTGATAGAGAGAGAGAGAGAGAGCAGTGAATGAGATAGATTATGGTTAAAAAGGGGCGTGGTGCTACAATAGTATTTTCTTTTTAAATACATGTAATTAAAATTTGCTGCTATGAAACATTTTCGAACTAAGTTTAACCTTGGAAGCAAGACAATAAAAAATGTTTTCAGAAGAAAAACACTTTGAATCAATTGTTTAAAAAAAATATTGCCTTAAATAAAATTACATTCTGAAAACTAAAGTGCCACAAAATCTAATAATTTTATTTAGTTTCATTTTTTTTTTTTTAACTTATTCCAACTTGTTTACATTTTTAACTGCATACAAAACTCTTAATTATATTTTTACAGAACTAAAAAGTTAATATATAATTCATTTTATTAACCTTGAATTGTATATTCACCCTTATGAATCCATTTTTACTTTTCTCAAAGCTTAAAAATGGTTGGTAGTAAATGGCGTTACTTGCTTGCTTAAATTTTTAATGAGCAATTAAATTTGTTTATTTGCATACAACTAAAATTATTGCATAATAATAAACAACAACAACAAAGCATATACAAAACTAATTAAAAATGCAAGAAAAAGGGCTATTTCGACTATTTTGTAAGCAAAAATTTATATTATACACAATAAAAATTTAAAAGAATTGGTTTCTATTTTGGAAAATATGCACAAAGAAGCATGCCTATTAGAAAAATTCGAAATTAAATCTCGCCATTTAGACAGACGCAATCAAGTGAAAATTAATCAAAGCATATTTCTTCGAAATAACAAAGACAATAATAAAAAAAATAAGAATGAACACGCGCCGTAGTTGTTGCCTAGAAGTATGCAATCATTCTTTGAAATTATTTCGGGAGCTTGGGTACGCTTGCTTGCCTGCTTGCAGCACAAGTTTTGTTTAATTGTGCGCAACCTTGTGCAAAGTTTGATTTATTACGACAAAATCAGACGACAAACGACTGGTACCCCCCGCAAAAGAAAAAAAAAAAAAAAAAAGTAATAATAGTAAACGCCCACGACTACATACCCTCGCTTTGCTTTTCTTATGCTATATAAACACAAAGTAAAGAGTAAAATTTTCCTACAGGTAAGATAGCTGTGTGTAAATAGCACGCTTAAAGTAAGCAAAAGGAGTGTATCTGCTCAACAAAACGGTTTGCATGTAGTCAACATTGAACATTCCATTGAGTCAAAAGTCAAATAGTTGCCGAACAACAACAAAAGACAAAGAAGAAGACGAAGACGAGGAAGAAGACGAGGAAGCAGAAAATTTGTCATGCGGAATATTGTTTTGAGTTAATTAAGTTATTACCATAATGAGCTTGTGGATATTTATGGCATGCGAAGCAGCATTGCTTTCTCATCTTCCCACCGCTGCTACTTCTTCTGCTTCTTCTTTGACTTATTTTGTAGCTGCCTCCTTCTACTTCCTCTGATGTAATGTGCTTTAATGTGCTTTGTAATGTCATTCGTCGTCTACTTTTTATGCTTTTGATGTATTCGTCTTTTGACTTTTTGCTTTTGCTTATGCAACATGTCAGCAAAGTTGTGGCGTACGTAAGTAGAAAATGGTTATAAACTATAAGCATGTTCTTTAACAATCTATTCCTCTCTCTCTCAATTTTAGTATAAATGTACAAATACATTGAGCTGCTTTGTTCTGACATATTGAACCGTCAAAATTGTATAAATTGTCATAATTCGCATTTTTTATATTTTTTTTTTTTGTCAGTTTATAGTCCTTTTGGCAATTGCACTTACTCGTAAATTGTTCTCTACTTGCGTCAAAAGGACTTGAAAGTTGATGTCATCAGATCATAAAACTAACACAGCCTGGTTAAATCATAAAAAATATATACTATATATTGGAAAAAAAAAGCGAAGTGGTTAAAAAGAAAAATATTTCTGTAAGAAATAAAAAGAAAAAAAATCATATTTGTACACACGCATTCTACATGTGCCAATAAAAAAAAATTATAAAAACTGAATCAGCAAAAGAAGAATAATACAAGTAAAGCTTCAACAAATGCGCCTCTATTAATATTTTTATTTATATTGTGCCAAATAAAACTTTATACGCTTTTCTAAAATATTTCAGCAAACACAAATGAAAATGATCTTCATTAAATATGATACTTTTTTTTTATGATATTTTATATCATTGACCTAATTCTCAAAAGTTTTGATATAAACATTAAAAAAAATTTATGCAAGTTTGCATGAGGCACAAATTTTTTTGACAAAAAATATCTCACGAGTGCTCTGGAGAATATATGTTCCTAAGTAAAATGTTCTACATTTTACATATAGACAGACGGACAGACAGACGGACAGACAGACTGAAAGATAGACGTCGGAGATTTCGAGATATAGGTATATAATATCTCGTTTAGCTAGTTGAGATGATTTATGAAGTAAAGGGACAGCCAGTCTGTCATAGCATAAAAAATAACATTAAAAATTAGCTAAAAACGTATACATACAAAATGCTGAACAAAAAAGTATGCATCATTATAGAGCAAACCAAGGTTAAGCCCTAAAGCGTTGCGCCTAAATGTATGCTATACTAAATGCGTAAATAAAAAAAAGCCTAAATGAAAGAATTGAATGAAGAAAAGCGCATAAAGCGCAGAATTATACAAAAAAATAAAACTAAGCACAGCACTGGAAAATTAAAAGTTAAATAAAAATGAACACAAAGAAAATACAATAAAAGAAAAAGAAGCACAACAAAAAACTAACATAAAAATAAAAGCAAACTTAAAAAAGTGCCAATAAAAAATCAAAATAATTTATTTGCCAAATTGCTAATAATAACTTGCATTATTTTTCTTTCTCTAAAATGTAAAAAAAAAAAAAACTTAAAGCACAAAATCATCAAAACGCCCATGTCACACAGACACACACTACACACGCATGTCCTAGACGCCTAAAACTATGCGCCGTGACACGAAGGCAAATAAACAATGAGTCTAATAAAAATCCGCTTAAGCTTTCATAGGCGTTTTTTATGACAACAATATAAATGCAAAAACAAAATATCATACTTTATACTCAAATACACATAAACGTGTACGCTGCTTTTAGTCCTTTTTTTATAATATATATTCATATTGCCTTACACATATATTTATGCCATACATATAAAATGTATATACCGAAACCCTTCAGCTTTTCGACACTTGCATAACATTTGCCATTCGTTATACCTTTGCCTATACACAATGAGTATGAGTATACAAGTATATCCTTAAACATCCTTTTGCCTGAAGTGGCTGAGCATGAAGCAGCAAGAATTCGAAATGTTTGCTACTTAGCCATGAAAATGCTTTGTTGCTTACTATTTTTGATTATATAAATGTATATGTGTGTCTGTGTGTATTATCCTTGCTTATTTTCTCTTTATGATAATAGTTTCGTGTTGCCGAAAATTTATTTATCTGATTGTACTTAGTGTGCATGTGTATGTATGTATTGTGTTGTGTTGAATATAATAACAAATAAAAATTATGTTAAAACATGCAAATATGCGTTAACTTTTGATTTATAGTTTCGTATACCCCCCCGCCGCTGTAAAACAACTTTTTCCTCAAATAAAATTGATCAAAAACCCCCGAAGCCGTCGCTAACGCCCATTGCTAATGATGATGATTATGATAATGATGGGGTTTATAGTTTCAGTTTTGTATTGCTGCGGCGGCATATTGCGACATTTGATAAAGGTTCAACGCGCCGCAATGTAATTGGCCTAAATGGCAATTGATTTGACGGTAATTGAATTAGCATGCACCGCCCCGCCGCCCCAAAAATATGCTGTAAATATATATTTTTCACTTTTTTTACTTTTATTTCTTTTTTTCGTATCTCAACAGCAGCAATTTTTTTTTTTTTTTTTTTGTATCTCAACAGCAGCAATTGAAAAAGTTTTCACAAAGCGGAAATTAAGCCACACAAAATGAGTTACAAAAACAAAAATAAATAAACATTTAATACAAACAAAAGACGCGAGAATGAGTATAACTATGGTGTATATACTTAAAGGACACAATTGTGCTGTGCCATAATTTCCTGCACAAAAAAAAAGGTAGCTGACAGTTGGCGTTATCCTTGATACATTTCGACTTACCTTTACTCGCCGGCGGTTTCCGGGTGGCCCAGTTCGTTCGAATTGAGCGTGAGCCCAACCACTGTCCATTCATGGCCGTAATGGCACTTTCGGCTTCCTGCAATGATAATGGAATTATATATATAAATAAGTTTATTTCGCTGCTATACATTTGCTTTTCTTTCTTTTTTATTTTTTTTTTTTTTTTTTTTTTTTTTGTATAGCACAAAGTATAAATAAAGTAATGCATAAATTTAAACTGATATGAAGAGCAGCATAAAAAGATACAAAATAGCAAATAAATGAAGAAAAAAAGTAAAGCAAAAATAAACGAAATACTTACCGATTTCTTGAAGAAAGGGACCAAACCATATCCCTTCGACTTCAGCGTTTGTGGATCCGACAAACGACAATCACTGCAAACAAAACACAAAAAAAACATTTTTGTAGGTAAATAAAAATAAAAGAGAGAAATATTTTAATAATTTTATTAAGCTATTTAAAGGTTTCCGTGAGCGCTACTGCTACTGTCTTCAATAAAACTTAAAATTTTATAAAATTTTAAAAAAAAAAAGAAAGAAAAAAAAAAAAAAAAAAAAAAACTTGTCAACTTTGCTTTGCTCAATTTTATGCCTCCCCTTCCAACTGATATTTCGGTTTGGCTCTTTTTTTATGCCTTTAACCGCGCACAATTTGAGTCTAAGTCAAAACAGGAAATGCGCATATCCTGGTAGCACTGACGTTTCTAACTATGACTGCCAAGGGAAATGAACTCAAATAAATTTAAAAAATTAGAAATCTGACCGCATGCAATGTTTTATTTGGCTCATTTTCCGTTTCGTCTTGTGCGCGGTTTCCTTTTTAATTTAAATAGAAACCGAGCGAACGAATGTAAAAAACTTTGGAAAAAAACAGAAACTGAAACTAAAATAGTCCCCAAGCTTCAATATACTTCAAAATTATTTTAGTCATTTTTAAAAATTTTATCTCAAGATGGTTTTCACTTTGTAAATATGCAGACGGACGGACAAACTTATAAAAAGATATTTCAATGCGTACTTAATCAGATTGCCCCGCTTCACCAATTCAGAATTAAATGAAATTGCTTTGTAATGAAGTTTTTCAAAGGGCTTAGTCGGGTAAGCATTTAGGAACTGCACCCAGCGATATTCAAAAACCTTGACTGTGAATTATTTCCGATTTTTAAAATATGCGGAAGGCGTTATTAATTTTTACATAGCGCAGTCTGCCATCTATTGCCGTAAAAGCTGCCATCTGTCGGTAAATAAAGTAAAAGTGATCATATATGTGGCAGGTAGCAATTAGAAATGCTGCCAAATGCAACAAACTTGCTTTTAAACACTACACGAAGTGTACAAAAAAACTTTTATTACACGGTTTTGGATAACTGACAAAAATGCGTCGACGTCGCCTTATTAAATATTCGCGTCGCAGAACGCAGGGAAAAAATCATTACAAAAAATCAAAAAATAAAATAAAAAAAAAAGGAAATAAAAATGCACGAGGTGAACGACAAGAAATTCAAACAAAAAGCCGCAAGAAAAGAAAAGAAAAGTCTTAAAAAAAAAAAAATAAATAAATAAAAGAAACGACATAAAAGTTTTGACAAAGCCGCACGAGACACAGCAAAGAAAGCAAAGCAAAGTATTTGGGGCAAGGGAACGCACTAAGGACAAAAGGAAGTTGTAGCCAAAATGCGCGTTAAACGTTTTGACATGTTGGCGAAAAACTTATTTAAGCCAAGCGAAGAGAAGCAAACAAAAAAGCAAAAGCGATAAGAATGGGCACGGGTGATAATAAGCGAAACGTGTGCTGCGTTATGTGGAATTTTCTTTATTTTATTCCATTTTTTTCGTTTCGTTCATATATCCTTGTTTAGGTTTAACAGGATTTGCTTGTTTGTATATGCGTATGCGACATGTAGCATCGATAATGATGCTCGTGATATGTATCAAAGGTGACAATCGATTGCTCAATATTGCGCAAAAAGTGCCTTAAATGCGTTGAAGCTGTTATTGATACTGATACTGAGATGATGCTGTCAATGAAGCTGATAGTGATGATGTTATTACTTTTTTTTTTTTTTTTTGTTGTTCTCCTTTATTCCTTTCAAAACTTTATGACAGTCCGTATTGCCGCTACTGCTGCTATGGGCAACTTTTGAGCTGAATGACTTGATTTGGCTTAATGCGCATTTGATTAACTTCAAATATTATTATGAAAGCCACACGCAGATTTTTGTAATTAGCGCATAACGCTTTTGGGCTTTTAACACAATCTAAACTCATAATTAGGCAAATAATCAAAAATTAAACTGAAATTATTTAGTGAAGCAGACAAAAGTTCGTTTATGCGTTGAAAAGTTAAAGTAGTCTGTCTCTTCGTCTGTCCGTCTGTCTTTATATAAAAACATTTAGGTCAAAAGCCAAAGTTAAAGTAAAGTACTTAAATCAAAATACTTTCAAAAGATAGCCCAAGGCAATTTAAGGCAATTCAAAAGGCGCACATTGCGCCTAAAAAGCTGCTACACAACTTTTTTTACGCAGAAATGAAGTAAAGGACAAAGTAGTTAATTAGCTAAACAGAAAAAAATATTTGGAGCTTAAAGATGTTTTTTTTTTCTTTTTAAAAAATTATTATTTAAATGTTGACAACAATTTCAACAGTTTGAAAATTTTAAAACTTTAAAGATTCTATATGTCAGCTGCACCGAATATGCCTTAAAGTATGCAGCAAAAAATTCTAAAGTAGCAGCAGTCGATTGCTTAATATTCAAATTTGCATAAATCCAAAAACGAAAAAAGTTTTTTTTTTTTCAACGCATAGCTATGAATTTTTTATTAATATAAAATCTCTCCACACACACACCTTGGTGTGTATAAACTAGAAGAAGAAAAAAAAAAAACGAATTCCTAAAATATAATTTGCATTTGAAATACTTACGAAATCTCGCCAAATGGTGTGAATGCCTCACGCAGCTGTTGAGTTTCGATTTCAGAACTGAGATCACCAACGAAAATATGAAATTGTTCTGAAAAGAGAAAGAATATAAACGAAAATTTTATTTAATAAATTTCTATTATACATAACATAATGTGTAGCTTATATTAAAAGTGATAAAAAATATGTCGTAGACCCCTAATATAATTTTTAATTTGTTATTGTCTAGCTCAGCGAAACAACTCATTAATATTTTTCAATCAATTTCATAGTTTTCAGAATCAACAAGGATTTTTTGCTTTAAAAACTTATTGTTCTATATTCTTACGGGCCATGCGATTAAAAAAAAGTTGCCACCGATAAGAGCTGCCATTGCAAAAGACTCGCAGCAGCGATATAGAAAAGCTG